>VZTY01024672.1:0-41694 GCA_013400935.1 Turnix velox
GATTCTATGATTCTGTGAAAAAGCAAATCATGGTGTGTCCTGGTAACACAAAGGAATGGTGAAGAACCAAACTTTTATCCCTTGGCAAGGGAAAAATGAAGTCACATCTTTGTAACATGTTTAATGGGTCCCCTGATCTCAATCAGTTCTTTGCTTTGCATCGTTTTGCTGTTCCCCCAGTGCCGACAACTGTTGTACCAAAGGGAATTATTTAGGCCAAAACAAATGTGGAATTATGGCCATGTCAACACCTGTATCTACAAGCCCTGTTATCTTTAGGTTGGTTGTCTTGCAGGCCAGCAGAGTATGTTAACTCTACAGTTAACCCTACATTTTTTGAATCACTTAGACTTTAAGGAAAATTTAACAGCATCTTTCTCAAGAAGTTTTCCTTTAACTTTTTTTCCCTTAATTTTTCTTACATTCCATTGCTTTGAAAAGTCCTAAGAACATAGCTGGAATACTATGTTGTCAGAGACAAACCACAACACTCCCAGTATTAAATGTTGATATTTTGAACAGCAGCTATTCCTGGGTGTATCCAAGCCTCTGCACAGCCACTGCAATATCTTTCCATTACCAGTTCACTCCAATAGAAAGGCAGAGGCTAGAAACCATATGCTTGATAATTTGAAAGACTTCAGATACCACTATTTTTTGAAACCTGCCTCATTTAGAAGGTAGAAACAGTCTACTTTATTTTTTCCTAAGTGAAGGGTTGCTTCCATGTCTTTCTGTTAAATATGCCTAACCACTGAAAAAGGGAAAGAAAGAACACTCATTCATCAAACATAAATAAAAGACAGCATTTTTCCCTTAGAGAAAGCATGAGGAGAAATTCCTAAGGAACAGGCAACCAACTTGCATTGCTTTCCAATGGACTGAGCATCTAATTTTATTTTATGCCTCTCCTTTTAGATGTGATAATCCAGTCTGGCAGTACAACTGACATCTAAGAATTCCTTGATAATACCTATTCTCAGGCCTTAAATCATTGACACAGTGCTGTTGCTCCACTACAAATCAGTTCTTACACTGTGAGGTGTAAGGTGTAAGGTAAGACAGGAAGGGGTTATTTCTATCTGTTTGTTCTCAAGGTCTGGCAGCCCTGACTCCTAGCAAAGTAAAATTAAGTAAAATAAAATAACTTACAAAAATCAAATGTGTTAATAAAAGCCAAAAATAATGACAAGGAAAACTGAGAACACTGTAAGAGAAGAGCAACCATCTCACAAACAAAAAGCCCACTCATTCTTTCAAAGAGGCCCATTCACTCTTTAAAAAAGTGTGATTTGTATATGCAGTTAATAATTAAAATTTAAAAACCTTGTTTACAGGTATGATTTACACAAATGTATATTGGGGTACAGTAGAATCATTGCAATATGCAAAAAATGAACTGGTGCACTGCAGGAATCCTACATGTATGCCAGGAGATGAAGAGTGAACTTCCATTTCTTCCAGGTATCTCACAACTAAAGCATTTTATAACTGTCAGAGATGCCTTGTAGAGCCAAAATTAAATACTGACCAGGAATAGAATTTTCTTACTGATGTAACTAGAGATTTTAAGTGTGATTTGATATTTAAAGCCCAATTTGTCTATATATGTACTAAAAATATGAAAGCTCACTATGAATGTAGCAGGGCTGGAAAGGGTAGGGATGAAACCAAAAGGTCAAGAAGGAAACAAGAGGGAATGAGAAGGCAAGGGAATGCCATATGGTGTTTAGTTGCCACTCATAGCTCTGTTGTTGCCCCCTAATCACATGCAAAATAGTCTACATGAGGACAGTATTTAGCTCACTCTAGTGAATTCTAGGATACAGATATACTCCTCATGTCTACTTGGTTTGCTTGCAGAAACCTATATTCAGTTCAAGGCATGTAAGCACTCAAATGAATGAATCACTAATAGGTCATCTCTGCTGTCACTGTAAAATCTCACACCTCATCCCACTAGAGTGAATGCCCTCTTCCTCAGGATGAGGCTGATGATATCTGTTGTTGCTGATGCCATCTTTTCTTGGTCACAGAAGAAGCACCAGACATTAAGAAAAAGACATTGAATGAAAGTGAAGAGACACATAGTGACAATGTCCTTATGACACCTGTCCAGCCTCCTCTAGGATGTCCTGCCTCACAATGCTCAATGGTCCCAGGGCTCCATATCAACCTCACCTAGGGCCATCAGCCTCTGCCCAAAATCTCCTTAAGGGCTGGGGGCTGCCTGGGGGCTGCTAAGGATCCCCATGGGAAGGCAGAGCAAGATCTCACAGGCTGAAGAATTGAGGAATACGATGTAATGTATCGCGGCAGTATGCTGTTTTACACAGATTGACTCTCTAGTGGTAGGTTGACATATTTGTTTCCAAATAAAATAGTGCACATTTGAAGTAAATGTGCATAATTTTCTAGAGATCTTTTATTAAAATAATAATTAATTTTAATAATAAATCTGTTCACAGAAGTAAAATACTCCAATGATAAATTCTCATTTATGTACATCAATATAACTTTTCCAAATGTGCCATATTCTAAATGTGCAGCAGCACTGCACTTGTTGAGGAAACGCAAAGAGAAGGTACAACTAATCACAGCCTTAGATTACTTGTTAATTCGTAACAGATATTCCCAAAACTGGAAGAATATGTTAGAATTTCTGCTGAAAGAGGACTGGTGAGAGGATCTATTGTTTGAAGTTTGTCTTGATTGAAGACATTGCACAGAGCAGAATTAAGCATAAATCTTTCAAAAGCAATTAATTTTCTTTAGTGCTGCATTTTCAGATGTATAACCTGAAGGTTATCTTTGAAAATAATGAAACAAACCCAACATGTCTCTGTGCCCCTCTCTTCCTGTGTAAATTAGGGTGTCAGTAATATGAAAGGAACTCTACTTCAGTAGTTATCCCTCCCCTAGGTCCCCTGCTTGTGACTTGTTACACATTTCCTCTCTATAACCATGTTCTATTTCCCCTTGCTCTGCTCCTGCTGACATGAAGTACCCATGCTATAGATTCCTCCTTGATACTACTGCTTATACTACTTGTTGGGACCAGGTTTTTTTCTCCCCGAAATTGTGGTGTTTTAGGGCACAAATTCCTCCGAGTCCTAGTGCTGTATCATGTTCTCTGCTTGCTCTCCAATTCAAGTTAGAGTGTAGAGGATATTGTATTCTTGAATGTTTCTATAATTTTATATTTTTAATCAAAGCCATGGCCAAAAGAAAAAAATTCTTATTATTATTTTGAAAGACTGGAGAGGGAAGGTATCCTCTGGATGAAGTTAAAATCACCTGCCTGATGGATCTCAGCTGCATGTAAGTGAAGTGGCAAGAGTTTGGCCTTACTTCCTTGGGCAGATGGGACTCTTTCCAAAATAAATCTTACAGAATTCAGAAGTTATTGCTACAATTTATGAGATGCTAAAGATAACACCTGTTCTAAATAGAAAGAAAAAGGGCAAAATCGTCAGTGTCACTGCCTGATAGCTGTTAGAGAATGTGAGATCTCTTCCTCTTGTAAGTTGACTTTTTTTTGCTAGATGTTTTGTTTATACTTCCTGTTTGTTTTTGTATTCTTGACTTTTTAATTCCACTTTACTTTGTTTTTCCTACTTTGTCTCTTGCCTTTTGCAGGAGAGGTGTTAGTGAAATTATGGTTTCACTTGAAGTATAGATAAGGACATAAGGTAGCAAAATTTGGCCCTCTTTACAGCTCAAAGTAAATTACCAGGCTCAAGCAGGCAGTGTACTGCCATCCTCTAAAAGAAATAGCATTATAAGATTTCACCTGATCAACTGACCCTTTACAGTTATTTTTTCCATCCTCTTTTTCTTTTTTCCAACAGAAAACAGCAGGGAGGAGGCACAGTCAAACTTTAATTGCTTCAATATTCCTTCAATTTAAGTATTTTCAAGAGCTCATCTTTCATGCAATTTGCTTATGACAAAAAAGAAGTTTCTCCTTTTTTTATTTACTCTAAAGATAAAAAGAGATATAGCCTCTGGAATTCTTATGCAGTGTTCACTATCAGAGGACCAAAGTGATTCATTAGTCAGTCATCATATGTGTGGCACTCAGAAATGCAAACATATAAGAGAACTCATTACCTTGAGAATGTTAATACCAGGCACATTTTATCTTCACAGACAACATTTACAAAACAAAAAATATTACATTTTTCATAAGCAAAAGATGACATTTTCATCAGTAAAGGAAGAAACAAAAAATTCTAAAGATGGAAATCATTGCTGTTTTCCACCTTGAAACAGTGGGTCCTTTGAGCAACAGAACTCTATATATAGCCCAGAGACAGTTCTGACTTAGAAGTGAACATTTCAACATTTCTACTGCCAATTACATTCATTTGCCTTCAGTTTTTGGAGAAGAGGAGGCTGGGAGGAGAAAGTAGCATGGCAGGGTGTTATAGAAGAAAGCCTGGCAGCAATTTTCTTGCCATCCTGCAATGTTCTTTATAAGATCTGAGTAAGTTTTTGCTTAGATCTCCATATTCGTTTGTTAAGGCACAGTTCCTGCT
This sequence comes from Turnix velox, assembly GCA_013400935.1. Taxonomy (NCBI): domain Eukaryota; kingdom Metazoa; phylum Chordata; class Aves; order Charadriiformes; family Turnicidae; genus Turnix; species Turnix velox. The sequence continues at coordinate 4,542 of VZTY01024672.1, forward strand.
GTTGGGAATTCTAGCACTGAAATGGTTATTACCACTTTGCTAACGGCAGCTATTACTCTAGTTATCTAAAGACAAGGAAAGACAAGACCCTGCAAAAATGAGATTTTAATCACTGTGTTGTTTTACTTGATACCGATTTTAATAATTTTAAATAATTTTTATTAAATCACAAAATATAAAAAGGACTGGTAGTGGTTTCTGATTTAAAATTCTGAAGTTGGATACTGCAGAAATAGTATTCAACATCACAAAATTAACGTTCCTTTTATACTCAATATATTTCTATTTTTATATTGTGAGTTATATTTTAACTAATCAAATTCAGTTACATGGTGCATACACAAACAGTACTTAAAGATAAGAAAGTCAGTTTTTAATCTGTTAAAAGAAGTATGCAGTCATTTTGATTTAGTATACTGTGCTGATGATTGCAAGCTGATAATAGTTTAATAAAGGCTGACTTCAAACCCACCTAATGTTTGAAGTCTCCTTCATGTCTCCTAATGTTCTATCTCCATCTTTTTACTGACTGCTTCTCATAGCTGTCTACTGTAATTTTTCATCACTAGACAGAAACTGTCTTTCACCCAAGAGCCTAAAGACAATAATACGACAGTTCAAATCTTCTTGCTAAACAAGAAGGGATATGAAGCACATAGCATGTTTATTTAGAAGTTAAAAAGCAGGTTAAAAGCAGGTAAAATTTATCAGCTTGGGGATACATGAATAGGAAGCTATACCAGCTAGATATTGAGACAACAATTTTGAAGAAATAATTTGTCAAATGAACACTTACATTTTCTATTCCCAATAATAGCAATGTTCAAATTCCTGATGATAGCAATGTTCAAATCATTACCTTGTTCAACTGGATTCATGAAACACTGCAGGACAGTAATAAATTGCCCACGTATGCATTAGGGAAGAGTCATAGATGCACAGCAGATCAGAACAACACACAGCCTTGAGGGAGGCCTAGCAGAACACATGGTTCTTGTGGATGAAACTTACTGCTCTTACAGGTCTTTCTACCACATTGTCATATATGGCCATTTTAAAACTCTGCTAGAAAGGAAAAGTCAGAGAGGTTGTTTGAGCTGACAGATTTCCTTCCTTCCTTCCTTCCTTCTCTTCTTCCCTCCTCCCTCTCTCTCTCCCTCCCTCCCTCCCTCCCTCCTTTCCTTCCTCCCTCCTTCCCTCCCTCCCTCCATCCCTTCCTTGTTCTCCTCAGAAAGTTATGCTCAATATCTTTTTATAGAAGAAGGAAATTCATAGATCATAGAATAGTTTGGGTTACTCAGTGCCTCATCCAGCTTGGCCTTAATCACCTCTAAAAAAGGTCATCCAGCCTCTTTGGGCAGCCTATTCCAGTGTNCTAAAAAAGGTCATCCAGCCTCTTTGGGCAGCCTATTCCAGTGTGTCAACACTCTCACTGTAAAGAGTTTCTTTCTTGTATCTAGCTGAATCTCCCCTCTTCCAATTTACATCCATTACTCCTAGTCCTGTCATCCTGTACTCTATTAAAAAGTACTACCATTGCCTTTATGTAGGCCCCCTAAAGGTATTGATAAGACACTATGTGGTCCCTCCTGAGCCTTCTCTTCTCCATGATGAACAATCCCGATTCCCACAGCCTGTCCTCAGAAAGAAGGTGCTCCAGCCCTCTGATCATCTTTGTGGCTCTCCTCTAGACCTGCTCCTTATGTTGGGGGCTCCAGAATTGTACACAATACTCCAGGGGGCTCCTCACCAGAGCTAAGTAGAGGGGCAAAATCACCTCTCCTGACCTGCTGGTCACACTTCTCTTGATGCAGCCCAGGATTTGGTCAGACTTCTAGCTGTAGCAGTTACAAAATTGACCATTCATATACATGACTCTAATGCAATATTTTTTAGTGAAAAAATCTCTGTACAGGTATGGTCTGTTAGTGAAGCTGGATGATACTAAACTCATGTTACAATTAAGAGTCAAGTCATAGGCTTCATTGATACACTGATTTCAGCTTGTGTTTTCCATGGAAAGGAGGCTACTTAAAGGGGAACAGACACAGCACTTCACAAAATTCTGACAATAATATGATTGGTCTAGAAAAGAACCTAAACAAGTAATCCAATTAAAAAGGAACTACCAAAACAACTAAGATTATCAGTCACTTGTTCTAGTAATTATCCTAAGCATAGTTCACAGTTTTCAGAAGTTCAGTCATTCTTATTCTAAACATAGCTCCAGTTACAATGCATCACTACATTCCCAGATGTCTGCTAGAATGTGCAAGGTCAAAGCTGAGCAAAACTAGCCCTTCTCATAATTTTGTCACCGTCCTTTACCCTTGAAGGCATGAAAATGGAAATTTTTCCCTGTTATGAAGAGATAATGTTGCTATGGTTATAATTCTGAAAAGGTAATGGAGATTTATCAAAATAATTGGAGGCATGATTCTCCATTAAGGTCAACAATTGCAGAGACAGACTGACATAAAATGAGTAAACTTCTAATTTGCCTTTTTTTCCTTCTCTACATCTTCCTTTCCTGTGAATAGATATTCATCTGGGATGTGCTGACAGAAACCTGTCCATGGAATGACATTTTAAGTCTTAGGTCTGAAATGGTAACATGTCAATTAATGGGACTATGTGATGCTCTAGAGGCATGAACAAACTTACTTTTACAGAGGTTTCAGTCTAGATAGGAATGATGGGGAGACACATAGTGCCAAAATCTGACTGAGAAAGTTTTGAGGCTGTTTGCATTTTAGGTTATCTATATTTTTGTTGTATATATTGTTGGTACTTTGTTCATTTTTAAAGGTACCAGAATAGCCAGCTGTAAGTTACATTAATTAATTTGCTGGTTTCCAATAATCACATACTGATACCTCTGAGGATTAAAGAAAAACAATGTGAAAGTTACGTCATCCCATTTTCTATTTTAAGAATTATAATTGACATATAAAATATACAAACATTGCTATCCTAACTTCTTTTAAGTAGTTGCATCTATGTGCTAAAGCATTATCTACATAAAGCAGTTAAGCAAAGAAACCAACATTCCAATACATTAGGAAATTAGTTTCAATAATCATAAAGCCGAAAAAAATAAGTATTTACATTTTATATATTAATATCTATCTTGGGAATATCCTTGCTTTTTTTCTCTGTACATAATGGTTACAATTTTATGAGTGTTAGGAAACAGGACATTGTATGGATTTGCTCCTCTTAGAAAAAGAAGTAGCTTATTTTCCAGTTCTCCCAAGACAAAGAGAATTACCTCTGGGCGCTGATGTAACGAATGTGCCTTTAATGATACCTTGCAGAATTAAAAAATTAAGGTGAGAATTAAGGGCAGGCTGGCATGGGTGATACTGTTGTGGAGGTCTATTACTGGACACTGGATCAGAATGAGGAAGTCATTGAGGCCNATAATTTTATGAGTGTTAGGAAGCAGGACATTGTATGTATTTTCTTAGAAAAAGAAGTAGCTTATTTTCCAGTTCTCCCAAGACAAAGAGAATTACCTCTAGGCGCTAGATGTAATGAATGTGCCTTTAATGATACCTTACAGAATTAAAAAATTAAGGTGAGAATTAAGGGCAGGCTGGCATGGGTGATACTGTTGTGGAGGTCTATTACTGGACACTGGATCAGAATGAGGAAGTCATTGAGGCCTTCTACAGACAGCTGAGAACATCCTCAAAAATACAGACCATGGTAATTGTGGGGGATTTTAACTACCCTGATGTTTGTTGGAACGAACATTCAGCCAGGAGGGTCTAGTTGAGGTGGTGAAGGTTGAGGGTAGCCTTGATTGCAGCAACCATGAGATGAAGTTCAGGATCTCATGTGGCGGGAACAAGATAGCAAGCAGAATCAAAATCCTGGACTTCAGTAGTGACAACTTTGGCCTTTTCAGCAATTACTATGAGAAATCCCATGGGACAGGGTGCTAGAAGGTGAGGGAGACCAAGAGAGTTGGTCAGCATTCAAGCACTGCTTCTTCCAAGGTCAAGATCAGAGCATCCCAACAGGTAGGAAATCAAGAAAGTAAGCCAGGAGACCTGCCTGGTTAAACAGGGAGCCTCTGGGCAAACTAAAGAGGAAGAGGAAGGTCTACACATGATAGAAGGAAGGACTCACCACTTGGGAGGAATATAAAACTGTTGTCAGAGGATATAGGGAGGTGACTAGGAAAGCTAAGGTCTCCTTAGAATTAGGCCTTGCAAGGGGGGTTAAGGAAAACGGGATGGGCTTCTTTAAATACATTGCAAGTAAAATTTGCACTAGAGGCAGTGTGGACCCACTGATGAATGAGGTGGGTGTACTGGTGACAGAAGATACAAAGGCAGAGTTACTGAGTGCATTCTTTGTATCTGTCTATACTGCTGGAGGCTGTCCTGAGGAGCATCACACCCCTCAGACCAGAGAAGATGTCAGGATAAAGGAGTGCCCAGTCTTCAAAAAGGGTAAGCAACAGGGACCAGATAACCATAGACTGATCAGCCTAACCTCCATCCCTGGAAAGGTGATCGAGCAACTTATCCTTGGCTCTGTCTCCAAACACATCAAAGATAAGCAGGTCAATAGGGACAGTCAACATGGATTCACCAAGGGGTAGTCATGCTTCACCAACCTGTTAACCTTTCATGAAGACACAATCAGATGGGTAGATGATGGTAAAGAAGTGGATCTGGGCTATCTTGATTTCAGTAAAGAATTTAATACTGTCTTCCACAGCATTCCTACATGTAAACTGAGGAAATGTGGTCTGGATGATGAGGTGGACTGTCAGCTGACTGAAGGATAGAAGACAGAGAGTTGTGGTCAATGCAACAGAGTCTAGCTGGAGGACTCTGTCTAGTGGAGTCCCTTAAGGATCAGTACTGGGACCAGTACTGTTCAATATGTTTGTCAACAAGTTTGGTTGATGGTCTGGAGTGCACTATCAGCAAGTTTGCTGATGACGCAAAGCTGGGAGGAATGGGAAACACACTGGAAGGCTGTGTTGCCCTCCAGCAAGACCTGGATAGGCTAGAGAGTTGAGTGGATAGAAATTAAATGAAATTAAATTAAATATAACAATGGCAAGTGTAGAATCTTTATTCTGGGCAGGAATACCCCTATATATCAGTATAAGTGCCAACTGAGCTGTTGGAGAGCAATGTAGGGGCAATGTAGGGGCAAGGGACCTGGGGGTTATGGTGGCCAGCAGAGTGACCATGAGCCATCAACATGGTCTTGTGGCCAAGAAGGCTAATGACAACCTGGGATGTATTTGAAAGGAAATTAAGAAATTAGATTTTATAAACTACTGAATAAAGAAATTACAAATTAAGAAATAGCTGCAATGTTTACCCAAGCAAAAAATTAGAAACTTTAAAGCTAGCAAGTAAACTCACTTGGACAGGGCTATGACTTAGCCACAGAGAAGCAGCTGGTACAGCTGGAGTAACTGACTGGTACTTGAGGTGGGGGAGCAAGTTACCTGTAGACATTAGGTCTTGTAGGTCTTGACAAAGAGCTGTGAAGGGGTGAAAACTCAGATAATTAGGTCTCATGGTTTGTTGGTCAGAAGTTCATTAAAGACATCTGGATGAAGGTAAAATTCATGACATAGCTGAATTGTTCCATTTTAGCAATATACTTTGCTTTTATATCTTGTCTTGTAGAGAGTAATATTCCAGAAGTTACAAGCTACTTAGGTTTGACTGAGCATTTAAAATAGCATCACAAGCAATATTGTTAATAAAATGGGAAAAAATTACTTTTAGTAGAATGAGCTGGAAATAACTTACCTAAGCAACAATGGAAGTACCTGCTCCAGGAAGCTTCTTACTGACAGTTCTCATGGTTAAAACCTGAGATAATAATGTTTATACTTGTATCAATGACATGGAGGAAGGGAAGAAAAGGCAAAATTCTGCAGACTGTGTCTACAAAGAATGCTTAGATTACCTTCAAGACTGGGGCCAAAATTACAAACAATTAAAATCTGTAACAACTTGTGCAAAGTAATACTTCCAGCTATCAATATTTTCTAATCAACTGAAAATTACAGCTGTGATCAATTGCAGAATTTCTTTGAACACTTAGTATGTGTGGAATGTAGATATCATCTTAGAATGATTCTAGTAGCATACTTACTGTGAAGATAAGGAAAATATTAACATCACTGCATAATGTTTTAATAAGGACTGTGGTCTCATTCTCGTACTACTAAATAATGGTTTCACTGTAACTTTGGGGAAAGTAATGAAAATTAAGCAATGGAAAGATATGCTTCAATTAGGGATTAGCATAGCAGCACTTAGAGGGCACAAATTCAAATAGGTGATTGGTTATGAATTTGTTCAGTACACGTAAAAAGAGTTTGTCCCATAAAATCTCACACTGGTGAGATTTAGAATGCTCTGTTTGCAACAGTAGAAAAGAGAACTGCATGGCCCAAGAGGACCCTGAGATTGCTGAGTCCTATGTAATAGTTTCAGAGTGGCCATGTATTTAAATACAATTTAATTATTCAATTAAATGTCAGTGTGCTCTTGCAGCCAAGAAAGCCAACTGAATCCTGGCTTGCATCAAGAGGAGTGTGACCAGCAGGTCAAGAGACGTGATTTTGCCCCTCTACTCGGCTCTGGTGAGACCCCACCTGGAGTATTGCGTCCAGTTCTGGAGCCCTCAACATAAGAAGGGCATTGAGCTATCAGAGCAGGACCAGAGGAGGGCCACTAAGATGATCAAAGAACTGGAGCAACTGCCTTATGAAGACAGGCTGAAAGAGTTTGGGTTGTTCAGCCTGAAGTCAAGAACGCTCAGGGGGGATCTCATAGTATCTTATCAGTACCTGAGGGGGTCCTACAGAAAGGTAAGGGTAGGACTTTTTAATNCAAGAACACTCAGGGGGGATCTCATACTATCTTATCAGTACCTGCGGGGGTCCTACAGAAAGGTAAGGGTAGGACTGTTTAATAAGATATGTGATGGGAGGACTAGAAATAATGGATATAAATTGGAAGGGGGTAGATTCAGGCTAGATATAAGAAATTCTTTACAGTAAGGGTGGTGAAACACTGGAACAGGTTGCCCAGAGAGGTTGTGGATGCCCCCTCTCTGGAGGTGTTCAAGACTAGGCCGGACAAGGCACTGAGCAGCCTGATCTAATGGGAGGTGTCCCTGCCTATGGCAGGGGGGGTTGGAACTCAATGTTTTTTGAAGTCCCCTCTAACCCGAACTATTCTATGATTCTGATTCTATGAAAATTTCCTCAAGATTATATTCTCAGATTCCTAGTCTATTCCTGAGATTCCTCAGACTATTTCAATAGTAACTTCACTGAAAATATTCATAAAACTGGATCTGATGCAGAAAGCTCTTATTTTTATGCAAGCATCAAAACCAGTTTCAGCTAGAACAAGAAAGTCCTATAGAAACTTCCTTCATACAATAAAATTATTTTCCTGATTTACTTTCCTCCTAAAGTCCTTCTTTCCATATTGAAGACAGTAGCATAGGCACCATTCAAAACAATTGTTAAAGCAGAATGTTCTAAAGAGCTTGAAAATTGGCACTTAATATTGGTATCAGTTACAAAAAAAAAAAGAAGAAAAAAAGAATTCCCTTTTTAATTCTATTTAATCTTCATTGTGTAGAGATGTGGCTTAGAAATCTTTGCCATCTTTTACCTTTAAATTTGTTTCCCTGATTAATATATATAAAACAATTCTAAGACCTCAGGTATTAAAAAAAACCCCCAAAATTAAAATTTAATTTGGGAAAAACCCATGATTTCCCTTTTAAGATGTATTTTGTTTTCATTAATTTATCCTTGCTCAATTTAATCCTTTAATCCTAATAAAATCAGTGGGAAATTCAGGGATAGTATAGTCCTAAGGACAAAATTCTGCCCTCAATTACCACTTTGTAATAAAGTTCAAATTTGCCACTGAATGTCAATTTTATCTCTAAAGATCTCATTTATTGCTTTGTCAGAGCTGGAATAGGTGTCACAATTGCATCTGTATTTTTTTTCAAATTAATTAAATTTACTTTTAAACCCAAGAATTATTCTTAGTGGTATTTATACATTTTAGGCAAAAATTAAAGTCTTTTTCACTAGGCAGAATGTCTGAAAGATAGACTAAGACAATTGACTTGAAGTTAATCTAAAAGTCAGACTGTAGCTATCGGATGGAATTTTACTGGGTAATGGAGCCTGAACACTGCAGCTACTAATTATAGTTCAAATTATGTCAATGGGGGTCTCTGTCTACGAAGCTGAAGAAGCTTTTCTCCGTTTCTTTCATTGCTAAGAGCAGGGTACTATAGCACAGAGGGCCTCCAGGGATGCTGCTGCAAGTAAAAGTAGAAAGTCTCGTCCTTCAAGTGTTCCCTGCTGGCATAAATCCCTCTGGGCCAAAAAGAAATTCATAAGAAATCAACTTAGCCACTGTTAGTCATAGATGGTCCTGTTCACTAAAAATATGCCAAAAGTAAGTGATTTCTTTCTTTGTAATAATGTTCGTTTTCCTCTACAAAACATGCAAAACATTGTGGGAATTTTTCACTGTGATTCAGCTTTTAAATCTCTGGATCTATGAACAGGCTCCAGGCTCTCCTACTTAAATTGTCAGTTTAATAAATCTTAAGCATAAATTGAAATAAAATGCAACTTGTCCTCCAAGAATAATTTTGAACACACAAGATACTAGAGACCCTGAAACTTACTATTTAAATATCTGTATGCAGTCATCATTGACATTCAGGAGAAAGAGTACAAAATCTGTGTTATGAAATTATGGTCAGGTGTAGTTGAAATACTCTGTTGTAAGGCTGCATTAAAGTGTCATTCTGACTTTAAAAACAAAAAAAGTAATACAGAGATATAGAGAATAGATTCCATGCATGTAGTTGCTCCACAGTCTAAGTAGTCTGAGTGGGACTTAGATATGGATACAGATATTATTGCCATATCACTGAGAAAACATGAAGGAATGTGCTTCCCACTAGGCTATTTTTCAAAAGTCAGGGTAAACTTGTGTCTTTAGATTGTGTTAGCAAGGGCAATGAAGACACCTAAATTTCAAAGATAATGCCTAAAGACATCTAAATATTGCACTACAGTCTTTTCACTAGTTATTGCTTCTTCAAATCTTCAGCAAATCTACAAGTACTTTTCATTGTGCAATAGACTTACAAGGAAAGGTAAGCTGTCTACCTGCAATATTCCTGATTGATGTCTCTCCCTGAGGATATGATAATAACCTGAGGATATGATCATTTTAGTAGAGAATACAGTATGTCTCAAAATCGATAGTATTGCAATATTTGAGAAATGTGTGAGAAAGACAGTTAAAGACAGAAAAGATCCCAAAGAAACCTGGATTCTGCATGATCATTTCTCAGAGCAGTCCCTCTTTGAAAAGTATGTAGATTGTTCTGTAGAGTGTATATGATTGGGTTAAGCTACCTGCAAATTAATGAGATATAGTTCTTCCTAAATGGCACAGTGACACAGACCACTGATCTCTGTCATGCTGTGTTTGCCGTCACTATAAAACTAGAAAATACTTTTTTTTCTAGATAGAAAAATAGTCTCTTCAAGTGTTTTCAATGGGTAAAAAATGAATATGAGACATGAAACTGAGTGATGTAAAAAATAGTGGGGAATTCTAACTTAGTTCTTATTAAACTTAGATATTCAACACTCATGTATCTTCTTGTTAAGATAGATGATGACGGAAGATTTTATCCACATTTTTATGAAGAACAGAATCATCTTAACTACTTAATTATGTCTCTGGGAAGCTTCTCCAAAATGCTTCCACTGTGGAGGAGATTTCAATTGATCAAATGATTAGTGGGTAACCAAGTGATTGCTTCTAAGATGAAGATGTGGCAGTATTTCACTGTTTTACAGTATCTGGCTATTTGTTCTAGCTAAATTCATAATTCTTTCTAAAATCTATGAAGCACAGATTCATAGAAGTTATACCTAAGTGTTAAAACCCATGGTTAGCTTAGATTGTAATGCCTCCATTCTACAGGAGTGTTTATGGCCTTTTTCTCTGTTTCCTGGCAAAGACAGAGTTGTATCGCTACTACATCCTTCATCTTTGGAATTGTCTGCTACCAGGTATCTATTTAAGATTGAGTTGAGTCACTTTTAAAACCAGTAGCACTGTGGGAATCTTTTTTCCTAGTTTCCTAGCCATGATTTCTGGAACTTAAGACTATGATGATGTCTTTCATTTTCTTAATCTTAATATCTCAGTATACACATGCACTTTTGTTGTATGTGTGGACATGCATATGGGGGTTAAGTATTTGATTATCCTTTTCGCTTAATGCCACTTTTTTTGCTTTTTCTACCATTTGAAGCACTTCCAGATTACACTTCCAGATGGGTGGGTGAACGAATGACAGCAATAATAATGATAATAAGGATAATTTCTGCAATTCAAAAGTAAATTTTTCTGAATTCAGCTGTTCCCACAGGATTTTGTTTGCATGCAAATTAAGTATAGAAAATAGACCCATTCTGATTTTGAATATGACCTGAAACTGAAGGAGCCGGTGGTCTGAGAATGAGAATTTCAGCTAAGGAAATAATAGTAATTTGAAGAAAACAAAGATATGGCAAAAAATTATACTCATTAATCTATTAATAATATATAAGTGTATAGTCCTTTATAATAAGCAATCTTGTATGTATTTAATCATAGAAAAAAAAAAGATGAGGTGAAAGAAGTAAGTACATCTCCACATAATGAAATGCACACACATGTATGAATACGCCTACATACACACACATATAATAGAATTACCTAGGTTGTAAGGGACCTTTCAGATCATCTAGTCCAAACATTCACAAGAACCATTGCTATGCCATATCTCTAAGATCTTTGTCTACCTCTTCTAAAGACCTCTAGAGATGATGCATCAATCAGCAGCCTGACCAGCCTGTTCCAATGCTTGATAATTCCTTGTCATACTTTTTTTTACTTGGGAGCTTAGACCCCCACCTCTCTACAACCTCCTTTAGGGCTCTTGTAGAGAGCAATGAGTTCTTGCCTAAGTCTCTGTTTGTCCAGGCTACACAACCCCAGCTTACTCATAAGTCTCATAAGACTTGTTCCACAACCTCCTGGCTGGTTTTGTTTCCTTTCTCTGGACTCGTTCCAGTATCTCATTTCTTTTTTGTGGTGAGGGGCCCAAAACTGGACACAGTTCCTGAGGTGCGATGTCACACTACATACATACATACACATGTACATACTACTATTTGTCCATTCCCTCAGATCCATGTGCAAGAATGAGGCTTTTTTAGGATCTGAAAATACAATTTTTCTAAAAATATCTGAATAGATTTTATCTCTGTATGTAAAGACTAACATTATGTTGATCCTTATACATTTATATATATATACACAAATACACACATAAATATATATAAATAAGTTGTTATCTTTTAGCATCTTTGGAATTAATGTGATCATTACTTCTAAAGAGTCAATACTAGATTTGGGCTTCATAGAGGTCCTGAGCTGAACAGACTGCGACAGATTCTGTTCCTATTTAAAAAAAAATGTTTATTTACTGCAATCTTGCTTCATGTCACTTGTTTTCAACTTTTATTGAAGTTAATAAGAACTAAAGATACCCAGTACTTTGTAGGAACTTTTAGGCAGCTCATGGGAATGCGTTTTTTGTTAATTATATTTTCTTTGAACTTCATCACTTAAAATTCTGGGCTCCTATCTTGTAAACATTTATGCATGGAAATAATTTCTCACATGTGTACAGTGTAACCAAATTCAGTGGAGCTATTCAAATGTCAAAGTTTCTAGAATCAGGCCAGTTGTCCAAAGATCTGAACCCACGTAAACTAATTAAATTATTATCCTCAAAATCTTAGCCATACCTTACAGAATTATCCCAATGTATTTGTGATATTGCAATTAAAATTCTGGCAATGTTTATGCAGATTTTATTTGCATTATTGAATTAGAGTATCCCACTGTTTTGAATGTGTGGAGATTTGTCTTTTAAGACTGACAGAAATACTTGGTCATCAGGAAGAACAAGCTTTGACTCAGGGGAAGAGAGAGTGGGAAAGAGGGAGGCAACCAGAGCCCAAAGCACATAGATAAACTTCTATATCTTTCTCAAGCATTATTTTATCTTTTAAAGCTTTCAAGTTTTAATCATTACCTTATGGGATATTATCAGAAAATGTTAAAAGAAGCATTTGCATACAACAATCACAAATGAAGCACTTTGTATTTGAAAATGTATTTTTACTATTAACTCCCTTTAAGTGTTAGGGGAGCAACAATTCTCTGTCAACACTTTAATTACTATTTTCAATTTAAAGTCAGGAATAAGAATGCTGCTGTTTGGAGATGCTTTAAAGATTAGTCTTTGGACACAACCCAAGCTCGCTGCTTGGGTGAAGATATGATGGAAATGTTTCTAGTGAAATATTTTAGTCATTAAGACCTACATAAGGTCTCAGTATGCAGTGTTTGGTTCCCAGCTTCTTCCGAAGGCCATCCTATAATTTCAGTAAATCCTTATCTTACCTAGAAAAGTTGGGATCTGTGCTCATGAACAGTTTGAAACAAAGGTAAATTAGGAGTCAGCTCACAAATTTATCCCCAACCAAAGGCAGAACTCCAAAGAAGAAAAGGCCTTTGAAAGGCAATAAGGATGATAGATACTGAAATGCATTACTCTGAGAAATCAGATTTCCACGAGTACAGTCTAAAAACCACTGCAGATCTTTATTTTGCCTTGGAGAAACTAGGTGCATAATGTAATCTCCACACAGTGAACAGTAAACACAGTAAACCACAGAAATTCATCCCAAGCAGAACAGACAGCCCTCCGAGGAGAAAAAAGAGAAGGTGATCATCATACACCTTACAACTGGCATCATGCTTCTGACTGCTGGCTCTAGGAGTCCTGGCTCAGCTGTCCACAGGTCAGTAAGTTACTCTGAACATAGATTCAAGTCTCTTCTCTCAATAAGTCTGCAACTGCTGTTTTCTTTTAGAGTCCCACTAGCTAGGGTTCTTTCCTACCTTCAAAATCTTAGGCAGCCTTTCTAGAAAGATATGTCTAGACTGATATTTCTTTCTTTCTGAAAAAGATGTCTCCAACTATTTAATAAGGCCTATATATCTGGTATACTTTTGCAGGGATTAGGGAAAAGGGGGGGAGGGAATGTATCCTTGTACTTCTGTTTAAATTGTTCCAGCATAAAGAAACTAAATGAAGAGACACTAGGTGAGAGATTAGTATTAAATAAAAGGTATCTTTCAAATGGTAAGACAAGAACCCTCTTCAAAGGTAATTTTTTTTCCTGTAATTGCTTTATATAACTTACTGAAGTCCATCTAAATCCAGTTCGGACTACTTTTTTTTTTTCATATACAGTCATTGGCTATTTAATCACCAAAAAACTAACTCCTCTTCATAAAGTTTATGGAAATGTCTAATAAAATGGAAAATATAATTTTTATCTAATATTTTATAAAGTGTGCATTTTATTTCAATGACGTTTCACAAAGTATATGTGAACTAGCATGTTAAACTATCAGTGTAATAGGGAAATTACTTATTTTAAGCAAAGGTAAAGGAACACAAAGGAAACATCAGTTGAAAACAGCACTTCTGATAAAAGTTTCTGAGCATTTCTGGGAAGTGTCACATGTACATATGACTTCTTCTGTTTCTTTAGTTTAGATATTTCAAAATACACCACCATAATGTATCTGAAGTAATTTTGGCTATTGATACAATATAAGTTCAAAATCATTCTTCTTCTATATTTTGCTCTTCTTCTGAACTTTTTTCTTTTCAAGTAAACTGTACTTCAGAATGGCTTAATATAGTTCCCCTGATAGAGCCCAGATACATTTTGGATACATTTTGTGGTGAATCCCACCTGCTTGTATTCCTGGTTGTTGAGACTAGGGCCAAGCCCACAGTGCAGATTATTTTCTCCAGGAAAATCAAGACATTCAGCAAAGTTAGACTTCATGAAAATTAGGGGGGTTTTTAGTGATGAGATTGGACTTGAAGGATGAACTTGAACCAGTATCTGAGAATCTCTATAAAGTTCAAAAAATAAAAAAAGTGGGAGTCCATAGTTGGTCATGTACTGTTTTTGAGGCCAGTCATCACTAATAGGAGGGGTAAAATGTGATTGTATCTGGGTAAGAAAAACAATTGAACTTTCCTGAGAGACACTTCAAGTATTCTAATTTAGTAACCACCTCTCCTTAAAAATGATACTTGGTGAAAATAGCCCCATGAAAGCTGTTAACTGATCACCTTAATACATGTAGATATAAAAATAGCTGTAATAAAACATCCCTGGTGATCAGACATGGGTAGAAGTGACCAACAACAGACCTTTTGTGTCTTTCTGTGGTGTGCCTCAAGTCACACATTTCATGTAACTTCAGTACTAAGGCCAGAGTTCCCAGTCAAAAATATCAGTTGCTTTAACACATACGCATGTTTATATTTCTATTAGCTTAGCTAACAGAGAAAAGATTTATACAGCAATACAGGAGTCATCAGTTCCATGTAATGAACTTTGTAACAATGTAGCAGGGTTTAACCTTCTCTGGCATATTTTAGGGCAAGGATATACCATGAATAAATAATATTTTTTATAATTTTGGATCCTTTACAGATGATAAAAATTAAAGTTTCACAAGCTACTGATTATCTGTTACTCTTTAATAAGCAATGTATGTAAAGGAAAATAAAACATGGAAAAAAGGAAATTCAACAGCTGTATAAATCAGTTGCACTAAGATTTTCTAAGATACTTTTTATTTTCTGAACAAACATGGCCAAGGAGACTGTGCTTTCGCTAGCATGTTTGATGAGTTGGATGAGGCACTGAGCAACCTGGTCTAGTGGGAGGTGTCCCTGCCTATGGCAGAGGGGTTGGAACTGTAGGATCTTGAATGTCCTTTCAAACCCAAACTATTCCATGATTCTATTTTAAAATTAGACAAATGAAGAATTATATTTTCAGGAATGTGAAGAACTCAGATTAAAGAGTTACATAGCAAAAAAGGAATATATTGCCTTAAAAAGAAGAATCTGAAGAAGGAGTTTGAGGAAAGAATATAAAAAGGATGTCAGAAAGGGCAGATAACGTAGCAGGCAGGCAAGAAAATCAACCCAAGTGTATTAACACATGGGACCCTTGTCTGTTGCTGAGGGAATTGACAGAAAAATACTCTGCTGGGTTTGAGAAGTGGTTTGTTTGTTCTGTCTGTAGCATTAGAACATTGGTTTGCTTACAAATAAATATTTTAATGACCTATTTTTTATACATTCCAAGAAGCAAAGTGAATAAGAGGAACCTTTTATAAAGGACTGTCTCATCCATCTGAGGTGTTCAAAAGATTGAGGAGATACCTTCAGTGTTGACCTTTTTCCACCAAACCCTGAGGAGATACCTTCAGTGCAGATGTTTATCCTCCAAACCCTGTGGAGATACCTTGAATGTAGAGGTTGTGGATGCCCCCTCCCTGGAAGTGTTTAAGGCCAGGCTGGATGAGTCATTGAGCAGCCTGGTCTAGTGGGAGGTGCCTGTGGCAGGGGGGTTGGAACTAAATGATCTTTAAGGTCCCTTCCAACCCAAACCATTCTATGATTCTGTGTTTCTATAAGTGTAGTTGTAGCTGTCTAACAAGTCAAAGGCATTTTGGTATTGGAGGTTAGAGATCACAGTTCAATAGGGCAGAGTCAGAAATAAATGAGCAGCCAAGTTCCTCTAGAATACCTAATCATCAACTTCCAGTAATGTTTAAAGATTGAATTAATCTTTAAAAATAAGTATATTTACCTCTACCTTAGCTTTTAGTTAGTTTTGTTGATGCTCATATGCTGACATAACCTTAAAACTCAAACCTTGCTAGCCTGAGACAATAATTCCTTCTTGGTATGACTGCCTGTTCAAATAAAATAAGATCAGAGGGAATCGAGTTCTGCTTTTAATGCTGCATCTTGAATACCATGTTCTACAGAGGAATTTCAGAAGATAAATCTTTTCACTATGAACCATATACGGCCTCAAAAAGTGTAACTAATTGTGAAAACTCCAATATGCATGTTATTTTATCTTGCCAGGGACCACACTGTGCTACCAAGCTGGCTACCTTGCATGAGATCTGGAAAATATCAAAGAAAGCACACTGCAATTGACATCAGTGACAATATTTCTCAACCTCTATCAAGAAGGGAGTGCTGAGCCTTTTTGGAGGTCTGTCAGTACTGGTGTTCCCCAGGCATTAGTACTGGATCCAGACTTGTTCAATATATTTATCAGTGGCTTGGATGAGGAGACAGAGTTGGGAGTGGCTAAAGGCTCTACAATCATGCAGCAAGAACTGGGCAGGCAGGAAAGTTGAGTGGAGACAAAATTTGTCAAATTCATTAAGGGTAAGTATAGGATGCTGTGACCAGAGAGGAATAACTGCATGCACTGGTGCAGGTTTGAGGCTGACCTGATGGAGTGTAGATTGGTGGACAAAGACCTGATAATCCTGGTGAACCACAGGATAATCATGAGCCAGCAAAGTGCCCTTGTGGCTAAGAAGGTCAATGGTATCTTGGGGTGCATCAAGAAAATTGTGTTCAGCAGGTTGAGGAAGGATCTTCTCCCCCTCTTCTCTGCCTTAGTAAGGCTGCATCTGGAGTACTGCATCCAGTTATGGGCACTCCTGTATGACCAATACAGGGAACTACCAGCGAGGGCACAGCAAAGGGCTGGAAAGATCACAAGGGCTAGAACACCTACCTTATAAAGAAAGACTGATGGAATTGGTTCTGGAAAAAAGGAGACTGTGGGGGTCTTACCAGTGCTCATAAACAATTAAAAAACAGTGTGTGCCAGGAGGATGGTGCCAGTCTTCTCAGTGGTGCACAGCAACAGGACAAGAAGTAACAGGCACAGACTTGTACACAAGGAACTTCAATTGTTCCAAATCAAAATGAGGAGTAACATCTTTACTTTAAGAGTGGCAGTTCATAGAGGTGGTAGAGTCTCTTCTGGAGAAACTGAAAACCCTCTCAGACATGTTCCTGTGCAATCAGATCTAGGTGAACCTGCTCTGATAGAGGGGTTGGGCAAAATGATCTCCAGAGGTCACTTCCAACTCCTATAATTCTGTGATTCTAGGAATCAAACCTTGAATAGCATGTAGACTGCCAAGGAATTTAGAAAGGCAAACAACGACAACTGTAGACTGGATATATCTTGGGGCTGTCTCTCTCTACATGCTCCCATCTGAGCCTGTGCACTAACTCTCTGTGACTGCTTTGTGGCAGAGCAAAGAGTAATTGACATTCTAGTTAATGTAGGCTGAAAAATGACCTCAATTCTTCATTTTGTCCCTAGTTTAGCAGGCTATGAGGGTTAAATAAAGTCACTTGATTCAAAATCTGCCAGTATTGTGTCCCAAGAAATACCAACTGCAGTAACTTAATGGTGTAGTTTATTAGTGACTTCTTCGAATTAAGTGAATTAATAGTCCAGTGCTGAAAGAACTAAATTCAGTTTTCAGACATGCACACATTCTTTGTATATTTTCACTATAAACCCAGTTTAACACTATGTACTTTCAAACATCTACTATGGACAATGCCCTGGCAAAGACAGTTTTGATGGCAAGATGCCTAGTTCTCACAGTGCTGTGGTATGACAGACCGGCATTTCTCTGCCAGTCTGATGTCTGATAAAAGGAGTAGGAATTGAGTCAAACATGGAAATCGAAGATAGCAACTGTAGAGGTTGCCTGGTTTTATTTTTGTTATGCTTGATTGAATGTCAGTTACTTTACATTTCTCTGATTTTGAGATCTGAAGAATATTTAGACTGGCCACATATAAAAAATTAAAAAAATGTGTAGAAGTGTGGTAGTTAGTGAGACCAGATAACTGTGAATCCCAGGTGGAAGAGAGAAAGTGAATGCTTTTTCTAAAATAGACATTACCAAGTAATAATATTGACCATGAAATTAGGAAAACTGTGCACATTACAGAATATCTGCTTAATTTTGTTTTATTTACTATAGGTTTGCAACCAAACTTAAAGGGAGAAAGCTCATTATTTTAACACTGTTTTTAAATTTTGCAAGAATCTAGAAAATTATTCTGTTGAATGCCATGCTGAAATTTTGAAATAAATTGGAAAACACATGGAAAAAAAAAATCCCACGCATTAGAAGCTATTCCCATCTCTGCATTATTTTTTCAATCAGATTTAAAATTTCAATAAAAACTGTACTTTTCAAACTGAATTGCACATGGCATATTCCTTTTAACTTGATACTGAATGTAAAAATCTGATTTGCTTCAGAAAAAAGTTACTTAGAGCTTGTTAAACAGTAACCTTGTAGGAAAAGAATAAATTGCTTTACATATTACTAGGAAGGAAATAAAAGCTACCCAAGAAGCAAAAAAATGACAGTAGAAATCATTCAAATATTGACATTTCCTAGTATAAAAGGTTTAAAAAAGTAGCCTGGTGAGGAACTTGGTTGAAAAGAAATTATGCACAACTACTAGGAGTAGTCTACAAATATCCACAGTAGTTAAAAGATCTAAAGCTTCTTATCACTATTTGACAAAAGTGCATGACTAGAGAAGAGGCCTGGAATGTGTCTCCAAATCCCAGCGATGCATTAAATCAGGCACACTGGGAAGACACAGAGGTAAGCAGTGTAGATGGAAAAGGTTTGTCTGGAGGAATAGAAGAGCTATATGTTTTGTGCATTTGCTGCCCAGAGTAGATGATTAACATAATTAATCTATACTTTACACTGGTCTACTGGGGGAATTATTCCTTGATGCACTTGGTGGATGAAGTAATTGAGTAAACTAAAGGAGGGAACCACTAAAGCAGTTACATTAGAGCCTTTGTGAGTAGCAAGAAGGTGCTTTCAACTTATCATAGCTGTCTATGTCTTGGTGAGATGACAGGAATGTGATTTGACTACTTATGACCTGACCCATGTCCTGCAGATCTCATAGAGGGAAAGCAGTGACTGCATGAAGCGAAGATTGACTGGCTGCCTGATGGCAAAGCTGGTGGAAATCAGGAGCTGATAGGTGTCTTTCTGAAGAAGCATGTTGTATCCCTGCTGGCCATGGGGGAATCTGTCAGTTCAGCCTTTCTTTTTTCTTTTCCCAACTTCTTCCATCTTAAAAGCAAACTCTAAGCTGCATGTGGCACTGGTGATTAAAACCATTGGTCTGTCTTAAAATATCAATGTTTTAGCAAAAGTTCATGTTTGTGAATACAGCTGGAACCTCCTGAAGAAACTGTATGTAAAGGTCATTTCTTAGCAGTTTTGTAGTAGTCTTTTTCATATAGATTAAGAGCTTAGAAATTCTGCCTCCTGTACAACTTCAGGAAAACCTCTTTTAAAATATTTTCAAAAATAACCTACAGATAACAAAAGTTTAAAAACACAAAAGACAATATTATTATTGTACAGAATACAACATATGGGTTTTTATGGTTGGGGTTTGGGAACGATTTTTTTAATATATTATCTGACTCTGTGAACATCAAATAATCTTTTTCAATTTCCATTGTTGAACTTATAAATTTATAAAAGTCATAATGGGAAAAAATAAATAACAAGTATGGTAAAATTTCTGGAGATTACTTAGGAATTCACATTTTAAGGAAATAATACAATATTGAAGAAACTTTTAGAGGTATGCATAGAATGCATGTCACCATAGATACCTAGGCCACATAACCTGCAACCTGCAACCTTAGAATCATGAGATTTTGGTGTAGGACTGGTATAGAGAACGGAGCCATGTAAAGATACCATAGCTAAATTTTCTGCATCTGCTCAAGAAATGGGAGTCGCTGTTCCTGTTGTACTATGGTATTATGAATACTGACAAGTTGCATACCTCCTCCCTTGAGTCAAAAGTTTCTTATTTTTTGTAAAAATCATGACCTTTAATCAACCTTTGCTCATTATAATGCCATTATTACGCCAAATGCCTAGAAGCTATCTATCTCCAAGATGCAGCCACCCTCCACTGAGTGAGGAAATTTTACACCTGTCATAACATACCTTTATTATGTATGACTGTATGCATGACTACTGTAACTCGAGCACCATCTGAAGGTAAAAATAGTAGAAAGTAGGCTTTAGAATGGAGACATGGTAAGAAAGATGCCAACATGTACAAGTAAAAAAGACATCATAATGAACCATTGCTGACTTCTGGGACCAGTCAACAGGATCTCCCCAGTGAGACTCAGACATCTGACTATACTGAGTGCTTTCCCAGGAAGCTTAGAAATCTCTATATAGAGTTATTTAATACTGCTATATTACTTGCACATGTTTTGCAGACAGTGTATTGTCACTGGCGACTCAAAAGTCTGCAATTCTGTTGCTTCAGTAAACTGATTATTCACTAATCTAGCTGTAAGAGTTCTTGTTAGACACAACAAAATTCCTTAAATCTGGCCATACTAGTTCATTAAGTATGACTAGGTGGAAAGCACATTGCACTATTGTACTAGTAGTTTAACACATTGAAAATGACCAGACTTATGGTGCCTAATTAGACATCACTCTAAGAATCTAAGGCAATGCCAGCCATTCTAGTACCTGAGGACAAGCTGTAATGCAAGGGAGTTTATTCTCTGACAAATTCCTTTATTCTTTAATACAACACCAGGTGAAGCCAGATGTAAGTTTACTTCCTCAAACTTGAAGCTCAAGAATGCAGTTATGGAAGGGTAAGGAAGATCAAGAGTGACAAGAAACAAAAACCAAGACATCTGTTTAGAAGCTTTATTCAATGACAAGTTGAAATATTTGTCTAGTTTATGGATAACAAATTTTAATTTAGAGAATAAAGTTAGTTCCTGAAGTGCTTGAATTGGAAATATCAATGAGTATCATTTATCTGGACTTCTGCAAAGCGTTTGACACGGTCCCCTACAGCATCCTTCTCTCTAAGTTGGGGAGATGGGTGGACTGTTCAGTAGATAGCAACTGGATGGATGTACAGATGAATGGATGGATGGATGGATCCAGAGGGCAGCTATCAATGGCTCAATGGTTCAGAGGGGATGGAGATGTAATTAGTAGAAAGCAAAATTGCTATGCACCCTCAGCAAGACAACACCAAGATGAGTGGTGTGGTCAACACATTGGAGGGACAAGGTCATCCAGAGGGATTTGGACAGGCCAGAGTGATGGGCCAGTACAAACCTCACGAAGTTCAACATTGGCAAATGACTCCTGTGAGACCCCACCTGGAGTACTGCATCCAGCTCTGCAGCCTTCTAGCACAAGAAGGACACGGCCCAGTTGTAGATCATACAGAGGAGGACCATGAGGATGACTGGGGGCTAGAAAACCTATCCTATTAGGACAGGATTAGAGAGTTGAGGCTGTTCTGTCTAGAGAAGGCTGCAAGGAATACCAGTACCTGAAGGGGACATACAGGAAAGCTGAGGAGGAACTGCCTGCCAGGGCACATGCTGATAAGGCAAGTGGCAATGGTTTTAAATATAAAATATTCACTTTCATGCATCCAATTATATCTATTCATGCAATTTTTTACCTCTATATCCTTCTGCTCTTTTAGCTGTCAGCTAGAAAAAATATTTCTTGTACTTTAGTATAAAGAGACATATCAGAAGAATTAGAATTTTGATCTGTCACTAGTGTAGAGTAGAATGAGGAAAAAAGAACAAAAAAGGAAGATCACAAATATTGTACTGAAGAATGAAAAAGAAATTTAAAATAA
This sequence comes from Turnix velox, assembly GCA_013400935.1. NCBI lineage: Eukaryota > Metazoa > Chordata > Aves > Charadriiformes > Turnicidae > Turnix > Turnix velox. The sequence continues at coordinate 26,364 of VZTY01024672.1, forward strand.
TACATAATTAGAATTGAAAGGCAAGACCAAAAGTGCTTAGAAACTCAAGTGTCTCAGTATCTAATGTATTACTAACTAAGTTGTTGAACATTTGATTTCTCTTGAAAAACATATGGGTTTAAACCAGTGGTTAAATTTAAGATGAATAGTCACAAATAAGCCAAATTCATCATGATACCATTGTTTTGAAAGAATATCTTAGATGATCTTTGTATCAATATTACTAGGTGTTCCCAAATTATAGTTTCACTCTATAGTGTCTGGCTTTGCTGCAGTATCAAACATACCAATATGAACTTTCTCAAAGTCTTCACTTTCTTCCCTCCATCCACTCCCTTTTCAAATGCACCAATGTTACATTGTGCATGTATCAAGAAGGTGCATTTAATAGGTTTTCCTTTAAACATCTAGTAGACTGGTTTTCAGAATCATTGAATTTCAAAACCAAACAAATTCAGCATATATTGCAGATGTACTGTTTCATGCGTTAATTTCTGTTTGATGTAGTTATGTAGAAAGGCCACCTTCATCTTCAGTTTAAGAAACAACCAAATATAATTTGATGGAACCTCATTAAAAAGTAAAACCAATTCTATAAGGTTTACCAGTATCTACTCAGACATATTCTCTCCACTAGCTAAACTGATTATGGCACAACTGGAAAAATATTTGGTTATTTTAAATACAGGACAGACATGCTCTTATTGTATTGGGAGCTTGATTGTTTTTTGTAATCTTAGTACTCAAAGGGTTGTGGAGAAATGGGAGTCCAAGCTAGATACATATTCTTCACATCTTGCAAGGAAGTTTCCAAACTAAGTCAAAGTGTTTGGTGAAGGAGATAAAGACAGCATGCATGAAGCTCACCAGTGAAAGAACTTGAGTTTAGGAGGTGACAGATGTGTACTACCAGAGCATTAATGATTTTTAGATATAGATTTACAAGTCTCGATATATCTTTCTTTTGAATCCTACTGTCTGTATTCCACAGGAAATCCACTAATACCTTTTGATGGAAGAACTGTATGTTCATGTTATATATTTTTCAAGCAATTAAAAGTTACAAGAATTAAGGGATTGCATTATGATATGCTATCAAGTACATAAGAATTTCTACACCTCTTACAGTACAGAAAAAAAGCCTGCACATTTATTATAAGTTAAAAGTTAGAGTAGAGCATAAAGCCTATGAATACTATTGGAACACTCCCACAGTACTGTGGCACAATTGATCAAAATAATGCTCAGTCCTCTCATTATAGATCGATTTGGTTTTCATTAGAGTATCACCAATCATAATGATTTCATATGGTATTCAGAGATGTCATATGTTCTCCATAGGTGCTCATGGACACTTAAAATAAACTTCTTCTTTCCTTTCTTGAACTCTTAGATTACATGTTAATGCAAAAATATATTTGTACTAACACTCTCCCAGCCCACTTGGCAACACAGGGGCAGACCTCCTATAGATTCTAGTTTTCCAGCACTGCCTTTAAGAAATAATTTAATACTAGTTAAGACATACTAGAAAAAGCACATTTTTAAATGAAAACAATCCTAACAAACAAAAAAGAAAAATAAAAATCAGAATTAGAACTATCTAAATTAGACTATCTTTGACATTGCAGAAATCTTTAAATTATTCTAGGTATGTCTCCTCACTTTAATTCTGACCCATAAACTCTCATTCAGCTCCCAGTGCATCCCTCTGCAAAGATCCATGCACTTCAGCTGATCATTAACATGAAGAGTGACACTCCCTCCTTGTTTCCCATGCCTATCATCACAAAGAGCCCATATTCTTCCATTCCAGTACTCCAGACAAAGGAACCATCTAACTACATCTCCATGATATCACTAAGATCATGGCCCTGTGCATTTACTTGTTTCTTACTCCTGTTTATTCCCCATGCTACATTTGCTTCCATAAGAGAATTTAAGCTGGGCCTCTGATTCAGGCTGCCTGTTCTTATGTTTCTTTAACCATTGAACCTATTGACATTATTATAACAGGTTCTTTAGCTGGACAGAGTAACATACACTTTCCTTTAGCAATACAGATAAAAATAAAATGGCACCATGTGGGAAATCCGGTTTTCTTTTAGTGGAGATTTTCTGCAGAAATTGTTCGTGGATCGCAAGGTACTATTAGAATGCCCTTTCAAGTCTTATTCCTAAACACTGATGAATTGACAGAGGCCCCACAGAAAATTTCTTTGTAAATCCCAAAAAATCTTGTTGCATCTTCCTTTCTCCCACCCAGGTTTCCTGAACAAACTTTCCATCTTTTTCTTTTTTTTCTTTCCCAAATGCAAATTACTTAAGTTAGACTCTTGAGTCCATGTTTAAATGGCTAGAGTAACATAATTTTTAAAACTACTGAAACATGAGCCCCAGTATTAATACAAATTTATTTAGCATATTTTCTTCTTAATCTTGAGAAATTTCACATTGTTTCCAAACAATCTATCTGACTAATAGTAGAAAATTCCTAGTATAAAATTTTTACTTTAGCCTAAATATTGATTCTTTCTGAAAGTTAAGTCACTTGAGATATTAAACAAAGTAATGTCCCCATTTCTCAAATTGGTGGACATATTGGGCACCTCAGGGCTAAATCAGATCTTAGGCAACTGCTTTAATTTTTAAAAGTTTTTCTCTTGTTAATCTTGTGAATTATATCTAATCTGGTCAGCCAGATAGTGAAGGATAGCACTAGCTCAGACATACCTCCAATTTTTCACTTGTAACTTTCAAAAGAACTAAGGGACTCAGGCAAGAAGAATTCATTCAAAATTCTTTATTGAACTGATCCCACAGCCTAGAACAACAGCTGCACAGATTTATCCTATTCCTAGGAAACAGATCCATGTAATTAATCTATTTTCATGCATTTGATGGTAATTGTTTCATAGGGAGATAACAGCAGACACAATATACTCTAATTTGATTGCACCATTAGAAGGTACCACTTCAGGGTCTTTCAGTCTGAGCTACAACTGATGCCAAACACTGTCAATCTGCTGCTATAAAAGATCTGAAATAATCTGCTTGATCTATCTAAAGATGTGATCTGATTCTGGAGGGTTGAAACAATTTGTATATTACTATTTTCTGGTCTTGTGCTCTTGAATCCCCTCCACATAACTTGGTGTTTCAATTTAAGGTAATCTGTGCTATGTTTAATTTGCCTTTGACTTTTGAGCATCTTATCAAAGCAAATTAATTCCAAAGGAGAAATGAAATCTTACTGTGATATTTGCTGTTTCTCTGGGAAACTTCAAACTCAGATCCTTAAAGTTCATGTATCCACACAGAGCTTAATAGTTGTGCTTGCTTAGAGAATATGATGATGCAAGGCTTATGGAAGTGAAGAATTTCTGAGATCCCAGAAATATGAAGTTAAATTCTAGAAATTACTCAGAGTACTGGAAAGTGTTTACAACTTATAAATAAGTACTTATGGGATATTTGACTTTATTATTAAGATAACCTTTTCTCCCTTTACTGTGCAATGTATTTTTGTTTGAAGAGTAAATTTAGAATAAGGCCATTTATACAATTTCCTGAATTCATAATTGAAATTTTCCCTCCATGATTCTTCTGTTTTCGAGAAAGATTTTATTTTTCCATTTTAGAAAATGTTTTTTCCCCTAACTCTTGTGGAACAAAACTTTGTGCAAAATAGACAGTTCTTCTACCTAGAAATTAAAACATTTCTGCTTTTCTGTAGCTCTGATCCTTAATGCAAAATATTTGAGTTAGGATGATAATCAGAACAACTAGTATTTTCCAGATAATTAAATTTGTATTTTTTTTACAATAACATTCTTTCTTCATCACTGCTTTTGTAAGCAAGCTTTATATGTTAACTTCAGGGGCTTTAAGTAAATTTTTGTCAGAGTTTTTTTAATGGTTTTAAAATTTTTGTTCTTATTTTGTATGGTCCAAACACATAAATTTCAAGTTACACTTAACCTGAAGATGTCTTAATTGCTGTTAAATCTGAAGATTCTTAAAAGTAATTGTGATAAAGAGTCATCAGATGTTTAGGGGTGTCTGCTGTTGCATGGCACCTGGGAAACAGAATTCAACATCATCTGGTTTATCATGTCAAAATCAGAGGAGAGTTCTCCTCTGCCTTAGGCTTTTTGCATGTTTCTTAGGTTGGAAATAATAAATTAACAACTTAAACAAAAGAGTTTAGAAGTAATATGATGGAAAAGGATAATAGAATAGGATATGGATTAATGATTTTGAAAAGGAACAAAACTGCAGTATCTTTGCCTCCTGCACTCTGGTGAATATTGCCTCAAACCATAATTGTGTGAGAGAAAAATTTCCTATGGAATCATTGCTCTCTTCTTAGAGGCAGAACTCCCATGAGTTAGAAATCCCACAGAAAATAATTTCTATGAATAAGAGAAGAAAATGGGGAAATTGGGAAAGTCCCCTGGTAATGACTAGCTTTAGATTGCATTTTCTTTTCCCACCGAAGGCAGACAAGGCTGAAACAGAAACTCAGGTTAGCAGCCTGGTTTTGAAGAATGTATGGAGTCTGAGATTGTACTTAGATCTAAATTGCTATTTTGTGATATTTTACCTTCTCTGATACCTATGCTTCTATTGATGCATTCATTTTTCCCACTCCTCTACCATCTTCCCCAAGTTTACTTGGGGATTTTCACAAGTATAAAATCAAAGCTTTGCATTTCCACTGGAAGAATTAATTAGTCCTTTTATGTGGTACTTAAGTAACCCATACCAGTAATAGCTACTGTGTGACTATAATCTGAAAATTATGCCTATTGGAGGGAAAAACCTCAATGTTTCATTTAGTGCTATTTTTTCTTTTCCTCTTATGGATCCATGAAGACCACACTACTGTTCATAAATCGATATTAGGATGAGATTACTCGTTTTTTGTCTGTAATACCATGGGACTCCATTCTGCTAAAACCCATGGCAGTCCCTGTATTGATGGTTTCCAACACCTCCTAAAATATTTTCCACTTTTAGAGATAACACCCTTTGAAGAGATGAACATATAGGGATGAACAAAGGGATTTCACTTTTCCTTAACTGAAGTCAAAGTGATCACTGACACTCAATGCTGTAATTCCATTGCAGGAAGAAACTAAGCATCTAATTGATACTGATAATTACTAAATACTGACATCAAAGATAACACCTCAGTCTGTGTGAGAAGCATCAGTCTAAATTTGTATTTCATTCAGAATGCAACTGTTTTTAGCTTACATCTTTCTAAACAGCTTACATCTTTCTTGATCCACAGAGAAGTACTACAGTGGGTGCAAGTTTTGGTTACAATTCATGTTCTTCTGTGTCTACAAAGTTCTGGCTTATTGTGATATAGAAAAATGTTGCATGTTTAAAATACAGCCATTGACTGATGGAGCTGCCACCTGTCTATGCCACTTCTGAAACACCTACTGAAAGAATATTAATGGTAGTATATAGAGGTTTCAAAACCTGCTAGGCTCCAGGATAAATAAAATGCTTGAGCTATCAGAGCATATATTAATATAGGTCAGTAGTTTGCATATTCATTAAGAGGTATAAGCATGTTTGACCAATGTCTAGCATTACTTATGCTAGAATTCAGAGGTTCTAACAATTACTACCACATAAGCCCGAAAATCATGATTTGCAGTCTAAGTAAGAGACAGATATCTGTAGGTTATCTTAACTGCAGTTAAGCAATTTTTTCTTCTGTTTCCTCTATTTCTGGTTTTCTTGGCTACATCATTATTGGAAATGTCTTTATGTGACCTTTTCATAATTTTTTTTGTTTAATCTTTGGTATAACGAAGATTATTTGCTGTGAAAAAACATTGGCTCAGTGTTAAACATCTGGTCAATCACCTAGAGAAAAAGAGGTCTTTATGCAAGCATACAGCAGCACATGGCTTATGAGCTCTAAAAATTACCACTGCTTCCTTAATAATGGAATCAATTACTACGTTAGTGGGTTTGAGACATTATCTTCCCTTTGTATGTATTTTGTACTAGCATGATGGTGTTCCCTGAAATAGATTGCCAAACCTATATCCTTCCATGCCTTCCTTTTTAACCTTGTAACTAACTAAACTATTATAGATAGGAGTAAAAGAAAGCCAGAAACCCAAAGCTGCTAAAAGTCAGGGATCAAGTCAGCAGAGGCAGCTTGTTAACAACATTCTCAAAGGAAAGGAAGTCACTAAGAAATTATTCGTGTGCCAGTGAATTAGAGGCATATGGTTTGTATTACAGCTGTTCATCAAGAGCCTTAGAAACTGCCTCAGTAATGTTGATGCTGTAGGAGATTGTTAAAGAGCAAATTGTTTAACAAAAGTTTGGAATAGCTTGGGCATATTAATTTCTTTGATGCAGCTCTTCACTCTAAAAATAATGACTAGTTACTGTAACCCTGAAGTACCAGAAAGAGTTAAACTAGGTGAGTAAATGCCCATGACATACCTTCAATTATGAATCAGGACTAGGTTTTATTTTCTTTAATCATGAGATCATGATTGGACCCACACGTACAGCAGGAGTAATCATACTACAGCCCATTCCATCCAGGAACAGATCTCAGAGGAAATTAAGCTACAATAAGGTTTTACCAGAGGTTTCTAAATTGTAAGGGGTGCTTCTACTCAGATAGAGTGTTTTTTATGGTTTCATGCTAAGTTCCCTATAAATGTGGAATATGAGGCAGGAACATGCATATTCACAGTTTTTAGCAAACTGTAAATTTTACCTTGGATGAGACTAAGGATAGAGAGAATTGAACTAATTTTTTCTCCACTGTCTACGGGTTTCCTAGTTTACAGTGAGGGTGGTGAAACACTGGAACAGGTTGCTCAGGGAGGTTGAGGATGCCCCCTCTCTGGAGGTGTTCAAGACTAGGCTGGACAGGGCACTGGACAGCCTGGTCTAGTGGGAGGTGTTCCTGCCTATGGCAGGGGGGGTTGGAACTCGATGATCTTTGAGGTCCCTTCCAATCCAGACTATTCTATGATTCTATGATATTGCATAGTTTTGTCTCTTGCACGGTCATACTTTTGGCATGTATTTAGCATCTGAAATGGAGGATTAGTTGCACTGTTAGCACTCTACTACAGCTGTGGTATTTTATAACACTGCTGGGCTGGTCAAACAGAAGAAGCTTTGTGTGTGTGCACACATATGCATATGCTATGGGAAATCCTCTTTTTGATTTGAGAGAAAACAGAGACATAGGTATTCTGTCCTGTCCATACCATCTTTTACTAATTGGCTCTTGATTACACACCCCAAAAAACCTGCTCCTAGTTTGTGGCTTTTTTTGCTTTCTGTATTGTGTCCTTTTCTGGAGTCACAGGTAATGGCTATCAACTCATCTGTGCAAATATTAGCAATTTTATGTAAGTTAACTGCTATGATTTTCAGCGATTTTTCAACATTGCTCACTAATAAATTTTAATAAGGCTTTCTGACAATCTATGCCCTCTAAACTAGTCCTTAATAACTTAAAATTAGTAGGTTCGGTCTCTGTCCTAGAAGGAGTGTAAGAGAAAAAGTGCTCAAAAAAATCCTAACTCCTGAATGGCACCTGTTAGCAATGGAAAAAGACAGTCATATTAGTGTCTTTAAAAGGTTTCATACTTTTTTACCACCTCATCAGAGGTCATAGAAAGATCATGAACCTTTTTTCACAGGTTTACAAGCAGTTCTGTGCTCTTTTGAGCTGAGAATCTTGAAGGAAATTATCATTCGTACATATATCTTAGGATATGTTACACTCATTTATTATGGACTATTGATTATAAGGCAAGAAGAAAATAAACAAGGCCTGACATTTCTATTACAGGACAACTAAAATTAATCAATCAGGCAGTATACAAAAAACGTATCAGTTTTCACCATATCTTCTAGTGTAAGGCCTCCAAACTGGACAACTTAAGGCAATCGAAGGGCACAGAGTTTACAAATAAAAAATGTTTTGGAAGAAAAGGTGGCTCCATAGGTTCTTATATGATTATTTAGTTTTTCTGTTTTTTTTAAACAAAGTGTGTGAGTCCGAGATTTGGCATATTTCATCCTTTATGGAAAATGTCTTTGATATATCTTCTAGCTACTCTGTTACATTTTAAATATCCATGCTTTCAATCTTATTTCAGCAAAACTATTTTTGGTAATATTTTAGGATAATTTGAATTTTAAATTTATGTTATTTCTACCCCATTTATGAAAGTGTAATAGATTAGGCCATGTCACATGTAAAATAACTGTATTCTTCTGGTCAGTCAAAGGTCTATGCAAGAATGAGGAGTGATGTACACATAGTAATTGATAAAATATTTATGAATGAGATCAGCCTCATGAGGATGAGTGTGAGGGAGGTCTCTGATTCAATGTGAAAGGATTTTTGTTTTTAAGCAACTGCATTTTCACTTTATTTCTCACAGAAACTACTAGGGCTTTTCTTTTTTCCTTCCTTTTCAATTCCCCTTCTTGTAGGTGTCAAATACAACATCTTCATTAGTCAGCTCTGCATCCTCCTGTAACAGATCAACTACCTAAGAGCTTCACAGGGCAATTACTTGCCTATATGTCACAACTGATACTTCCATGCAGTTTGACATTTCATCTACTGAAATGACTATAGTATGTGTTTCTCTGAGCAAGACAAAAGCCTTTCATCCTACTAAAGCTACAGTATCATGTATTTTTGGCAAATCAGATATGCCAGAGCTAAGCTTTCCACTGCATACCTTATGATTCTGTGAAGGAAGACACATATAAAGGGATGTGAGTGAATTATGGTAAAATAAATTATATAAACTACATCTATTCCATATTTTTAAGTATTATTCTCAGTTCATGGATAAACAAGGAGCTTCTGGACTCATTCAGGCACAAAAAGAGCATGTATCATGAATGGAAGCAATAGAGAGTTAACTGGGAGGAATACAAAGAGATTGTCTGGGTAGCCAGGCATCAAGTTAGGAAAGCTAAAGCCCAGGTAGAATTAAAGCCGGCCAGGGACATAAAGAGGAGTAAGAAGAACTTCTACAAGCACAAAAATGACAAGAGAAAGACTAGGGAAAATGTGGGCTCATTCCTAAAGTACACTGGAGAGCTGGTAATGGGGGATTTGGAGAAGGATGAGGTACTCAATAACTTCTTTGCCTCAGTCTTCACTGGTAAGGCATCTGCTTGCACCACTCAAGTCTTAAAAAGTAAGGGAATAGACTAGGAGAAGCAAGATTCACCTACTGCGAGGGAAGACCAGGTTTGAGACCACCTGAAGAGCTTGGGACTTCAAGTCCATGAGACCTGATGAGATCCACTCTTAGGGAGCTGGGAGAGGAAGTTGCCAAACCATTATCTTTGAAAGGTCTTGGCAGAATGGTAAAGTTCCTACTGACTGGAAAAGGGAGACCATATTAAAAAGTCCTATCCCTGCCCTTCTGTAAGCCCCCTTCAGGTATCAATAAGCTACTATGAGGTCCCCCTTGAGCCTTCTCTTCTCCAGGCTGAACAACCCCAACGCCTTCAGCCTGTCCTCATAATGGAGTTCCTCCAGCCTTCTGATCATCTCTGAGGCCCTCCTCTGGACCCACTCCAACAGATCAATGTCCTTCTTATGTTGAGGATGGAATACTCAAGGTGGTTCCTCACCAAAGCCAAGTAGAGGGGCAAAATCACCTCTCTTGACCTGTTGGTCACACTTCTCTTGACGCAGCCCAGGATTCAGTTGGTCTTCAGGCTGCAAGTGCACACTGGTGACTCATGTTAAGTTTTTCATCCACTGACATCCCAAAATCCTTCTCCTCAGGGCTGCACTCAAGCCACTCTCCACCCTGACTGTATCTGTGCTTGGGGTTGCCCCAGCCCAGGTGCAGAACCTTGCACTTGTCCTTGCTGAACTTCCTGAGGTTGGCTTGGGCCCACCTCTCAAGCCTGTCAAGGTCCCTCTGGATGCCATCCCTTCCTTGTAGTGTATCAACTGCACCACACAGCTTAGTGTCATCTGNGCCCATCCATCAAACCCCTTCTTTTCCATTTTGTTGACCAGGATGTCATGCAGGACAGCGTCACATGCTCTACACAAGTCCAGGTAGATGATGTCTGTTGCTTTTCCTTTATCCACTGATGCTGTGACTCTACCATAGAAGGCCACCACATTCATCAGACACAAGTTGCCCTGGTGAACCCATGTTGCTAGCCTCCAATCACATCTGTCTCACCCTCCATGTGTTTTTGTAGCACCCTCAGTAGGATCTGCTCCATGATTTTGCCAGGCACAGAGGTGAGACTGTCCTGTAGTTTCCTGGATCTTCTTTTTTCCCCTTAACTGAGCAACCTGATCTAGTGGGAGGTGTCCCTGCCTATGGCAGGGGAGTTAGAACTAGATGATCTTTAAGGCCCCTTCCAACTCAAAGTATTGTGTGATTCTATGATTCTATATATCAAGAGCTCATCCTAGTCAGCAAAAGAGGACAGATAACAAAATTCATGCAGTCTAATTCTGCTTATGTATTATACTTCCTACTTTTCATTGTAGAGTCATCCAAGACTTTCATAAAGTACCATTTAGGTTTGCGTTGATAAAAGTAATACATTTACACATTATAGATGCATATGAAAACGTAATTTCTCACAATGTGCTTGAATCATTCTCACTCACATATTAGTAAGTGGGGGAAGAGTGGTTATAGGGTTCTTATTCCCTGACCATTTATATGTACATTGGATGATACACTCTCAATATATTTAGGTAGTATACTGCAGTCTACATCTTACCTTATAATTTTGATCTCATCATATTTATTGTTCAATTTTACTATTTCGTGCACTGTTTCTTTCAATAAATTCTAGATTTCCCCACCTGTATCTGCATTAACTATTCAGAATCACAAATAATGATTCAGATTATGTTACTATCAATATCAATTAGTTTAACAAATTTTTCACATTAGCTCTTGATGACTTTGTTATTTATAAGTTGGCAATTCATGCATGATAAATCAACAATTATCTCTTATATGACAGCAGTTCCTGTGCAATTCATTTTGTAATAAGATAATTAGTTGATACAGTTTATATTCTGTATACATTAGCTTACTACATGACAAATGAAAAAGAACTTGCTCTGAGATTTTACAATTCACTTATATAATTTAAACACTATTTTATTGGTACCCAAAAGTGTGATCATAGTCTGCAACAAATGGAATGTGATGAATCATCCAGCTAATTCAAGCACACATAAATGGAAATTACTGGCAGTTTAGGGTGTAATTTCAATTCTGGGAGTATATTTAGCCTCCAGATTCCAAATTATTTTAATGGAAGTTGCACAGTGTAATCCCTGTGCACCAATTTGAATTTTTTTCATCTGAGTCTACTTAGCTGCCATTAAAAATATCAAGTAAACCATAGGATATGGAAGTTCCTCCATCTTTTTAACACAGTAATCTATAAAGAGACTTTAAGGAAAAATGCTAAAAACAGTGGTTAAATTATCTAGTATTTGATTCTAGTATTTCAGCTCATCTAAATTAAGAGATTCATACTCATTTTTTTCTGTATACCAAGCTGATTGTTGATGACCTTCTCATTTTTTGGGGTTGTACNCTGAGTCTACTTAGCTGCCATTAAAATATCAAGTAAACCATAGGATATGGAAGTTCCGCCATCTTTTTAACACAGTAATCGATAAAAAGACTTTAAGGAAAAATGCTAAAAACAGCGGTTAAATTATCTAGTATTTGATTCTAGTATTTCAGCTCGTCTAAATTAAGAGATTCATACTCATTTTTTTCTGTATACCAAGCTGATTGTTGATGACCTTCTCATTTTTTGGGGTTGTACTCACCACAATCAGGTTATGGATTTTTTATGAGATTTTGTTAAGATGGATAAGTTTTAACTGCATTCAAAATGTGTGGTGGATGATTGAAAGCTTTTTTTATGGCATGACTACCATTTATAATAAATTCAAAACTTTCTGTGTATAATTGCAACTGAAGTCAAAGTTTACTGATGTTAAACAGCCTTAATGTCTTGCAGCTTTGGACTGCAAGATATTTGGCTGGTTGAGGCACTGAGCAGCCTGATGTAGTGGGAGGTGTCCCTGCCTATGGCAGGAGGGTTGGAACTCAATGATCTTGAAGGTCCCTTCCAACCCAAATTATTCTATGATTCTATGATTATGATTCTATTTTTGTCCCAGTCCTTCAGCGTTGCTCCTAGCAAGCCTTAGACCACTGACATTCTCCTTGGTAGCTTTTCACTAATGCTGTTTTGATACTCAGACTTTCCATAAATGTCTGTGCGGACTCAAAACTAGTGTTCAAAACCACCAAATATGTAAGTTTTGATGCTCCATGAACTTCCTACTTGCACACAAATAATAGCACTATTTTAAAAAGAAGAAATAATATGTGCAGAATTACTCACAAGTAATTTTCTGATTAAATTGTTATTAATTCCAGAATTTCAACAAAAAATGCAGTGCCATATTCAAGCCTGCTCTGCTTGGACTTTTGTGGTGCTCATGCTTTTAACTCATCTGCATGATAACGAAGATCTCTCCCTGCCTTGTGGATCTGACAGCTGAACTGAATAGATAGCAATGGGCAGAAATAATCACAACTGTGTTAGAAGGTTACTAATAATCATAACTGCATTAGATGGTGTTTAGACCTAAGAATGTCCACATCCTAAAGTTGTTGATACATGTTAAGCACAGGTCAGAAGGAATAAAATTGGAAGTATTAAATTCCTTCACCTGTCTTCACATGATAACTCTGTCCATCAGAGAAGTTTGTATGTTCTAATATGCTGAACAGATTACAAAATAGTGTAATTTAAGAATGATCCTCTAAAGGTAATCTTGTAATATGTTATCTCCAAGGAATTCTACTTCTTTATTATCAGATGGAAATTTACCCCACAATTAAAATCCTAAATTCTACCTTTATCTAAGAGCATGTGAGAAGATACAAGAAACAAATAGAATTAAGTCACCTTAAATATTGAAAATAATCTGTAAAAATGTGTTGGATTGACTAAATAAAAGTTCATTCTTCCCTCCCCAAACCTGTCAGTCCACAAATAAGAATAACCAATAATAACAACAACAACAATAGTAGCAATAAATCAAACTTGTTAATCTTGAAAAGGAGGATGTTTAATTATCCCCAAATAGCAATTGCAGAAGTAGGAAATATTCTAAAATTTCTAGATGCTCATCCAAACCAGATGAATTACTATAAAGTGGTTTAATTAGATTACAAAAAATTTTGCCTCCTTCTCTGAAAAGGAAATAAGGTACAAAACTCTCGCAATGTACAACACGGTCCAAGATCCATTTCAGGGAAAGGAAACCAGCTACTGGATGACTAGAGAAGCTAATGCCAGGGGCATCATCAGCAATAGAAACTCACTTCCATGGAGCCATATAACCTGAGAAATCAGAGAAAGATGGACTCTCATCTGGCTACCTGAGAAGCCCTCCTGCTAGCCTCACTCAAAAAGGTATCAAAACTAAGCAACTATTATGCCTCTCTCTCTCTCTCTCTTATAGCCTGCAAGGGAATTTCCATTGAGATTCTAAGATAATACCAAGCTGCCATTCCATCTACAACTACAGAGAAAACTGAAACCAGTAATGAATTTTCCACTGAGATGGGCAATTTACAAAGGTAACAGTCTAATTATGATAAGGATTTTAAATAGCTGGGTTTTTATCTTATGGATGATGAACTAGTAGTCTGATATAGCTATTAATCTTATAGGAAGTTTGTATTTGAATATGTAGGAAGAGTATATATTAAGTCAGCAACTAAACTGTATAATGAATACTCATGTCACACTAACATTTTCCATTCCAAGTACTAAGGAGCAATCTGAACTATTAGATGACTGTTAGGAATATGAAAGTCTTGAACAGCCTGTGTACTACCTAAGAACAATTTACTATTTTAGAAAAGTGGAATGTTGAGTAAAAACAATACTGCAAGAAAAGTACTTCTGAAGTGTATTCAGGGAGAGTGCAACTTCTGATTTCTATAATCAGGTGGCAATTATTAAGACCAATTTTAAGCAATCAAGATACATTTTAGTAAATAATACATGGGCTTAAATTCAGAAGTAAGCAACCAAAAATCACCAAATTATCAAAATCATGCAATCGAAAGTACATTTCTGAATACAATTCAAAACACAAAATCAGAATAACTGGTTTCATGACACTGATTGTTTAAACTCCAGCTGATCTGAATTACAACAAAACCCTGCCTGATTTCATTGGTCTTATTAATAACTATGCCCTTCCTTAACTCTCTATTGTTTGCTTTTCAAATTTATCTAAATAGCCCTCTTTCTTTTCCATTTTCACTCACAGATTATCACACATTATCACTTCTCTCTACTTTTCCTTTTTCACTGGAAACTTCCAGATGCCTGTAAAATTTACATTGTCAAGCCCTACTCAAAGATTTGTTAGTTCAAACAATCATTTATGTTTTTTTTAAAATTTAGCTCACATTGATGGTTGTAGACTAAAAATAACTAATACAAGAGTAACTGTCTATAAGACCCGGAAGTCAGACATACATAAATGCTCAGTTCTTCTGATTTAAGTTGCATTCTTCTTCTTGCCTTCAAATTAAGCTTCAAAGAAAGGAATCTTAATGGATTCTATGAATTCTATTACTTCCTATTTCCAGATTAAGATCATTTAAATTCTGCCATTGCAGTTCATACCACTTCTTTCTCCCAACATTAAGATACTCCCTAACCTGGTGAAGCCAACAGACTACTACCCACTGCTTGTCTTCCAGGCAAGTGGGGAGGGAGTTATGCCCCACAGTCAACAAGGGATCAAAGAAGACTTTAAGACCCTGGGACAGTTGGTGAAGGGGTATGGAGCCTAGGTTATTGTCTGCTCCCTACTACCATCTCCAAGGAACGACAGGGAATATAATGCCAAGATTCAGTCTACGAATGCCTGGCTTTGAGACTGGTGTTACAGGCAGGGCTTTGGTTTCTTTGATACTGGCAGGTTTCAGACTGCCTCAGACCTATCTGACCTGTTAGGGACACACAGGAAGGAGGATTCAAACAGCGAAACTTCAAGCAACCTAGATATGACTGGGAATGGAGTAGGATCACAAGGCAGTGAGAGATCACCGGCAGTTCTAAAAGGGAGAGTTCTGGCTCCTAAGTCAGCACTGGTAAGGGAACAGCTTAAATGCCTGCATCTCAATGCAAGGAGTATGGGTAATAAGCTTGAAGAGCTGCAGATACATACACAGATGCACAGGTCGAT
>VZTY01024673.1:0-17927 GCA_013400935.1 Turnix velox
TGTGCCCCTTCTTGGATGCTCTAAATGTCTCTGGCTGTGCAAATACAGTCTTCCATTGCAGTGCTTCTTGTCTACTTACTAGATGGTCTGTTATTGCTACTTCTAGCGTTTAGCCTGGCAGTAACCATGGGGTTTAAATGAAATGCATTCTGCCTAATACGAAAGGCATGAAATATTTCCCCAACAGTACAGCAGTTTGCTCAGCGGAGCCCTATATTTGGAGGGAAACACTGAAGCAATTGGTGATAGATGCTATATATTTATATAGTAGGTATTATGGAATTAAAAGATGTTTGC
The DNA here is from genome assembly GCA_013400935.1 of Turnix velox. Taxonomy (NCBI): domain Eukaryota; kingdom Metazoa; phylum Chordata; class Aves; order Charadriiformes; family Turnicidae; genus Turnix; species Turnix velox. The sequence continues at coordinate 298 of VZTY01024673.1, forward strand.
CATGTGTCTAGATACATATACTGATTGATGCATCAGATTGTGAACCTTTACTACATGACAAAATGTCCAGAGTTTAAAGACTACAAACTGCGTAGATCTGTAAAACGAAGTAAAAATAAATTTACCTCAACAATCATCACAGTATTTCTGCTTCCCAAATAAAAATATTGTGAATAATACATACTTTTCTATTTCATTATTTAGCTGAGTTATTGTTCACCATTTTGTCCAACATGATTCCCCGCCTTTCAGGATTTGTTTCATCTAGTGAGTCAGTCAGTAGAACACAAATGATTCATTGGGACAGAACCTTATCCAAAAAAAAATGGGCTGCTTTTGTCATGAGGCCCCATCCTTTCTTGCTATCCAGTGTAGATAAATGACATCCTGTATGTGTCTGTCTAACAGATGCTTTGTGCAATCTCAAACAATTTTCAAAGATCAATTTGTGTTTTGCAGAATGGTACCATTATAGTACTGGGGATAATGATAAAGCTTGACGTACCAGGAACCCTTATCAGAGATTTTGTCATCTTAAAAGCATCTTAAAAACGCTGTTATGGGCAACTAATAATGTCTAGCTGCTTGGGAAGTGTTTGTGGAGGGTGAGCTGCAGCTGGAAACTTACTGAATAGGTGGAGATTTTCAGAAGTTAGATATCTGGAGCTGCTTTTATTGACAATGGCACTTATTAGAAATATTTTGAAACAGGAACCTATACAGAGCTTAAGGAAGTGTAGAAGGTATTGAATAGAAGTCCCAAATAAACCTTGCACAAATAGTTCTAGCAATGAAAAAGGATATCTGTTGCACTTTAGTCTTTGATTTACAGATATTTTATCCTATCTCTGAAAATTAATTAGAGAATGTCCTATTAAGTCCTCTTCCCTTCTCAAATCTGAAGTATGATTTTGTGAGGATATACTTATTGTCATATGAGATTGCCTCAAAGACAAAACCAGAATGGAAATACACCCACAGTAGAATGGATTGTAGAGAAGTTGCTGGTAAACCATGAACTTCTACAAAAGTTCCAAAGTTTTTTTAAAAAAAATCCATCATAATATGATAAACTAATGACTCAGGATTTAAAAAAAGTAGTTGTTAATATTGTTCTCTTCATAAACAACCATTATCTAATGGATCTAAATATACCTCAGGAAAACCTATTTTAGCTTCAGATGTTGTCATTAAAAGATAGAGACATTTGTATTAAAGAGTCAGTGCTCTTTGATAGATACAAGTATTTGGGTATTTAGGCATTTGGGCAAAACATATATAAAATTATCTTTCTTTTACCTCTGATGGGTCTTGTGAACTCTGAATTGTGTTAATTGCCATCACAAATTCAGTTTTTCTTCCTCCCTGAGCTAAGACCAAGAAATGGCATGGCTATCAACTATGAAGGGAAACGATGAAGAACAGGCACTGTGTGAACAGATGAACAAAGGAGTGAGTTGGATTTGGAATGGCTCATCCAGAACTGAGTAAGTGGAATGAAACTCTATAAACTTATTCTATGAGTTTCTTGAGGTGAACACCTGCAATTAGATAAGACGGTTGTTATAGCTCTAACCTCTGTATTTTAATCCGCTCTGCTAGAAAATCTGAAAATTTACAAACATTAGGGCTGAAGTGAGTTACAGCAGTATTTTTGTGGCATGAAACCTGTCTCCCCCAGTCAAATGACACAAAGAAGCCGCTGTTGCTGTGTCATACACCACAGTGTGAGCTGACTTAACAGGAATATTAGGTTGCAAAGATGCAGCTATGGCAGCTTAACTCACATGAGATCATGTCCCTGAGTCTTCCCATTCTCCTGTACAGATATTTGCTTCCTTTTCAGCTGCTCTCTTTGTGACCTACTGGATGTTGAGGAGAAGGTAAGAACACAGAACAAGTGTTTGCAATGCAGGCCTTCACAGATGGGTAGGTGAAATCTTTCTTGAGCATCCTCATGTTTTGAGATGTGAACATATTAGCGAACCCTGACTATTCTGATAGTGCATGTGTGTAGATACAATACAAAACTTCTGTTGCAAGAATTGTTTTTAAAGATGGTAATTATGGAAACTGAGAAGAAAGACAATGTATTGGACCATCTGGTGCTTGAAGGAGTGTAGATCTTAAGAATACAAAGCAATGTGAAGGAGGTGGTCTTGCATTCACAGCCATGCAGACCACAGCCATTGTATCAGCAAATTTAATGAGGCAGTCAGTCCTTAAGAGAGTCAAAACTTCTGACAAGATAAATCTTTGAAATTACAAAAAAATACATGTCATGCCAAGATTTTGAGTAGAAGTTTAAATTTTGTCACCTACTGCTATTTTGAAAACAATAAATTTCTTTTAAAATCAGCTATTTCACAAGCAAGGTCAAAATAGCAAGGTTTGACGTCCTCAGGTTTAAAGAGATCATAAATCTCCTAATTACTCTGGCAGTTCCAGGAATCTTTCTCACTCCCAGCCTAACACTACAGATGGTCTTACCTCTTTATGAGCCTTCCACCAATTCATCCAGCAGCCTGAACAATGCCATGCAAGTAAGTGGATTGTTTCAACAATGAGCCAGGAGAGAGGTATTTCAACATTTTCAACAGGAGACATATGGAAAACGTCCAGGTGTCTTTGGGAAAAAACCTGTGATTTGTGCATAGTATCTGAAAGCATCAGTACTTCCAGTGGTCTAAGTCAGTTAGTTGGACATTTGAAAGTTACCTATCCCCATTAATATTTGTGCATATTTTTTTCCCTTCTTTTTTTAAAATTTTTTTTGGGTTTTTTGTTGTGTTTGTTTGGATTTTTTTTGGTTTTTTTTCATAGAATCATACAATTGTTTGTGTTGGAAGGGATCTTAAATATCATCTAGTTCCAACCTCCCTGCCATAGGCAGGGACATCCTGCACTAGATCAGGTTGCTTGATGTCTCATCCAGCCTGGCCTTGGATGTCTCCAAGGATGGGCCTTCCACCAACTTTCTGGGCAACCTGTTCCAGGTTTTTTTTTGGTTTATTTTGGTGGGAATTGGTAGGGAGTGGGGGTCGTAAGGAGAATGTTACAAAGAAGTATCTCCTTTTAATTTGAGGAATGAGAAAGTTTCCATGATACATGGTGAAACACAAGGATAAAGCAGTGGGTATTCCTTTAAGCAAATAAGCATGCTACTATCCAACACAATGTTTATTACCAATTAACAGCAGAGCTAGACCGTGCCAAAGAAAGTAATTGATTTCTCTTTAATTTGCAGCATTACTCCTATGTACTTACTGTTTAGGAGACTGTAAGGCCCATCAATTCCCACAAATATGGCATTATGCTATTCAATCCAGAGCACAAAAAGCAAAATATAAACACCAAACACTTAGGTCAGTGGGCACAGAGATTTCACTAAGAGGAAGTGGAATAGCAGCTTTTTTTAATTTTATTTTTAACAGACTTTGTTCAAAGTTAGCTGACAAAGCCTGTGTGAATTGATATCTGCCCAACTAGTAAAGCTGGTGAAAGAGATGACCAGGTGCATGACAGTTTCTGTTGGCTGCATCAGGTTTTCTTCCTGTAGGATGCAGCTGTTCACCTATTCTTTAGAGAAAGCAGATGGAAAATTCATGTAGCTAATTGGTACTACTGACACAGGAGTCAAATAAATGTTGTTACTTTCTCCCCCACCCCCTTTTAACTTCCTTTTCTTCATGCTGAGTGTTAGCATTCCAGATAGGGAACATGAAATTATGCAGGTTTTCAAACAGAAAATGTCTGAAAGTTTATAAAAAATGTCCATAAAATAAATAAAGGCTGCTACAGTGAAGACACATGTTATATATTTCTTCAATTAGCAACAAAATCCTTCTGGTATTCTTAAGGAACTGTGGGAGTTCTGACTGAAACATTCATTATTTTTGAGGGTACCACAGTTGGATAAAGGGAAATAAAATCCCTGAAGTGAGCTGTGCAAAGATGCTGCTTTGCAGATGGAGACGCGCTGGTAGTGAAGCTTTATATAAATATGCTTAATGAAGTATTTGAAAATTATTTCATGGCAGAACTGTAAGGGATTATTTTGATCTCCTGAGTTGAAAGTAAGAGAGATCACTAAATTTCACTCTGGGAAAAAAAATTATTTTATAAAATATATTACTCCATGAGTGTACTTTGTAGAGGGCTTCTTTTAATGCCTTTTACAGCTGAAATATGTAGGATCATGAAGTTGATCTGACTTGTCTTCCTTCCCATATGACTTAAATAGTCAAAAATATGAACCTGTTTTGTTTTCTTACAATCCTTAGACTTGATTTCCTGTGTATTCCTACAAGCAGAAATACAAATTTGTGGAAAGCATAAGACCCAACAAAGGCTGCTGACAACTGAATAATGAAGGTAACAAATTTCAGTCTAAATGGCACCTTAGTCTAAAATTCTGGAAAATGATAGACATAAAAGATTTCCTTTCTTGAACAATGGTTTTTAGCATTGCCATCTCTCATTCAAAACCAAAGTATTTCCTTGTACTATTTGAACTGAGGTGTTCCTGCTCCAGAAGGGGGATTGGACTAGATGATCTCTTGAGGACCCTTTCAATCCCTGTCAATCCATTCCCTGACCTGTGACCAGGTTTTCTAGGGTCCTTATTTCTTTCTTCTATATTCAATCAAAAGAAAGTTGAATAGGGTTCAAGCAAAAAAAAAAAAAATTCCTCATTTTTTGTGTATTTTTCCTTGTATTTTTCCTTCTACTGAAGTCTGGGGAGAACAATCTCGCAGCCTCATTTTCCAGCAAAGCACCTGATTATCTTTACTTATATGTTGTATATTTTTTCTAATTACTGGTGGCACTGGAACTGCCACCCAATAGTGACCATTCTCTGCATGTGACTAAACTGTGGGGTGTGAAATACTTGGAAAAGCTTATCAGCAGAAACACAGGGGTGGTTAGCTAATGAAAAATCGCAATCAACTTCTCTGATGTGCTAGAGCTAGGACAGTATTGAAGATGATAATGTCTTTCCACACAGTTTTACAATTAATTTCAAAACTTAATCAAACTTACATAAACTCTTTGGTTGAGAAACAGGCCTGTACATTTCTGTAACAGTAACTCCACAAATAATTCTAACTTTAGCAATATATTTCAGTTTGCTCTGGCTGGGAATAAAAAAGAAAGGACATTTGTAGAAAGGAGAAGATAAAAATTAACCAAAGCAGGGAATCCTGCAACTGAAAAACACTTTTGTGGGAACACTGGAAATTACCTTGGTCCAACAAAACCAAGGATGCTCCCACCCCCACACTACAGATGGACTTCTCATGAAGATTAGGAGTCATCAGGGAAGTCAGCAAAAAGTTACAAAAATGCCTGTGCAACATGCTCACTAGGAGGTCTGGTACCCTGTCCAACATCACAGTAATGCTCTGAGGGCATAACTGAATTACAACTGACACTTTAACTAACTAGCAATGATTTGCATTATGAAAACATTCCTTCCTTCTTTCCTTCCCTCCTTCCTTCCTTCCTTCCTGCCTAACCTATCTGGAAAGATTAAATATACATGTATTACATAACATTGCCTGTTTTCTTATACTTTCTGCAGGGTTTGGGTTGTTTGGCAGTTTGAGGTCTTTTCCACTTAGTATTTGAATTTTACAATGGGGATAACAGGAGAATATACAAAACAACATAAACCAATGCTGAGTCCCATGACTTTCAGCTATATTCAGCTGAACAACCAAGTCTGTACTTATCCTAATACTGTGAGAAGTTCTCATGTCATATTTTATGCCCTTTTTGGAAGTTCATCTGCAAAGGGAGAGCCCAAAGCTCACTGGAAACCTGTTGGTCTAAGGAACCCTTTGGACCTGCTTGCCAAACCACAGCCCCACTTAGAAATTAAACTATTTCAGAGAGAAAATTATATTCCACATTGTTATATCATCTTAAGTTACTCTCACAGAAAGTCTCCATGTGGGATTTATGGAAAAAATTAAAATTTACTGTTTCTACTTTTAGAATTACAACTTTTATTTGAAACTTGAAAGTGATTTGTCATAGGTAACAATATACCAATATCTGGTTTGATTTGCTTTTTAAAAATGATTGACAGTTTTTCTAAAAGTCTTTCTAATTTATCCTTTTTATTCTGGAAAAACACAACTGCTTTCTCACCTTTGAGCACATCAGTGTTTGACAGGCAATGGGAACCCACATTTTTGGAGAGGCTTTTGCAATTCCTACCCAAGGCACTGGCAGTGTTAATTCCTCTGCAGGATTGTTCCATATCTTAGTTGATTTTGCACTTTTCCCAAAAGGCTTTCAGTTGTTTCTTACATGTACCTTTACTTCAAATCTCTGAAGTAAGGAGGAGACATATGCAGGCCTGCCCTTGAGAACTGTCAGCATTAGTGATGTATATGATGTTGTCCTGGCTGTCTTCCTACTCAGCCATAGCAGTTGGCTGCTTTCCTGGCCATGTATTGGCAATTTCCCTTGTAGTCCATGCCTCACAAGAAATAACACTAAAATCAACCCTGCTGCTTTTAGAGACAGCCTCTCTTCCAAAGACTATCATCCTGCACTACCATTGATTCCAGCAAAGCAACACAAATAATAAACCTCTAAAGTAAGTTCAGCTGCTTGCAGGGGCCAGTTATATCTCTAGATCAAAAAATAGGCAGCTTATTTTATACCCAAAAGTCAATGTTTCAAAAAGATTAAAATTGACCATGAGCAGGGAGACTGACAGTTGCATATAGGTGTGCAGCTCCTTGTGTTTATATTTTCCATATCTCAAACTGGGTAGATTTTACTTGACAGTGAAATGGAACCCTGAGAATGCCCGTTATTTGTTTTTGAGCAATGGAGAAAGTACCTTCATGGAACTGGCTTTCAGTACAGAGCTGCTGTTTCATTTTGGGGTAATGTATTCCCTATTATACTCATTGTTCTGCTTTTATTCTATTGCCTGGTACTGTAATACACTGCTCTCAGTATGCTAATGGGATTTCATGGAACTACCATCACCAGATTGATTTGTAACAGGAAGCCAGGACAATAAAGTCTTTGAGAAGATTAATGTAAGAAAAGCATGCCTCTGTAGAGAGGCATCAATGCAAAACGAGAAACAGCACTGTCTTGCATTGTTTGTTACTGCCATCTCATTTTCACCAGTAAATAACTAGTACATTTCTCTCCACAGTGAACACCAACAGAAGGAAGACAGCCTTTACCAACAGTGAGCGTTCTCTAGGAGGGGACAGAGAGGACAGCATTCTTCCTGGGCATTTTGTATAATCACTTGTTTTTCCTCATCATGCATAAAACTACTGGTATTTAAAGAAATTCACTGAGCATCTCCTGACAGCTTTTAACTTTTTATCTGAATAATCACAGCAGGTTAAACCAGGCCCTTAAAATCAATAAAATGGGAGTTTGTTGGTTAGCTCAGGAGCATATTCTAGTGAAGCTATTTTAACTATAACACAGCCTAGGTGATAAACTACATTGGGTAGTACAGAGAGCTCAACTGTTCCATTGACTTAAAACCAGCAGAGTAACCTGTCCTCAAGAAATAGTTTCTTAGTTTTCACTGGACATACATAATCATTCCACACACTGATCAAAAGTCATTGACTGTTTTTTGAGCCATTCAGTATTCTTGCATTCATTTGAAAATTCAAAGAACTAAAATAAGATAGGTAACTCTATTAATTTTTATCTTATCTATTTGAATTTCAATGATGTTGTTATTTCAGATAAAAACCTACAGTTCTGGGATGTAAAATAACTGGGATGAATGATTAATGTGAGGTTATTCTCTTTCTGAAGCCCTGATTAATCTTTCAGGTGCCTTTGGCAGACCCCATGTCAGGTGTCATCTGAAAACATGAAAACAGAACCAGCTGATACGGCAGTCATGCAGAGGCAGTGTAGAATCCATACAGCCCCTAAAGTGTCAGGAAAACATTTCATCAATGTGCATAAACCAGCATCATCCCAGATTAGTAACTCAACTGTTAAGGTAGCTCTGAAGTCTTTTAACTTTCCTTGGAGTCCTTTGGAATCCCCCTTGGACTCTCATAACCATAATGTGGTGTAACAAATAGCAATGGTTGTTCTGGACACATAGCCAAACTGATTGATCTGGACTGCAATTGCTCCCGCTTACATCTCTCCTCAGCTATTCTCATGCTGTGTTTTCTCCAGGTGGTGTTTTATTCACTGCTTCCAAAGGCATTTTTACAGTGCTATTTCTGTGTTAAGTCTACTTCTATTCAGCTTGGGAATTTCAGCCCTCACAAGGAGGCTTGGCTGGATAAATATAACAGCATTTTTGAATAGTGCCTGTCTGCTAATAAATTAGCAGGTAAATACATAAAAAGTAATGGTGAATTGGGAGACTGTTTCTACCTCCTGTCACAATAAAGCGTGCTGGAAGGCTGCTGTCCATTTGTTATTCTTGGTAGCAATGCAAGTGCTGAGGTGTAGCATTTCTCATTCACCTTGAACAGGTATGTGTGGTAGCAACACCTGTAATCTACTATAGCAGCTCTGCTATGGAAGCAATAACAAACTGGCTACTTTGTGATGTATTTCTTCCCTTAAGCCTGTTAGACGGGTTCTAAATTTATTAAAGTGTGAATTATTTAAACTGGATTAAAGTCTATACTCCACTAAAATATAGTCAACTGATGTGCCTTCAAGAGATTTTACTTTATGAACAAAATTATGCTTTAGAGGTGACTTTTTCCAAAAGATTAAATTTGTCTCATTTTTTTCCCTGCATCAGCCTTGTGCAATCCCAGTTCAAATAAATGCATCAGCAAATAATTCAAACCTGTGGCTATTTTGCTGTTCTCCTCCATAGCTCTGATATCTCTGTAGCTTCTCTCCCTTTACTACATGGATGTGCAGATGTACATGACAATTGGCTGAGAGAAGCATAGAAAACTTTTTTTCCTTGATGAGAGTAAATAGAAAGGTGACAAAGTTTGCTGACAAAACCAAGTTGCTGAAGATATTCACAGCAAAACTGCCTGGACATATACAGAGCTGAAGTTCAGTGCTGCAGAAAAAACTTTATGAGACTGCTTGATGTTTAAAGTAGCAGATGAAATTTAGCAAGATAAATACAGACTGATGCACACTGAACCTTATCTTTCACTCCCATTCCCCATGAGTCTGCAGGGAAAATAAAGAATTTATGATTTATGAGTTGACTAATGAGTCAGGAATGACATTTTGAGTTTACAATGGACAGTTTCATGACAATGTCAGCTTAACTGTCAAAAAGGTACGCCACTGGGAATTAAGAAATAGGTAGGAGAGAATGCAGAGAACAGAATTTTACTATTTTGAATGTTTATACTGGTTCCTATAGTTTTTTGCTCACAAAAAGATTGTTGTAGACTCAGAAAATGTTCTAAGACAAGTCAGTACAATCTGAGGAAGTGCATCTTAAATAGTTAATGCAATAGTTAATTACATAGTGGAAATTACTGACCACAGGATGCTGTGAAAACAAGCTTTTCAGGGTGAAATGAAAACTGAACTAGGTATAGGAGCAGATTCTCCTAGACACTACACTATAGCACATGGAAGACAAGGAGGTTATTTGAGACAGCCAGCATAGCTTTACCAAGGGTAAGTCTAAGTTTAATCTACTCATGATTATGAATGTATCTTCAATTGTCCTCTCTACATAGCCTTTTTTCTCAATGAAAGCGAAATTTGTAGTACTGAGGAGACTACTTGAATAATTCTTTTGGTGTGTAGCATTTTCTGCTTGCTTCTCTCTGTTTTTGAAGAGATGAAGTATATTTTCCTGTATCTTCCTATTTTGACATAAATAGATGTTCTTGAGAATATTCATCTATGAATATCTCACCATTTTGGAAAAATGATAGATAAAACATCACTAAGACATCAAAGGTTACAGTGTTCCAGCTACATTTAAATATGCATATAAAGTATACATGTAATATAAACATGAATTCTCAGCATTTTTTTTGTCTTATTTTTAAAAAGATCTGGCATCTGGAAGCATGTCAAATATCTGGAAAAATCAATGACCAGTCAAAATCATCCTAATCTGATGTTCCAGTTATTTATGTCAAGAAAAAAGTATGAATTACACCCAATAAAGGACTTTAGACTAGAACTAGAACATGGAACTGTGCCATGAACATGTAAGACAAAAGACCACATAAACAGTTTTCCATCTGCTACTTAGACTTGGGCACAATTTTCATTGATTTCAGAATCCCTGGGATGCTCCCTTATAGCTCTTCTACAGAGACCCCATTACAACTTCCTGTGCAGCTGAGCTACTAGTTTCTTCCTAATGTAACACATGAATCCATACAGTTCCTGCGCTCCTGCTTATTGGTTGAGTCAATATCCCATCCAAAAGCTAATGTGATCAATTTCATAGAATCGTAGAATGCACTGAGTTGGAGTGCACTGAGTTGGAATGCACTGAGGAGGTGACCTCAAAGGTCACCTGGTCCAAACTTCCTGCAGTAAACAGAGACTAGATCAGATTGCTTGAAGGCCTCGATAGATGGGGTCTCCATCACCTCTCTGGGCAACTTCTTCCACTGCCTCACCACAATCATGGTGAAGATCTTCTTTCTAATACCTGATCTAAATGTGCCCTCCTCTAGTTTAGAACCATTGCCCCTCATTTGCTATATGGCCTGGCAAACAGCCCCTCCCCAGCCCATGTAGTCCCCCTTCCGGTGCTGCTAGGCTGCTATGAGGTCTCTCCAGTGCCTTCTCCAGGCTGAACAAGCCCCAGCTCCCTCAGCCTGTCCTAGTAGGGGAGGTCTCACAGAGGGACAGAGGGACTTTCTCCCTCTGGTCTCAATCTTGCAGTCTTTTGACAAAATTTATTTTCCTCTAGTAAGAAAGGAGCTCCTAAGATAAAAAAGTGGTCTGGCAGATTGTGAGGATCTTTCTTTTAGTCTCACCATAGTCTGAGAAGTTTTGCATGTCATATCCCCTTTTGCATATACAAAGCAAGGTGGAAAAATGTTAATAGTCCTTATCAGCCTCTGTTTTTTCAGTTACAAGAGAGGGGGAACATGAATGCTCTGCTGGTTGAAATTGCAGAGTCACTACCTTTGCACAGCACCATGTTTTCACTTTCAAAGCTGAAGCACTGTGTACTGGGAAACTAACTGTAGTGCTTCTGTATTACTATAAGGAGTAAGAAAAAAGAAGTCACATTGCAGTGTTTGTTCTTCCTTCTTGCTATATAATCTCTATGCAGACATGCTTACACCCACTCACTAGATCCATCCTCTGAGCTGTAGCTTGCTGCCGACAGCCCCAGCTCTGACTAGATCTGCATCTGGATTGGGTGAAATTGGGTGAAATTTTGGAGACACTGGTTTCCTAATTGCTTACACAATTTACTAGCCAAAGAGACTCTGGCTCCATTGGTGGCATGTATGGAGCAGAAAGCACCTAATACAGAGTACTGAATCCCACTCCAGAGGCCTGAACATTTCGTATGATTTATAGCACCAAATTGTGTTTGGCCTTATTTGGTGGTTTGTCAGTCTACATACTGCATGAATTTGTGCTTTCTGAAAACTCGTAAATGAAATGCAATTAATTGTACAGCAGAAGTACTTTGCCACGTGCAGTGCGTTATCATTGTTGCATGTGCATCGCGAATACATGAATTATAAAGTTTTTTCAAAACTACATGACATAGCCATTGTAATGAGAATGAGCTAAAAATAGAAAGGAACAAACCTTGAGTGCCATAATGCAGCAACAGTACCTCTAAGTTTTTGAAGGGATCATTTAGACTAAAAGTGCACTTTTAAAGCCTATGGGTTATTCATGTTTAAGAAATTGGCTCTTCTTTCACTTATGTTAACAAGAATTGAACTCAATAGATGTACCTAGATGTAAAATCAGTAAATGAGAAAATAAATTTTATATATGCATATCAACAGATATATTCAACCCAATGTGCTGTTGATATACAAGGCTGCTATGCACTACTCAGTTGCAAGAGAAGACAGTAAAAGTTATTTTAGAAAAATGAGGTAAAATGTGTTCTGCCTTATGAATGCTGCAACTTGTTACATTATTGATCTTTACTGTATATTTGAGACAGGATATGAGTTTGCATGTGGTCAGTTTTCCTAATATGAATTCTACTTGGTTTAATGGTAACATGGGATATGGGTCTTCTATGACTTTGTTGCTGCTGTGTGCTGTGGTAGCTTCTGAGGAAGTCGGATTAATTTTGTAGAAACATCAAGAATGATGTTCAGTATAGCCATCACCTACACCTCCTTCTCTACAGCTCTCCTTACAAAGGAATTGCTGGGGGAATATTAAAGACAGTGAGAGCTAAGTGGAAGGGATGTAGGGAAGTCATTCCCATTTGCTAAGGATAACTCCATATCCTCAGTAGCTACATGTCTCATGCTACAGAGAAGGGAAAATTCTATGCTAAGTTACTGTTGCTAAGCAGAGGTTTAGAGGCTATATTAAGTTACTATAAGTCTATTAAGTTGGAATTAGAGAGGCCTCACACTCTGCAGATATGTCATGATATATATTAGTTCCTTCTTAATTTCAGGTATATGAGGATTATCACTATAAGAGGTAAAGCCTAGTAATGTAATGCAATTCCCAATATTTTTCATTGTAACTACTAAAAGGCCTGAAGTAGGACTGCCTTATCCACACTGTTGTAACAATGAGATGCTGTTTTCCATTGTAGTTGCTTTTATCCTTGTGAAATGCCCAGCAAATAACTGTTTCTGCATGTTACATGTCCTTCTGGAAAATCTCCACTCTGTTCATTCAATCCATATGTGCAGCTGCACGATCAGCACAAAGCACTTGTGCATCGACTACTATAGTCTCTCACAGCATGTCCTGACACTGCCTGCCTTACATTAACTGGGTTTTTTGTGCTGTAAGCTGCATTCTTCTGGTAGTGATGGATGCATTGGCAATGAAGAACGACAATCATAGAAACAGAGTTGGAAGGGACCTTCAAAGGTCCAAATCCCCTGCAATTAGCAGACACATCCTGGTCTAGAACAGGTTGTTCAGAGCCTCATGCAGCCTGGCCTTGAATGTATCCAGGAACTGGGCAACTTCTTCCAGTGCTTCACCACCCCCATGGTGAAGACCTTCTTTCTAATACCTGATCTAAATGCACCCTCCTCTAGTTTAGAACCATTGCCCCTCATTTGCTACATGACCTGGAAAACAGCCCCTCCTCAGCTTCCCCACAGGCCCCCTTCAGGTGCTGCTAGGCTGCTATGAGGTCTCCCTGGAGCCTTCTCCAGGCTGAACAGCTCCAACTCTCTCAACCTGTCCTTGTAGGAGTGATGCCCCGCCCCTCTTAATATCCTTGTGGCCCTTCTCTGGATCCTCTCCAAAACTGGGTGCAGTACTCCAGGTGGGGTCTCACAAGAGCAGAGAAGAGGGAGAATCAACTCTCTTCAATGGCTCGCCATGGCTCTTCTAGTGCAGCCCACTATATGGCTGGCCTTCTGGCCTGGGAGACCACGTTGTTGGCTCATGTTCAGCTTATCATCTATCGGTACCCTCAAGTCCTTTTCTGCAGGGCTGCTCTCTACCTTGTGTCCTCTCAATATGTATTGGTAACAAGGGTTGGCCTGGCCCAAGTGCAGCACCCTCCACTTGTTCTTGTTGATCTCCATGAGTTTTGCATGGGCCTACCTCCCTAGCCTGTCCAGGTCTCTCTGAATGGCATCTCAACCTGCCATTACCTTGACTGCCCCATTCAGCTCTGTTTCATCAGCAAAGTTGCTGAGTGTGCACTGTCTGTATCATCTATGAAGATATTAAACAGCACTGATCCTGGTGCAGATTCCTGAGGCACTTCTCTCCATACAAACATTGATACACTGATGAATTCCCTTCTGGATGTGACAAACCAATCAGTTCCTTATCCATGGAACAGTCCACCCATCAATTCAGTCTCCATCTTAGAGAGAAGGATGTTGTGGAGGATTGCATCAAAGGCTTTACAGAAGTCCAGACAGATGATATCCACTAGTCTTTCCATGTCCACTGTTGTAGTCACTCCACTGTAGAAAGGCACTAGGTCAGTCAGGTATGACTTGCCCTTGCTGAAGCCATGCTGGCTGTCTCAGATTACCTCCCTGTCCTCCTTGTGCTGTAGGATAGTTTCTATGAGAATCTGCTCCATGATCTTCCCAGGCATAGAGCTGAAGCTGACAGGCTAGGCATAATACCTGCCTCCTTCCAGTCACCAGGAATTTCACCTAAGCATCATGATTTCTCTAATATCATTGAGAGTGGCTTGACAACTACATCAGTGAATTCCTTCAGGGATACGGGATATATCTCATCTGGTCTCATGAACTTGTGTATGTTTAGGTTCCTCACATGGTCCCAAACTTTGTCCTAACTGACAGATAGGAGGCAGGTCTTTCTCTCCCTGGTCTCCATCTTGCATTCCTTCTACTCAGGAGGCCTGAATACAGGGCTTGCCTGTGAAGACTCAGGCAAAAACATCACTGAGTATATCAGTGCTCTCACCTGTTCTTGTGAGTATGCCCTTCTTACTAACTAGTGGAGGTACACTATCTTTAAGCTTCCTTCTCTGATTTATAAACTTGTAGAAGCCCTTATTTTTGGCATCCTTTACCAAATTGAGCTCTAGCTACACCTTGGCCTTCCTGACCTCCTCCCTACATAAGTGGGTAGCATCTCTGTATCTTCCCAGGAAACCTGACTCTGAAAGACGTTACATAGCTGACCTAGGCAGAACCTCTAGTGTTACACAACTGATAGAGGCGGGCATGCTGGAACTCCTCGTTTGCAAGCCTTGGGCGCCGCTGCCTAGAGGGAACAGAGCATGCTCATTTTGCAGAGTCATCATGACCAAGGACCCCCTGCTTGCCTTGTGACTGCCTTGGAAGCGGTGCTGATATTTGCTTTAACCAATCAGTAAGCGCCTTGTGTAAGTTATCGACCAATCGGCACAAGATTCTGGTATGTTCCACATAGGAAAGTATAAAAGCATGTCAGTAGGTATAATAAAGCGACACGTTGCTTGCATCAAGTTATGTCACATCTCTCAATTGCAGCTAATTGGTGACCTCGACGTGATCCACGAACGACTTATCTGCGTGGAAGGCGGTGAGTTCCACAGGACGTTGAATGAGCTGCTGAAAGGAAGCAGGAGCTGGCTACAATCCTATGATGGAATAGAGGTGAGCTGTGGGAGACATGGGAAATCAAGCATTTTCCCCAGAAAGAGACATACATGAGCTCTTGAAAGCTCTTCTCAAGAATCTTAAGACAATGCTTAAATGGGTACAGGTGAAAATATCTGCAGTGACTGAGTCTAGCATCTTTACTCAGAAACTTTGGGATGATGTGGGGGTAAAGCTATGGGACACTGCAACAAGGGGGAATGCTGAGGCTACACGCCTGCTCCCATGGTGGAGAACTATCCTTGGAACTCTAAAAGAGCAAGAAAAAAATAATTGAAACAAAAGAGAGGGAAGATCCCCTGACAGCGCCTCACAAAGCCCCAATGGCCCCCACAGCACCTCTAATAACCCCCATGGAGCCTCCGTATAGCCCAGTGGCACCCTCCATGGACACCCCTCGAGCTTTGATCCAGGGCGCTGTCAGATATCCCCCCGAGGAGGATCCTTTTGATCCAGGACTGGTAGACCTGGACAAAGAACCACAGCTCTACCCCCCTGATCCACACGATACATGGGGCAACATAAGATGACAAGCTTTAAAGGAGAGGGATATGGAAATGGCAATTGCATGGCCTCTCCTCCCTGTATTTTGTAAGTCTGTTGTCTTCCGTCTTTGACACTTACATAATGACTTGTCATGATTTCAGATCTCTTGCACAACTGTTGCTAACCTCAACACAATATACATTGTGGGGCTCTCACTGGAGGAGGGGTCTTCAAGCACTCCTCCTGACATATGTGGATAATGCGGCCTTAGGAGCCCTAACAATAGACCAGCTTACTGGAATGGGGCGATATTCCAATCCAGTAGAAAGTATTCAATGTGAATACCCCGAGAAGCTCTTGAAGGTATCCGGTAAGAGGTGAAAAAGGCCTTCTCTAAGGTCCCAGACTCTCAGACACCGCAAAAAGCTTTTACTAACATCATACAGGGGGCCCAAGAGCCCTATATGCAGTTTGCTAACAGGCTCAAACAGGCTTTAGAGCTCCACGATATATATACATATATAAATACAGCGGCACGAGAAATCTTGTTGTTAAAGCTAACAGTTAAAAATGCCAATGCAGACTGTAAGAAACCGTTGAAATCTCTGCCTAATCCCAACCCCACGTTGGTAGAAATGATAGAGGCTTGCAATTGAATCGGCACTGCAGAACAGAAGTACGAAGCTATGGCTGCTGACTTAGCTGCCATACACACCTCTGCAGGACCTGGCAATTGTTTTGGCTGCGGGAAACTGGGCCACCTAAAGAAAAATTGCTTGGCAACCAATGCAGGGAACAGACCTCAAGCGCCAGGAATGTGCCCTAGATATTGGAAGGACCGGCACTATGCTAACCAATGTAGGTCTAAGCATGATTTCCCGGGAAATCCGATACAGGGAAACAGATCGCAGCGTGCGGGACAGCGGCACGCACAGACACAAGTTCCACAGAATGTGCCCCAGTCTGCACAATGGGAAGCGGTAATGCCTCAAGTCTTCACCCAGCAACATCAGGGAGCGCTGGACTGGACCTGGCAACTGCTCACACAGTAACGTTACTTGATTCCTCTGTCCATTTATTGTCTACTAATATCTCGGGGCCCTTACCACCTAACACCCAAGCATTGTTATTGGAAAGATCATCTACATCTATTACTTGTCTCTTTGTATTACCTGGGGTTGTTGATTCTAACAGTGTTGCAGAAATCAAAATTATGGCTTGGACCCCGTTCCCTCCCTGCACAGTGCCAGCAGGTAGCTGCATTGTGCAGTTGGTATTGATTCCTAAAGGAGTGCCCCCTTCTGCTCCACTCTGAAAAAATAGAGAAGGAAATTTTGGGTCTACAGGGGATCCACAGATTTTCTGAGTGCAATCTATTTCACAAAAACAGCCTGTATGCCAATGCACCCTTATCCATGGGGGTCACCGGGTGGTATTGAGCAGAATCATTGACACTGGAGCCGATGCTACAGTCATCTCTCATGGCCCCTAAGTTGGCCACTGGCCAATGTCTCACAGGTGTTGGCAGGGACTGGAGGAACTGGGAAGGGCCACTAATTCAAATTCACTAATTTGAACTAATTCAAATACAGGGCCCCGAGGGATACATAGCCTCTGTGAAACCCTTTGTATTACTTATTCCTATGATTTTATGGGGGCGCAATGTCCTGTCACAATGGGGAATATCCATTCAAACACATTTTTAGAGGGGGCCATTGAAGTGCGCGACACCCTGAAACTAATCTGATAAACAAATGACACCATCTGGGTTGATCAAGGGCCCCTTGCATTAGAGAAGCTTTGTGTCCTCCAAGAATATGTTGCACAACAATTGCTAAAAGGGCATGTTGTACTATCTACCAGCCCTTGGAATTCTCCCATTTTTGTTACAAAAAAACAGACGGGCAA
>VZTY01024675.1:1526-11990 GCA_013400935.1 Turnix velox
TTTGCCTTAATATCATCAGAAATACCACTTTTTTTTCCTGAGTGCCTTTGTCACAGTGTTGATTGGAAAAGGTGTTATCTCCCCAAAAGTGAGTTGAGTTGGTTTGTACTGTGCCTGTAGCTGACAGAGTCAGACTTGACCAAGTCTACGTGTCTCCAAACCATCTACTTTTAAATCTATCAGATTGTCAGGTTGAGAAGTTTGACATAAAGCTTCTGCCAGAAGTGTAGATCTTTTATTCTTTGCTGCTGCTTCAGAATGTAGAGAAGCAAAGGGAATTTCTCTCCTCCACAGAATCATAGAATAGTTTGGGCTGAAAGGGACCTTCAAGATCATCTATTTCCAACCCCCCCTGCCATGTTCTGGGCTTTATGGCTCTTCATTTACTGTTAGCAAAACTAATTACAGCATCCATAGGGGTTTTTTCCCCTCTCTGCATGCTCACCTTGTGGTTACTGTTGAACTTCAGCTTGTTAGTTAGCATTCCCAGGCTCCTCAAGCTGAAATGCTCTAGTCTTGTCCTCAAATTTGTTGATTTTGATCCTGGCTCCTGCATTTTGTGCCATCAAAGTAGGACCTTTGGAAAAGGGAAGGAAATTAATCTCCTGAGTGCAGAAGTATGAACAGCCCTCCTAAAATTCTTTCCCTCTCTTCTGCTCAGGCTTCATCCGTGGATCTTGTCTGTGTAAACTAAGAAAAAAAATAATTAAAAAATATAAAGAAATGTCAGCACACAACTCTGGAGTCTGGTCAGACTTCTGATTAGTCAGAAAATCAGTGTTCACCCTGATGGAGCACTCTGCCAGGCTCCAAATCCTGAGGCTTCTATGATAATGTCTCTTTTGGTACCTTCTCCTGTGCCTTTCCCTGATGCACAGAGTTTCTGTGGACCTCTAGGTGAGCTTCCAGTTCTTCTTTTAAGGAGTTGGTGGCAGCAGCAAGCTAGATTCTGGTCTTTTGGGCTGTGCCATCATTGCACTGCTTCAAAGTTGCCTTGCCTTGGTACAGCTCAATCTAAGCTTTTCCAAGTGATGCTGCTCTAAAAATCTTTTTATTTGTTTGTAAAAGAAGCCCACATAGTGTTTGCAGTGGCAGGTGTCTTTTTTAAAAGCATCTAAAAGCCTTCCAGAAGGAAGGATTCACTTTCAGTGGGTCATGTGTATTATTAATTGGTTATAAGAAAGTTTATGGGGATGATGGTGATGTTAAAGTCATGCAGCTTATGGCCCTGGGGATTCCCTGTGTGTATTCAACATGCTTAAAAATTCAAGCTATTGTCCCATGATGATTCTTGAAAGTATTTTCCTTGGGATAGTTTCACTGCTGACTGAAGAACTGTGTGGTTTCTTTCTGCCTGTTGCTTGGAAAGTGGTATTAGCATGGTCTGCACATCCTAGAATCTTCCTGAAACATCTTGAAATCCTTTGTTTAAGAATCTTTTGAATGTCTTAGTGTGCTTTCTTTGAAGTATCCTTTACAAACAGCTCCAGAGAAGTGTTTTCTGGGATGGGTAAGAAGAAGGGTAAGGAAGCCCTTCTTTTTTGCTTTTCCCTATGAAGCATGGCTTTTCTTTCAGGGAGGATTTTTAAATGNAGTGTGTAGGTAAGGAGGCCCCATTTTGCTTTTCCCTATAAAGCATGGCTTTTCTTTCAGGGAGGATTTTTAAATGAAGCTTCATACAAGTACTTGCTTAAAATACATTTTATTTTATATCAAGATATACCAAAAGCTACAAAACAGCAAGAATAGCTTTCTTTCTTTCTTTCTTCACCCTCATTGATGCTCACCATCAGGTGCAGAACAAACCTGAAAGGCTTCTCTTTTTTTGCTGCAACTTAGAGTAATTCATTTGTATGTTTGTTTTTATATTATTTTACAAAACACTGAGCAACAGGCATAGAATCATAGAATAGTTTAGGTTGGAAGGGACCTTAAAGATCATCTAGTTCTAACTAATTTGGAATTGAAAGACTCCTGTAGAGTTAATATCTAAGACTAGGTTAGTGGGAGGGGTGTTGCTCCACAAATCTTCTGTTCTCATTTCCAAAAAACTAAGTCAGAGCTTCAGCACGTTCCCTCTTTGCAAAAGCAAATACAAGATGGTATTTATGTGTGGGTACAACAAAAAGATTAAGGATTTTTCTCTTCTTTTGGGTAGCAGAGCAGTTGTTTGGGTTTTTTTTTTTTTGGTTATTTGTTTCTCCTCTTCATTGGGAGGTTAGCCAGCTAAATAAGTTTGTCTTTTATTGGCAGGTAGTGTTCTGCTTCAGTTGTGTTTCAGTTTTTTTTCAATGAATTTACTTTTTCCCCCCTTCCAAGCTTGGGTTATCCTTTTGGGTGAGGAGTGGCATGAACCATTTGCAACTGGGGATGCAGATTGAGGCTTGACTATTTTATTTTTCCCCTTCTGTAAGTCTGTGTAGGAGAAAAAAAGAAATAAAGAAAATATGGTGAATGTTAGATTTTCTTTCTGGGCTTTGCCACTATTGTGTAATGTTGATGTGTTTTATTGAATAAAGCTGAGGGAAACACATGAACTAGGTCTGCCCTTCTGCTTTCCACCCACCCCTGCATAAAACTGTGTTTTCTTGCTTGGATCCTAGAGGATTTGTTACAGGAATTCCATGTTTTCTGTCTGTATCAGCAGCTCTGATCTGTGCTTTTTGATAAACAGAGGTGTTTCTGTTTGCAGATGCACTTGATGTTATGTAAAGAGATAGTGTGTAACCGGGCAAGCAAAAGTAAAGAAAGGATCAGGAAGAGAAATTGTAAAGGTCACTCTTTTTTTCCCTCATCTTTTTCTTCTTCAGATGCAAGTATGAGAGAGAACTTGGCTATAATTGGCTGCCTTTGATTTTTAAAGGGCAGAGGATGATAAATATCTGTGTTGTTCCCTTGAACTCACTGAAGTGTTTCTCATGAAAAGGAAAACTGCCTTTTAATGAAGAACATTCAGAGGGTCTAGTTATTTTATTTTCATGTGTTTTCAGTGAGATCTTCTGACTCTTCAAAGCTCTTTTTAATGTATAAATGTACTGCTCTTAGCTGTTCAGTTAGGACATTCACAATCTGCATATTGGTGTGCTTTGAAAGGCACCTTTGAATAACAACACTTCTAAATATTTTTCCTGCATTTGATGGAAAATGCTTTCTAAACAAAAGCAAACTCAAGAGTGCTTGATCCTTTCTGGCAGGTATCTTTTTCACCCCCTATAGGGATTGGAGCATCACCCTTCTCAGGAAAGGTTGAGGGAGCTGAGTCTCTTGAGCTTAGAGAAAAGGAGACTGAGGGGTGACCTTATTCATGGTTATAAATATGGAAAGGGTGAGTGTCAGGAGGATGGAGCCAGGATGTTCTCAGTGACCTCCACTGATAGGACAAGGGACAGTGGGTGCAAGCTGGGACACAGGAGGTTCCACAGAAATAGGAGAAGAAACTTTGTCAAGGTGAGAAGAATGAAACAGTGGTACAGGCTGCCCAGAGAAGGTTTGGGGTCTTCTTCTCTGGAGACATTCAAACCCCATCTGAATGCTTTCCTGTGTGACCTGATCTAGGTGTTCTTGCTCCAGCAGTGGGATGGGACTAGATGATCTCTCCAGCTCCCTTCTACTCCCTGTGATTCTATGATTATAATTTGTCATTTATTATACAAATAAACTGGAATGCACCAAACAATGCAGTAGATGTAATGGTGAGGAGATGGAGCATATCTGTGGTTGGGAATATCTGTTGTCCTTCTGCTGACCTTCAAGCAAATTAGTTTGTAAAACAGCCATCTCCTCCATGTGAACTTCTTTGTGTGAATGACTATTACAGACTGAAGGTCAGTAGGCCTTTATCTGATCTAATTGGTGAAAGTGGGACTGGGAGGGACAAGCTTGATTTGGTTAAATGCAAATAGACAAAGTCTTTTCTTGTTTTCCTGCTGCGTGAATGCAGATGTGAGATAGGATTTTTGGAATATTGAGATTAAAGGGTCTCTAGGACAGTAGAGTAATGGCTTGGTGGTGTAGTCTTGGGTGCTCATGATTCTTTGCTCTGCTCTGCACATCTCGGGGTTGCTGTAGGGAATGATGGTCTGTGCTCAGTCTTTTCCTCTGGCTGGAAATAGGGAGGAGCTGGTGGAGAATGAGTGTCCTGTGTCTGCAGCAGCCTCACTGCTTATCTGCCTATCAAAGCACCAGGGATGGAGGTGTTGCTCATGGAGTTGTGCACTTTCTTGGGCCGAGGTTTCCTTCAGAAATGTGCTTGGAAGTCGAGAGATAATCTCGTCCCCCTCTACTCTGCCCTGGTGAGGTCACATCTGGAATTTTGTGTTCATTCTGGGACCCTCAGGTCAAGAAGGACAGGGAAGTGCTGGAGAGAGTCCAGCACAGAGACGATGAATGCATTGGAGCATCTCCCTTCTGAGGAAAGGCTGTGGGAGATGGGTCTCTTCAGCTTGGAGGAGACAGAGGGGTGACCTCTTTCATGGTCATTAATATGGAAAGGGTGAGTGTCAGGAGGATGGAGCCAGGCTCTTCTCAGTGACCTCCAGTGATAGGACAAGAGGCATTGGGTGCAAGCTGGAACACAGGAGGTTCCCCTGTGAAGAAAGAACTTTGTCAGGGTGAGGGTGAGAGAAGTGTCCCAGGCTGCCCAGAGAGGGTGTGGGGTCTTCTTCTCTGGAGACATTCAAACCCCATCTGGTCACCTTCCTGTATGACTTGGTCTGGGTGTTCCTGCTCCAGCAGGGGGATTGGACTAGATGATCTCTCAGGGTCCCTTCCAATCCCTGACATTCTCTTATTTCATACTCCCATCAGAGAGGACAGTGTGACAGAACCTTATTATTTTAGCCTCTGGCCAGCACACAAAGACTTGCAGCCATGTTGGGCAGATTGGTGGGCTGATGATGGGAAGAGCACCTCTTACCACCTGCAAAACAGTCACTGTATTCTGAGTATGCTTGCTGTACTTCATAAAAAGTGGAGTAATTCTATGGTGCTGCCTGTTCTGTGTCAGCCAGGAATGTGACATTTAAGTGGTGCCTGTAAGAATATTCTGATGAGGACAATTCCCCTTCCTTCATTCTGTATTATCGAGCCAAGTAAAATTAAGATTTGGATTTTTAGTTGTGCCCCCTTTCCCCTCCAATGATTTAAAATTTATTGGATAATTTGTATGTATGATTAAGTAGTGACTGCTCTGTTATCCTTTTTTTCAGCAGTCATATTGGATTTTTCTCTTCAGACAGAATCTTCTTTGTTTTTGTTTCATCAATCCACAGCCTCAACTCCTCTAGCTTTCACAAAATCATCATCATCATCAAATCATCAGAGAATCACAGGGTTGATGAGGCTCTGAGCAACCTGATCTAGTGCAGGATGTCCCTGCTCACTGTAGGGGGTTGGACTAAATGACCTTGGAAGGTCCCTTCCAACTCTATGATTCTATGGTTGAAAGAGACAAGTAGTCCCCTCTTGGTAAAGAAATGCAGCAGAAGAGATAAAGTAATTTTTTTTTTCCCTAAATAAGGAAGGGGATGTTATTTCAGGAGACCTGCATCTGATCCTTCCACTGTTTTCTACCCTCTACTACAGAGTTATTTAATTTGTTTTTCTGTTTCATATGTCAGTGTTTTGTTTTTAGGACTGGTTGCTTTTCCTAACACTGGTCAAAGAGGGACTCAGGGGGAAAGAACTCAAGTTTTTGAGGTCAAGCAGTGTGTGAAAATGGAGAAAGAAAATAGTTTTCAGTGTTGAAGGAAAACACAAAAAAGCACTTGATGTGAGTCAGTAGATTGGGATAGCAGCACACAGAAATTTTTATTTCATGCTACCTATGTTGAGTTTTCAGTTGATTCAGTTTTTTTCTGCTGGGTGTAATTTATGTGTTAGTTGTACTTAGATCATTGAATCATAGAATGGTTTGGGTTGAAAGGGACCTTAAAGATCATATACTTCCAACCCTCCTGCCATGGGCAGGGACACCTCCCACTACACCAGGTTGCTCAATGCCTCATCCAGCCTGGCCTTAAACACCTCCAGGGATTGAGGGGATGTCCACAACCTCTCTGGGCAACCTCACTACCCTCATAATAAAGAACTTCTCTCATATTTCCAGCCTAAATCATCCCTCTTCCAATTTGCATCCATTCCCCCTTGTCCTGTCATCCTAGACCTTATTAAAAAGTCCAACTTCTCTCTTTCTGTAGTCCACTTCAGGTATTGAGAAGCTCCTATGAGGTGCACATGAACCTTCTCTTCTCCAGGCTTAACAAACCCAACTCCTTCAGCCTGTCCTCATAAGAGAGTTGTTCCATGTGTCTCGTTATCTTTGTGGCCCTCTTCTTGACCTTGACCTCAAGCAGCTCAATGTCCTTCTTGTGTTGAGGGCTCCAGAACTGGACACAGTAACTCCAGTTGGGGTCTCACCAGAGCCCAGTAGAGGGGCAGAATCCCCTCCCTTGCCCTGCTGGCCACACTTCTCTTGATGCAGCCCAGGTCTGGGTTGTCTTCTGTGCTGCAAGCACACACTGCTGGCTCATGTTGAGTTTCTCATCCACTGACACCCCTAAATCCTTCTTTTCAGGGCTGCACTCAAGGGAGGGGAAATCAGTGTGTAATTTGTGAGTTGTCTCGATAAGAAAAGTTCAGAGTTAAATGAGTTGGGGACATTGATTGGGGCTTTTTCTAACATGTCCTGAGAGCAAAGGCTGTCTGTGCCTTTACGTAAGAGGAGGTGAGGAGTGCAGTGAACTCTTGTCAACTTCTTTGTGCAGGTGATGTGTCTGTTTGTTAAGGTTGCTCTATAGTGACCCTTGTCCTTTTTTAATAATACATAAAAGCCTGGCATGTCTCCTCTCTACGTCATGATTTTACCATACTTGTGAAGTTCACCTCGTGTCAGCAACGTGTCAAAAGCACTAAAACTTATCTTTCATATTCCTGTGGTATCATTTCATTGTAAAAGGTCCTGCCAAAGCTATTGAAATGCCCTCTGAATATTATTTTTTAGACAGCTGCTCTCTTCTGCTGCAAAACTTAGAGTAAAATCATGCACTCTTGCTTATAATAGTGATATTTTGTTGTCTGTTACTTTTTTTTTTCTCTTATGTTTTTGTAAGAGTGGATTAGTTGCTGTTGCACCTCCTCTGGAGAATTAAAAAAAAAAAAATATTGCAAGGCTGCCAAATCTGCCTGAGGACAGTAAAGATGAAATTATTGAGCAATACCTATTCAAAAACATTGTGATTATTTACTTTCAAGTCCAGGAATGGCTGGGGGATGCTTCTGAGTATTACCTAATGTGTTAACAGCCTAAAGACGACAAAGTTTTGGTAATTCTGTGTTTTTTCTGTCGCTGCTTAGAGCTTGCTTATGGCTGAGTTTGTTATTTTTAGGATGTATTTAGGTTTTAGTCGATCTGTTCACACTATTCATCTTACTTCTTCTCCCTTCATTGCTGGTTGAGTGCCTGAAATGACTAATAATACTTGGGAGAGGACAGGCTGAAGGAGTTGGGGTTGTTCATCTTGGAGAAGAGAAGGCTCAGGGAGGACCTCAGAGTACCCTCTCAATACCTGCAGGGGGCTACAGAATGATTGGGATAGGACTTTTTAATAGGGTCCAGGATAGTAGGGCTAGAAGTAATGGGGTTGGAGCTAGATGCTCTCTAAGGCCCCTTCCAACCCAAACCATTCTATGAAATATTCATGTACTCTGTACCTTTTCTTGTTCTTTTCCTAGATGGTATGATTTTAGGAAAACTGAAATACTTCCAGGAAAGCTTTTGTCCAGATTTGGAGAAGCAAACTCTCAGGGAGTTAATTCTTGCTCTCCAAATTCTTTGCAGAGTGCCTGAAGGGAGGGATTTTATTCTACTTCCACAGCATGATGGTGTCTGTACTGAAACATGACATACCTTTATGTCTGAGAAGCAGTTTCTCTCTCTCACTTCATGTAGCTGTTCTAAATAATATACATTTTATAACTTTTAATGGGAACTCTGGGGGGGGAAAGGAAGTTTAATGTAGTTATTTTCTCTGTTGCATCATTGTGGAAAATTTTAAAAAATGAAACTCAAAACACATCAACAGTGTGTCTCACTTTCTCTGTTTGGTCTGAGTTTGATGTAGTTTGGCAAGGTCTTAAGCAGCTGAAAAGAAGAAGGGTTGTGCAACCTTAATTAGACAGGGTAGTTAGTAAATCCTTTCTGGAATATCAGCTTGGTGGTGTAACTTTCCTGTGTGAAGTGAGCCAAAATACACCTCCAAGATATGAAATCTGCTGCCCTTTATTCTAGTGGAACATAAACTCTAATGCTTTAGTGACATGTCAAATGTGAGGTTGCTTAGGCATGGAGTTACACTAATATGTTTGCTTTCTCAAAAGTGTTAAGTGGCACCAGTGGAATTCTACAATTATTTGGGATTTTTTTTCCTCTCTTTTTTTTTCCTTACTCTTCCCATTTCCTCTCTGCAAACATTTCAAGCAGGGAATGCCCTAAAAAAACTCTTTCAGACTCATCCTGCCACCCCTGCTTTAGTTTTGTTGGCCAGGTTTTTTAGGGATTTTGTGATGAGCTGAATCATCGCCCTGACCCACACTGAAAAGGCTTGGTTTACCCTTTTTTTTGGGTTGGTTGACTTAAAAACACACTTCTTAACACAGTTCACTTTGTGGGTGTGGGGGAAGAAGAAAATTAAGACAAATAGCTAAAGGGAAAGAGGAAAGAACTGCTTTTTGTCACAGTACCAGCCTTAAAGTGTTGGTTGAATGGTCCCAATTCAGGAGGACAGTCCAGAGCATGATAGGGTTCTAGTATGTGACTAAAATGTTGCAGAACTAGATTTCTTCACCTTTCTTTAATGTTTTTGTTGACTGGTTGGTGTTGTTTAGACTGGAAATGTACTTTGTGTAAAGTTCCTTTACAGAAGAAAAAGGAAGTTGAGGTGAAAGCAAAGGAGAAGTTGTGGGTGTCCCCTCCCTGGAGGTGTTTAAGGCCAGGTTGGATGAGGCATTGAGCAACCTGGTGTAGTGGGAAGTGTCTCTGCCCATGGCCAGGTGGGTTGGAACTAGATGATTTTTAAGGTCCCTCCCAACCCAAACCATTGTATGATTATCATAAACTGAAAACCAGTTGATAAAGGAATAAAAAGACCAGTGTTCATTTTGACTAAAAGTTAACAGTGGGGTTCCTCTCAAGTTTTGTATCTGTAATAAATAGAACTTTACAAAGTTCTGTCTCTGTAGTTTCTCAACCACAGAGACAATTGTGAAAAACTTCAAAAGTTCTGAAGCTGTATGAAGAGCTAACAAAATGCAGTTGTTTTTCTGTCTTGAAAAGTTCAAAGTAATAAATGTTTAAGTGAAGTAGCAGTTTGGGAAAGAGATTAGTATCACAGAATATCAGGGATTGGAATGATCATCTAGTCCCAACCACCTGCTGGGGAGGGAATACACAGTTCAGGTCACACAGGAAGGTGTCCAGGTGAGGTTTGAATGTCTCCAGAGGGGACCCCACACCCTCTCTGAGCAGCCTGGGACACTCTTCTCTCACCCTCATCCTGACAGAGTTTTTTCTCCTATTTCTGTGGAACCTCCTGTGTTCCAGGTTGTACCTGTTGCCCCTTGTCCTACCACTGGATGTCACTTAGAAGAGCCTGGCTCCATCCTCCTGACACAAGGTGGAGTGCTCAGGGAAAGTTTTGGCTTACTGTACAACTATAAATTAAGAAGAAGATGGAGAACAATATTAAAACCATCAGTGGTTTAACTTTGTGCTTTGCTAATTTTGTCTCAAGCTATTGTAAAGCTACTGAAGATGTAAGTTTTAAGGGAGTGTGAAAGGGTCAACAGCTTCATTAGTGCAAGCTCAAGTCAAGTCAGAGCAATTTGTTTCACAACTGGACTTGAATCTGAACTGAATTGGACAACTCGATGACTCTGCTTCCTGGCCAGAGTGAAGTATGAGAGATGTGTAAAGAAGGAGGAGAACTCCAGCAGGTAGAAGTCTAATAGTAGGCTTCTGATACCAGCAGGTAGAAAGTTGAATGATAGGGTTGGAAGGGACCTTTAAAGGCCACAAAGTCCAACCCCCTGCAGTAAGCAGGGACATTCTGCACTAGATGAGGTTGTTCAGAGCTTCAGAAAGCCTGGTCTTGAATGTCTCCAGGCATTGAGAGGTGGTCTCCACCAACTCTCTGGCAACGTTTTCCAGTGTCTCATCACACTCATGGGCAAGAACTTCTTCCATAAGTCTCATCTAACCCTGCCTAACCCTGGTTTCAAGCCATCGCCTCTTCCTGTGTCTCCATGCCCTGGCAATCAGCCCCTCCTCAGCTTTCCTGTAACCCCTTCAAGTATTGGGAGGTCACTATAAGGTATAAAGCTATTAGGAATGAGTAGTTTTGGTTAAGGATTGGTTATGCACTGAGCAGCCTGATCTAGTGGGAGGTGTCCCTGCCTATGGCAGGGGGG
>VZTY01024675.1:12169-26845 GCA_013400935.1 Turnix velox
GATGATCTTTAAGGTCCTTTCCAACCAAAACTATTCTATGATAAATTACCTGTGCAAAGGCTTTTCTCTTGTCCCATTCCCTTTCTACATTACTAGAGGCCAAAGTATTAGGTTTGATGATAAAAATGGAAAAAACTCAAATAAAAAATAAAAAGAAAATATTTAATGTTTCCTCCATGTCTTTCACTAGATGCAAGAGGCTTAATAGACATTTAGATTAATAATTCCTTCATCTGAAAGCACTTTCACAACTCTTCATAGGTTCTTCCTATTCCATTTTGTGAATACTGGCTACTGAGCAGAGGGCAGAGAAAGACCCAAGTTAGTGCCTCAGCTGAGGGTAGGGCAAATCAGATTTAGCCATTTTCCATCTTGTTTGACAACATCTCCACGTCCAACTCATCCATCAGTGGTTTTGGGTTTGCCACGGTGCTGGCATATCTTGTCCAGCCCACTGAGAAGATGGTTGGACAGCATGTTTTTGGGAAACCAGGTTTTCTTCTGCTGCTTCTGGAATGATGTGGCAATCAGGGAATGGCAGGTGGTGTATGAAGTAGCAGCATCTTCAGATGATGTTTAGTCCACCTTGCACATCATAGCCTTTTGGATCTGGAAGGATAAGGTGGTAAAATAACTTAGAACCACTGTGCCTTTTGTCACCACACTTGAAAAATCAGGGAGTGCTAAAAGTGAAGTTGAACTAAATGCTCCTTCTTATTAGCTGCAAAGAGTTTTGCTGTTGACTTTCATGGTATCAGAATGTCATTTTGTGTGCATCAGAGCTTTGTGAAGAAGCCAGGTTTTGTAAATTTAAAGGAAAATATAGAAGAAATAAAAAAGACCATTTCTGGGCAAGGGCAGGGGGATGCCCAGACAATAAGATCCCCTGACAATAAGACTTTCTACTCTGTATATTAAATAGAAATCCTACTAAAAGGAGAATTACAAGAGCTTGAACCCAAATGAAACTCTCAATAGAGCACAGTGATGTTGAGATGGCTGTAGACAGGGTGGACCCAAATAGAAAGTCAGCTGTGAATCTGACCCAAAGGCTTGTAGGAATGTGAGGCTGGAGGTGTGATATGGGAAGGTGACCTACAAGAGAGGAGCAGTGTGGGTGTTAAACAGTGTGAAAATCTGGTCAAGAAGGGTTTTCTTTCACTCTGTAGCACAGGTGAGGGCATTTTGTTGAGAAGGTGGCCTCTTGGAGTTTTGTACCTGAACCTGTTCTCTTTGATAAGCATAAATGTATTTATAGATGGCCTGGCAAGGCTCCCAACTCTGCTAACTGCCAATTTCCTTTGCAAAGGCTTTTTTCTTTCATATCCATTTTTATTTTCCGTGCCTGCTGCTGGCGTAAAATTGAGTTGTTGTTCCTCTGGCAACAGCTTGACTTGGAAACAAATAGAACTACAGCCTGTACACTGATGGAACATGAAGGACTTATCAACAGTTGTGAAAGTGCTTTCAGATGAAGGAGTCCCAGCATAATAAGGACATTGAGCTGCTGGAGCAGGTCCAGAGGAAGGCCAAGAAGATGATAGAGAGGGCTGGAGCAGCTCCCTTGTGAGGACAGGCTGAAGGAGTTGGGGTTGTACAGCCTGGAGAAGAGAAGGCTCAAGGGGAACCTCATAGTGTCTTATCAATACCTGAAGGGGGCTACAGAAAGGCTGGGGTAGGACTTTGTAATAGGGTCCAGGATGGTAGGACTAGGATGATGGATGCAAACTGGAAGAGGGGAGATATAGGCTGGAGAGAAGAAGGAAGGTCTTTGCTGTNAAGTTTAAAACGAGAGCAGGGCAGGGTTAGATGAGACATGAGGAAGTTTTTCCCCATGAGGGTGATGAGGCACTGGAAGAGGTTGCCCAGAGAGGTGGCAGAGGCCCACCCCTGGAGACATTAAATATTTTCTTTTTTTCTTCGAGTTTTTACCATTTTTGTCCTCAAACCTAGTATTTCAACTCTCTAGTAATGCAGAAAGGGTATGGGACAAGAGAAATGCCTTTACATAGGTAATTTTTTGGATGTGTTTAAAAATCACTTGATGCCTGTCTGGACCTTCTGTGGTTTTGACAAGATGTTTTCAGCCTGGAGAATTGCTTTTGTCCCTCATATATTTCAGAGAGAAAAAATATTTAAATGTTTAATTGTACCTTCCTTTTTTTTTTTTGTTTTCCTTCTTTTTACTTGCATTCTTTGTGAATGTTTAGCAGCTTGATGAACTTCAAAAGCCAAAACACAGAGCTGAGTAATTGTGAGTGGCATCATCATGTGTCACTGCAGGAATGATGAGGGTGATGAAGAAAGGCTGAGGGTGATGAGGAAAGGCTGATGGAGCTGGTTCTCTTCAGCTTGGAGAAGTGGAGACTGAGGGGTGACCTCTTTCATGTTGATAAATATGGAAAGGGTGAGTGTCAGGAGGATGGAGCCAGGTTCTTCTCAGTGACCTTCAATGATAGGACAAGGAGCAATGGGTGCAAGCTGGAACACAGGAGGTTCCACAGAAATAAGTGAAGAAACTTTGTCAGGGTGAGGGTGAGAGAGGAGTGTCCCAGGCTGCCCAGAGGGTGTGGGGTCTCCTTCTCTGAGACATTCAAATCCCACTTGGACACCTTCCTGTGTGACCTGATCTGGATGTTCCTGCTCCAGCAGGGGGATGGGACTAAATGATCTCTCCAGGTCCCTTCAATTCCCTGACATTTGGTGACTCTGTGATTTTGGTGGCTGCTGCTGTGAAGAAAGGACTGTAGATTGTGTCCTCCTCCTCCCTTTGCCACTTCTATCAACACCCTTCCCTGACATTTTCCAACAACAGTGTGATAAATGTGTCTGGTACCTCCCTGGGTTTGCTGTGAATCAGAGCAAAGGAACAAAACAGCAAAGTACAGAGGATTTCTTTGGAGAGGGAGAATTTGGCTTTTGAAGTGTCTTGACCCCAAGCTCTTACTCTTTGAGAGCGTCAAAGACTTTTGTAGCCTGAAGAAACTTATTTTTTTATGTTGTTTTCTTTTTATCTGAGGAAAAGAGTAATTTGTAACACTTCTGGCAAGTGCTTGTGGAGGAAGCCAAGGCTCTCACTGCCACAGTTCACTCCAAGTTGCATGTGAAGTGCTTGCAGTGCCTATCACTGGCCACAGGCTTGAGAGTATTTGCATTAATCATTTAATAGGAATCTTGAGATTTGTAGCGTCTCCTTTTTTTTTTTTGTGGCATGATTGCTGGATTTGAAGTGAAGAAATCTCTCACTTCAGTCTCTTCTTCAGATATTTTCAACCCTTTTGCATGGGTACTCTCTGGAGAAGCCTCCCTGCAATGAAGTACTGATGGTCAGAGGGCTGGAGTACCTCCTTATGAGGACAGGCTGAAGGAATTGGGGTTTTTCATCCTGGAGAAGAGAAGGCTCAGGAGGGACCTCATAGGAGCTTCTCAATACCTGAAGGGGGCTACAGAAAGGCTGGAGTAGGATTTTTTAATAGGGTCCAGGATGGCAGGACTAGGAGGAATGGATGAAAATTGGAAGAGGGGAGATTTAGGCTGGAGAGAAGAAAGAAGTTCTTCACTGTGAGGGTGGTGAGACAGTGGGACAGGTTGCCCAGAGAAGTTGTGGATGCCCCCTCAATCCCTGGAGGTGTTTAAGGTCAGGTTGGATGAGGCATTGAGCAACCTGGACTAGTGGTATGTGTCCCTGCCCATAGCAGAGGGGTTGGAATTAGATCTTTAAGGTCCCAAAACATTCTATAGCTCTGTGATTTTATGACAGTAGAAATCTGCTTCCTGGCAACCTGAGATGTGGCCACACTCTTCATTCTTCTGAGAGACTGAAGAGGGTGTAGGTTAACCTAGGATAAATTTAAATGTTGTTAACTTTAATCTTTTGCTGTGTCATACTAGAAAAGTAGTAGTAGCTTAAGCTCCCAGCTAGAATTACTGTCATACCCTTTCCAGGAAGCTTTTCATACTACTGTGGCCTCTTTTTTGCTTTTTTTTCTATTTCAAATCATGAGTCTTGCATACACACAAATGTAAAACTGAATATAGAATTTGCCTTTATGTTAATTTGCATTAGGAGCTTCCTCTTGCCTTGTGATTAAATTATTTTGATTAAATTTGTGGCCACTGAACATGGTTTTCCCCCAGCCATTATAAAAATCAAGCCTTTGAAAAATGTGAACATAATATCTAAAAGGTCCAGGGGGGAAAATATTTCTGCAGCTCTTGTTTCATGTTGTAAATTCTTTTTTTGGTGAAGTCTGTTGCTTTGTAGCACAGATGAGAATTTTAATAAGGTCCTTGAAACCTATTGGTGAAAACGTTTAAGGTTTGTTTTCCTGCTTCTTTGCATCTGTATCCAGTTATTTTTTGATTCTTTGCATGCCTTTCACGATTAACTTCTCTTCTTTCCACTCTGCAAGTGGAATGCTCAGTGACATGGTTCTGTTTGGTGTGGTAGAAGGCAGGGCCGACCCACTGGGTCTGGAGAGTGGTGCAAAGACAGGAGGAAGGAGTGTTTTATTAGATAATGCTACTTCTGCAATCTCAAAATACACTGTTTGAGTTTGTATTTCTGTTCTTGTGCTCAGCAGCTGCTTTTTTCTGCCCAGAGTTGACTGAGAACAGGCTGAAAGAGTTGAGGTAGTTCTGCCTGGAGAACAGGAGGATCAGAGGGACCTCATAGTAGCTTCTCAATACCTGAAGGAGGCTACAGAAAGGCTGGGGTAGGACTTTTTAATAGGATATGTGATGGCTGGACTAGGAGTAATGAATGCAAATTGGAAGAGGAGAGATTTAGGCTGGAGATAAGAACCTGATGAACTTCAGCCAGGCCAAGGGCAAGGCCTGGAGTTACTGTGTCCAGTTCTGGAGCCCTCAGCATAAGAAGGACATTGAGCTGTTGGAGCAGGTCCAGAAAGGGCCACGAAGATGATGAGAGGGCTGGAGCACCTCCCTTCTGAGGACAGGCTGAAGGACTTGGGTTTGTTCAGCCTGGAGAGGAGAAGGNTTGAATGGTCAGTGTCCTTCAAGTATAATATAGGTCCTTGATTTTGAGGGCACTGCAGGGAAATGCAGGAAATAATTCTCAGAATGATCTTTTGCCTTTCCCATGTAGTCTGTTTGAGATAATCTACAAATAAGGGTCCTGAAAGATGTCATCTGTGCAGGGAGACAGCATCAACAGCATTTTGTGGTAAATTAGGCAGGACCTGAAGAGGATGAAGAGGTAACCACTTGATGTCCCTAAGTGGAAAGGTAACAACCACAACTGGGACGTGGAGAGTCTTCATTTCCAGTAGTAGTAGTAGTATTGGTTTTCTTGGCTTGAACCTTCATCCAGTAATTTATGTAATTTGCTTCTGTTAGGAGGAAATGATTATGAAGATGTAGTGTTTTGGGTTTTTTGAATCAATATGCCCAACTTAAAAGATATATGCAAAATCTTTTCATGATGGTACAGCTCTGGAGCAAAGTAGCTCTGGGGCTGATGAGGTTTTTTCACTGTAGTATTTCATCAGCCTTAGTGTGTAGGGAGAGATGAATGCAAGCTCTCACTTGGAGTTTTAGGCAAGTTCTACACCTTCTTTAAAGAAAAAAATTATGTTGGCTTATTTTCAGCCCTACTTCTGATGTTTGATAAACCTCAAGGCACTTCAGAAGGTTACATGGGTCCCAGAAAAACCTCCATTAGTTACTTCTCTATGATATAAGTGCACTAGAATAATGTACTTGATCAACTTCCTACAAGAAATTGTTCTTTTTTGTGCAGTCTGGTGCCATTTTTTTGCATCCTTAGTGTCTTATCTGAAAGATGCTCATGTGTAGCTCTGAAATTTTATAGTTACAAAATGTACAGTAACTTAAAACATGCATTTAAAAAGTTCTAACCCCCCTGCCATGGGCAGAAACACCTCTCACTGAGGTTACTCAGTGGCTAATGTATAAAAATTACTGTCAAGAATAGCTGTGGCTTTTAGAACCCCCCCTTAACAGCTGAGGTACCTTCTGGCTGCCTGTTTGGCACCACAGGGAATTTGACATCTGGAAAGAGAAGCCCAGGATGAGATTAGTAATGCATGCCATTGCCAGAGACTCAAGAGGAAACTGTAGTAATCATATTGTATTTTGTGATACTGCCCCTGGCTAGATTCTGCTGCCTGGAGAGTTGACTCAGCAAGGACATCTGAGGTCATTGTCATGATGCAGTGCTTCAATTGAGACAGGCTGTGCTTTTGGAGTGCCCTAGTAGGGAAGAAAAAAATTTCTTCAGCTTGCTTTCTACATACAAATCCAAAATCCACTAAAAATCAGGTAGCTGTCACCTTGTCCCTGCCTGTACTGTGGTTCTACTGTATCTGTGGCAGCATTTTTATAACAAGGTGATCTTTAAGGTCCCTTCCAACCCAAACCATTCTATGATTTATCTTTCCCTTCTCTCCTTAAGCTTTCAAGGAGGTGGAGAAGAGTGGAGGGTTGCATGTCTTTAACACATTATGACATCCTTTGAAGGAACAAACATCTTTGTTTTCTGTAGACCCAGGTCCAACATGCCTAACAAGCTGCTTTGTTTTAAAAAGAAAATTCATAACAATTTCAAAGGGAACACAAGTGACTTGTGCAGGTTGTGCTTTGCATGTTTGTTGGGCCAACCAGACTGGCTCAGCAGGTCTTCCAACTGTAGGAGACCACAGCTTCAGACCACAGCACCATCCTAAGGACTCATTACACAGGAAGGGGTGCTTGCTGCCCCATTGTTCCACCTCCTGATAGCTCCTGTTGGGCTGGATTTGCCCTTTTCTTGTTTGTTTTTTTAATTTGTTTTTTATTTTTTCCCACCAGCACAGATGCTCCTATAATGCTTCATTGCCTCTATTTTGCTTCTCAAGTGTTAAATAGGGAAAAATAAGAAATAACTTGAATAAAGATAGTAGAGGAAATCAGAATCATAGATAATAATTGAGGCTTTCCCACTTAAAATGTTAAGAGGCTTTTTAGGAGGATTTTTTTACTACTAAGCTTTTTGTTTAATGTTTAAGTAGGTATCAGTAGGGTTTTTTTAAATGTTTGAGTAACTAAAAGCTGGATTTCAATTTAGCTGCTTGTCTGCTTGTTGCTTTGCAGACAACACAGTCTCATTAGAGTGGTTTAATTTGCTCTAATATTTTATAAATAGTGATACAGATCAATATGGGCAAAGATCTAAAGATCTCTGTTGTTGGACTAAGATCTCAAGATGACAGCAGTGAACACAGTGGCTTATTCTTGCTAAAATGCCTCCAGTTTGTGGTGTTGGTCACTAGTCCCTCTTGTTTGGCTTAGTCTTATGATTCCAGGTGACTCATATTTTGCTTCTTCTATATTAAGAATTGAACTGCCCTTCATTTTCATGTTTTTCCTGCAATTATGCAGCAGAAAGACAGAAAAAAACTTGGCTGTATGTGTTTTGTGACTGAAGGCTGCTCCTTTTCATGATGCAGGATGAAATTCTAGCTTTTTCTTTTTAGTTAAAAGCATCCACTAAGAAACAATTCTGTTGAACTCTTTTCTTCCTGAGGTCAGAATGTAGGTCACAGAATTTAGGTTGGAAGGGGCATCAGAGAATCCTACAATTGAAAACCTTCTCAAAGTAAGGTTTGTTATGGCTGGTTGCCCAGGTGTATCTCAGTCAGGTTTTGAGTAGCTCCAAGGATGGATACTCCAGAACCTCACCTGTGCCTACATTTGACCACTTCTATAATAAAAACTTTTTTTATTTTATTTTATTTTCTCCTTGTGGGATATCCTATACTTCAGTTTGTGCCTGTTGCTTCTCAGTCTGTCTCTGGATGCTGCAGAAAAGAGTCTGGCTAAGTCTTCTTTACTTTCTTTCTCCAGGCTGAAGAGTCCCAAGTCCTTTAGCTCCTCCTTATGCAGAAGATGATCTCACCCCTTAGTCAAATTTGATTTTGGACTTCTTTTGTTCAAAACAGTCATCAGTGTTAGAGGGGAAACCACAAGGGTTTGACTATTGCTTTTTAAAAAAGAACGGAACACCCAGATCAGGTCACACAGGAAGGCATCCAGGTGGGGTTTGAATGTCTGCAGAGAAGGAGACCCCACACCCTCTCTGGGCAACCTGTGCCAGTTTTACCTGAAATGTTTCTTTTCTTCTATCACTTTTGGTGTTAGAGCTTTTTGGTAACCTTCAGAGTGCTTGGAAGTGTAGCAAAGCATAAAAATTAATCTTAAATTTACACACTTCTTTTTGGTCATCTTAATGACACTAAACTTTTTGTCTTGGATGATCTTGGAAATAGGTATTTTTGAACATAGATTGACAGTGTGTAAATAGGAATAACCAAAAAAGGTACTGAATATGATCTGAAAATGCAAATTGGAAGAGGGGAGATTTAGGCTGGAGATAAGGAAGAAGTTCTTTGCTGTGAGGGTGGTGAGACAGTGGGACAGGTTGCCCAGAGAGGTTGTGGATGCCCCCTCTGTCTCTGGAGATGTTTAAGGCCAGGGTGGATGAGGCATTGAGGAACCTGATGTAGTGGGAGGTGTCCCTGGGTTGGAACTAGATGGTCTTTAAGGTGCCTTCCAACCCAAACCATTCTATGATTCTATGAAATTAAATAAAAGTATTATATTAGGTTCAGATTCTTCTGTCTGAGGCTCTATGTGCTTCTAAATAAGTCACTTCTTGTGTATACTTTGAAAATGTTTCAAATTGTTTGTAAATGTCAAGCTTAAAGATTTGATTTTCAGTATCCCAAAATAACCCTTTCTTACTATTCTATCATTTCCTAAGTGTCTTAAAAATGTTCTTTCATACTGAGAAAAAACTGTGAGACTGCCCCATTGTTTTGCTTCTTCACACAAAATGATGGATTTTATTTTTCTGGCCATCAGAAAAGCATCATCAGTATGTGAGCTATTAGAGTTTTAGGCTATTAGCTCACGAATGGGTTGAGGTTCCTCTGGATAGTTAGGACTTGATGCATTTTATCTGTCACCAGGGAGGAATGTGCTGTGTCTGACTCATGAGCTCAAGATACTTGAAAAGGATTTCTGTGCTCCATCCCATTCTTCAGGCTTTGCAGTTGCTTTTCTAATAATAGAAGCAGCCAAACAGACAGTGGAGCTGCTTCTAGAAGGCTGAGGAGGTTTATTACCAGCATGAAAGCTGACATCAGAAATGATCTTTGCTTTTCACACTCCACATCTGCCTTTGTGGCTACAAACTCTGTATCTCCTGGAGGGAGTAACCAGCATATGGAACTGGAGCTCCAGTTTAAATGATCAGAACTATGGGCTGTGGGAAGTTGGTGGCTCTAAAATCCAAGCAGTGTTGTGGGACCAGCATGAAATAGCTACTAGAGACCTCCAGTAGAATATGGAGAGTGTGTCCAGTCTAAGATCCCTTCTTGTAACATTTGAGATGTGTTGAAACTGTTTTAAAGTAATGAGCACACAATCATAGAATGGTTTGGGGTTTGGTTTGGGAAGAGATCATCTAGTTCTAACCCCAGTGTCATGGGCAGGGACACCTCTCACCGCACTGCCTTGCTCAGTGCCTCAACCAGCCTGGCCTTAAACCCCTCCAGGGTGAGAGGGGGGCATCCACAACCTCTCTGGGCAACCTGTCCCACTATCTCACCACCCTCACAGGAAAGAACTTCTTTCTTGTATCTAGTNAAAGAACTTGAATCTAGTCTGACAGCATGAAATAAAAATGTCTCTGTGGCATGCTGCTATCCCAATCTACTGATTCACATCATTTTTTTCAGTTTTCAAGGAAAACACAAAACTACTTTCTTCATTTTCATACACTGCTCAATCTCAAAAACATAAGCTCTTTCTCCCCCAAGTCCCTCCTTGCCCAGTGTTAGGAAAAGCAACCAGCCCTAAAAACAAAACACTGACATATGANGAGGGGGACTACTTGTCTCTTTCAACCATAGAGTTGGAAGGGACCTGCCAAGGTCATTTAGTCCAACCCCCTGCAGTGAGCAGGGACATCCTGCACTAGACTAGATCAGGTTGCTCAGAGCCTCATCAACCCTGTGATTCTCTGATGATTTGATGATGATGATGATTCTGTGAAGGCTACAGGAGTTGAGGCTGTGGATTGATGGAACAAAAACAAAGAAGATTCTGACTGAAGAGAAAAATCCAATATGACTGCTGAAAAAAAGGATAACAGAGCAGTCACTACTTAATCATACATACAAATTAGCCAATAAATTTTAAATCATTGGAGGGGAGAGCAGAGAGGGGAAGCACAACTAAAAATCCACATCTTAATTTTACTTGTCTGGGTAACAAAGAATGAAGGAGGTGAGGAGGCACTTGAAATTATATTGCTTGTACTCAAGTCAGTGGAAGAAGTTTTGCTTGAGATGAGCTGAGGTTTCAGTGTTATTGATTCTCAGACAGATGCAGATAAAAGGAGCCCTTTCTCCAGCCACAGGCATCATCTCTTGTGCCAGTGAATTATAGAACTCCATCAAATTGTACCCAGGAGGTAGGTCTGGAGCATGCACTCCAGGAAAAGCAGGTTGGGCTTCCAAAGTAGGGCTTGTTTCCTAAAGACAGTGCTGTGCTTTAGGAAAAACATGGTTCTTGGGTTGGTTATAGAATCTTAGGGCTGGAAGGAACTTCCAAAGGCCATCTAGTCCAACCCCCTGCAGTGAGCAGGGATATCCTGCACTAGATCAGGTTGCTCTGAGCCTCAACAAGCCTGGCCTTGGATGTCTCCAGGCTTGGTGGGGCCTCCACCACCTCTCTGGGGAAGGGACCTCAGTGTCTTATCACCCTCTTGGAAGGAACGGGTGGGATACGAATCATAGAATGTTTTGGGTTGGAAGGGACCTCAAGAGACCATCTTGTCCAATCCCCCTGCTGGAGCAGGAACACCCAGATCAGGTCCCTCAGGAAGGTGTCCAGGTGGGGTTTGAATGTCTCTAGAGAAGGAGACCCCTCTCTTTCTTCCTCCCCCCACCCTCTCACTCTTCTCCCTCTCTCTCTTGCCTGTGTTGATCTTTTATTTATTGATTTTAGTGCCATCTAGGCATGCTAAGAAATGTTTTGCCTCTGGCACCTCTCCTGTGATTTGTTAGTATCAGTTATCAAAGAATCCCATCTAGAAAGGAGAGATGAATGACTTTAACAACTGTACTCTAGTAGAAACATGCTTTGAGAAGCCATTAGTGAATAACAGTAAATAAAATCAGGGTTGCAACTTGCCAGCTAGAGACTAGGAGGAGTGTCAAAAACCCAAAAACCTGGTTGTTGTGAGTTACCATCATTATTAATTGCTTTAATAATTGAAGACCCAACTTTTAAATGAATCATAGAATGGTTTGGGTTGGAAGTGACTTTCAAGATCATCTAGATCCATCCTTCCTGCCATGGGCAGGGATATCTCCCACTAGACCAGATGCTCAGTGCCTCATCCAGCCTATCCTGAAACACTTCCAGGGAGGGGTTATCCACAGCCTCTCTGGGCAACCTCTTCCTGTGTCTCACCACCCTCCACAGTAAAGAACTTCTTTTTTATCTCCAGCCTAAATCTCCCCTCTTCCAATATGCATCCGTCACTCCTAGTCCTGCCATCCTGCACCCTAATAAAAAGTCCTACCCCAGCCTTTCTGTAGCCCCTNGTCTTTCTTATGTTGAGGGCTCCAGAACTGGACACAGTAACTGCAGTTGGGGTCTCACCAGAGCCCAGTAGAGGGGTAAAAGCCTCTCCCTTGCCCTGCTGCCCACACTTCTCTTGATGTAGCCAAGGACTAGGTTGTCTTCTGTGCTGCAAGCACAC
Source organism: Turnix velox (assembly GCA_013400935.1). NCBI lineage: Eukaryota > Metazoa > Chordata > Aves > Charadriiformes > Turnicidae > Turnix > Turnix velox. Next base: position 23,964 of record VZTY01024675.1, read on the forward strand.
ACTGCTGGCTCATGGTGAGTTTCTCATCCACTGACACCCCCAAATCCTTCTCTTTAGGGCTGCACTCAAGCCACTCTCCCCCCAGCCTGTGTCTGTGCTTGGGGCTGCCCCAGCCCAGGTGCAGGATCTTGCACTTGGCCTTGATATTCCTGATAAGTATCTTGTGTAGACTTAAATCTAAACAGCAAATAAAATGGGTGCCTGAATCACTGACCCATTTACATGCATCAAAACTTGCAGGTGATTTATTGAGCTGTTTTATAGCTTGGGGTTTTTAATAGTTGTGATTAGGAAACTTAAAGAGTTTGACCTTGCCATGAAGTATCAGTCTTCATGTCTCTTTTTTTTTAATTTATGGGATGAATATGGTAGCATTTAGAATTGGATGAGAATTGCATCTGATTCCTCCACTGCCCATTTCCTAATGGCTGCTGAACTTTCTGGCAGGAAGCTTTTATTTATTTTGTTTTGGGTTTTTTTTGCTTTTCAATTCAGTGGAGTTGGAGCTCACTGCATAATACATTTTGAAATAATATCCCTAGGTATTCATTAGAACTTAAGTTGGGAAGATGCCAGGAAAATTTATGCCAATTCTTATGACACAGGCTGTAGTGAAACTATTAACTCTTAACGAAGGAAAGACCATCAAAAATCTCAGAGCATTTTTCATATTTTTAAAATGGAGCAAAGTGAAGTAGTTAGTGCTAAATGCTAAGCTGTGGCACAGAAAACTAACCTCTCATCCTTGCCAGGTATATTTAAAAGTGTAAAACCAATCTACTGCTCTGTTAATTAGCTGAGTAGTCATTTGCCCAGCCTAATGACATACTGTAGTGATTCAAGTGCTTGAATATTTATTCATAGCCTCACTTACAGGCACGCACAGGGTTATGTTAAGGATGGGATTACAAAGAAGCCAAGTCCTCTGAGAAATCTCAGAAGCTGCATTCAAATGTGTAATAGTTCACTAAAATCATTGAAAACCCCTTTTTTTAATTGCTTTTATCTACTTTGAGTTATCTGGTAAAAAGCTTGTTTTGCAGCTGATTAAATGAAATGTTTTCTTGATCTTTTAAGAGATCTGGGTAGATCTTGGGCTCAGGGGGAAACCTCAGAGGAGCTTCTCAATACCTGAAGGGGGCTACAGAAAGGCTGGGGTAGGACTTTTTAATACGATGTGATGGAAGGACTAGGAGGAATGGATGCAAATTGGAAGAAGGGAGATCTAGGCTGGAGAGAAGAAAGAAGTTCTTTATGGTGAGGGTGGTGAGACACTGGAAGAGGTTGCCCAGAGAGGTTGTGGATGTCCTTTCCCTCCCCGGAGGTGTTTAAGGCCAGGCTGGATGAGGCATTGAGCAACCTGGTGTAGTGGGAGGTGTCCCTGCCCATGGCAGAGGGGTTGGAACTAGATGATCTTGAAGGTCCCTTCCAACCCAGACCATTCTTTTTATAGCATAAAGATAAATTTGTCTTATGGTGCATGCAATTGGAAGTAGTAATGATGCATGAAATTGGAAGTAAAGTTGCTTCATCCTTTCCTGGAAAAGTTTTTGCTTACAACACTGATTCACAGACGTTACCTCTTACAACTGAGCCACTTGTGTCTCAATGTTGTGGGTAAGAGATGTCATTGCAAATCAGGTTTTTCTGGGTACCAAGTTTGCTGTGATTTCATATTACATATTAAACTCATTTCCTGCTCTTGCTTTTCTTTATTCCACTATGTTAAAGTCACAGAATGTCAGGAATTGGATGTGACCTCAAGAGATCATCTAGTCCAATCCCACTGCCAGAGCAGGAACACCCAGATCAGGTCACACAAGAAGGTGTCCAGGTGGGGTTTGAATGTTTCCAGAGAAGGAGACCCCACACCCTCTCTGGGCAGCCTGGGACACTCTTCTCTCACCCTCACCCTGACAAAGTTTCTTCTCCTATTTCTGGGGAACCTCCTGTGTTCCAGCTTGCACCCATTGCCCCTTGTCCTGTCACTGGTGGTCGCTGAGAAGAGCCTGGCTCCATCCTCCTGACATTCACCCTTTCCATATTTATCTCCATGAATGAAGTCAACCCTCAGTCTCCTCCAAGATAAGGAGACCCAGCTCCCTCAGCCTTTGCTCAGTAGGGAGATGCTCCAATCCCTTCATCATCTTCGTGGTTCTCCTCTGGACTTTCTCAAGCAGTTCCCTCCCCTTCTTGAACTTGGTAGAAGGAAGCTGGGTGAATATTTGCTGGATTTTGGGCCCCTGCAGCAACAAATATTTATCTCTGGAAGGGTATTTGTCTTTGTTAAAGTGAAACAAAGCAGCCTTCCTGGTTCTGCTGCTTTGCATCTCAGGTTTGGATCTGAACATTTCCAACTGCAGTGGTGAAATTTCATGGTACAAATAGGTCTTAAGGCAAAAGATCCTCCTCTTGAAAATATCTGTGTATTGAGAACTTTTGAGATGAGGATTTACCCTCCACTCACTGAATTTAAGAAGTGAAGTTCAAATTCTAGGTATTTGGGAGCTTTTTTTTTCCTTCTTTAAAAGATGACAGCAACAGCAGTGGGTTTTCTGGACTGTTCTGTGATGTGGTGTCTCATTTCTCATCCAGAAATGCTCCGTGAAGGACTTGCACAAACAAGGTTCTTTTCCCCTTGATAACCAGGTCAATCAATTGATCATAAAGTGTTATTAAGCACAAGAGACAGCCTGATTGCCTGAGGAGAAATGGCAGTGGTGGGAGAAGAAGCTGGAGGATGTCCAACTAAATCACTCGTGATTACTACCTGTCAGCAGTGCTGTACAAGTTGAGCTCTTAGCCTAGCAATTAATAGCTAAAACAAATTGACTAAATTAATTAAAGAATTGACTCAGACTTCTTTCTTCTTTTTCCTTTTT
>VZTY01024677.1:1487-43134 GCA_013400935.1 Turnix velox
TTGAATCAATCCTCTTTCAATTTACATCCATTATTTGTGGAGGTGTTTAAGGCCAGGCTGGACATGGCACTGAGCAGCCTGGTGTAGCAGGAGGTGTCCCTGCCTATGGCATGGGGTTGGAACTTGATGATCTTTAAGGTCTCTTCCAACCCAAATTATTCTATGATTCTATGTTACCCTCACTGACAGCACTGCCCCTGAGACCCTTCACCCAGACCTATCCAGCTTCTTCTCTTGTGTCTTCTGGCAAGGGTGGGCTACTGCAGGGTTTGTTCCTTGCCCAAGGAAAGTACATCCCAGAAGAAAGAGGGATAACAGGCCTGTCCATTACTTACTCCCAGAACTCAATGACAGGGGAAGTGGCATTTTCATTGGTCACATTAAGCGTTGAGTTCGCCTTCTGGAGCTCCATGCAGTTCCCTGCAAGAGAGGCCCAGGGGGAGAGAGAGGGAGAGAGACAGACAGAGAGAGAAAGTAATTAGCAGTAAATTCTAGGGAATCTGAAAAATTCCTCCCTTTCCATCCATATTGTCAACACTCACTGATGTTGATTCTAAGACCAATTTTGCATAGTCCCAAAAATGCACTATTATAGCAGTCCCCACTAGGGTAGGGCTGGCAAGAAACCTGGGACAATTAAGATAGTGTTTAATTTTTCCTTCCAGTAAGTAGTCCTGATCCACACTGGACTAACACACAGCACAGAATGACTGGAAAATAATAAGAATGAAGGATCCATTGTCTGACGCCCAGAACAGGAACTATAGGAGAGGTCACCACCACTGCACAGCCCAAGATGGTTGCTGCAAGTCACTGGGAGTGCCATCACTGGTGCTCTCTCAGATCAACTGAGCCTCTTCCCCAAAAGCCTCACTGCAACAACCCGGAGCTCCCCATCCCTATGGCCAGCAGACCCACCCAAGCAGGGAGAGTCACTCTTCTGAGGTCAGCAGCAAGTTTCCTTCAGTCAAGAGCAGTTGGAGGATTGGAATAGGGCTTCACACTAACCTGTGTTCCACTCGTGGTCACAGCTGCCCCAAGGGAGGTCAATGGTGAATGAACTGAAGAGATAAAACAAGGCCCAGGCCAGGACAATGATGTAGTAGAAGTTCAGCAGTATGACGATGACCTGTGAGGCGTAGCCAATTCCTGCAGAAAGTGAGCCCCAAAGGCAGGTGACCCATGTGCCTCCTCCTCCTCTTGGAAGGAGCTCACTCAACATTTTCATCTGCTGCTCCACATTTTTGCTTCACTGCCAAGTGAATGTCACTGAGGAAGCTGACAGAGCCATTATCCCTGAAGCCCATCATGCTCCATCAGTTGGGGTTCAAGCTGGGGCATAAGGGAATTTCTCTTCCTACCAACTCAGCAAAATATTTCCTAGTGAAAGAGTGGCAAGAGGAGGGAGTTTGGGCAGGGGAGGGGTTAGATTATGGTTGGAATGCCACCTGAAGGGACAGAAACATATGATGGTGCTCCATCTGCTGAATAACATCCTTTTCTAGCAAAATTCACATTTATTTAGTCCACTTATTCCTTTCCACTGTTTGAGAAGCTTCTGTATTAATACCACACACCTTCTCTTGGCAGAGGCCAGAGGAGCATCTGAAGGTTTTGGGACCTGGAGACTTTCAGAGAAATCATGGAAAGTGGCTTGAGGTTTCATAACTACTGCAACAGTGCTAGAAGTGGATCTGATGGCTGACAGTGACAGCTGACCCCTTTCACCATGAAAGTTTTAAGCCACCTGCAAACTCAGGAAAATGACATAACGTTGACTTAAAAAAAAATAAAATAGTGTGCTTTAGGTTCCTCATAGCCTCAATAAGAATTTTCATCATTTGGGGGACAACTGTGATTGGGTATAAAGCTCTCCTGGATGAAGAGGGAAACTGGGATGTAACAGTGGGAAGAACTTGTTTGGAAAGGCAGTTTTTTCCAGTGTAATTTTGGAGAGGTGGCAAACAGCAATTCCCTAGGGCTGGAATCCCCAGGGGTGGGCAGAAGATGCATGGAAGTATATAAGGAGCTGGGCGAGGGGAGACACATCACTGCTCAGCCCACTGGGGCCTCATGGTCCCCACACCTCACTGTCCCTTCCCAGGCTCACCCTACTCACCTTCAAAGAGGGGGCAGATCCTGCGCCAGGCTGTCACCCCTCCCTGGCTGGTGTACTGCCCCAGTGCTGACTCCAAGAGGAAGACAGGGATCCCACAGGTGAAGAGGAAGATGAGATAAGGAATGAAGAAGGCACCTGGCAGATTCAAGCAGCAGATAGGAGAAATAAGTCCCATGGGGTGACTGGGGACAGGCCATCTTCAGCCTGGCATGGAGCAGGTTCCTCCTAGTGAGTGCATAGTCTGGGAGGGAGGGATGGATGCTGTAGGGGGAGAAGGCCATGGGTAGAGGCACCAGGAAAAAGGTATTTTCCTCACGTTTCATTTCCCAGAGTGAAGCAATTGTACAAGAAGCTCAACCTCTAGAAAAGTCGGAGAGGAAAGTAAATTTTCTAGGCCTGATTTTTGTACAGAAAAGAGTAAAACAAGTCCTCAGTAGCTGTAATGGAAATACAGGAGAATACTATGCTCTAACACTATTGTGCCTTTTCACCAAGTTTTTGACCTCTTTCATGTTAATTATTCTGACTGAGGAAGCTGACAAACCCACAGGTGACAACACCAAGGCACTGAGGAGTCCATAGAGACCAACACCTTTCCTTTACCCAGTCTGTGGGTTCATTCTATCATTAGCTCACCAAATAGCAGCAGGTACACAAATGAAAAGCAAGAAGGATAGGGAATTATGCTCCTCACTCCTCACTCCAGGGCTGCCCTCTTCGAATCATAGAATAGTTTGGGTTAGAAGGGACCTTACACCTAGTTCCAACCCCCCTGCCATAGGCAGGGCCACCTCCCTCTCAGCCAAGCCTTGTCAAGAAACCAGACAGAGAGAGATAAAATGGGTCAACCTGTTGATTAGCCCAGGCAAATGTTAAATGTGAGAGTGGCTTTTTAACCCACAGAGCTCAGGAAACTGCTCTGCAATACGGTCCCACACTCCTTGCTGTACTAACATCACTAAATCTTCTCAGAGGACTAGAAACAATGGATATAAATTAGAGGAGGATAGATTTAGACTAGACATAAGAAAGAAATTCTTTACAGTGAGGGTGGTGAAATACTGGAACAGGTTGCCCAGGGAGGTTGTGGATGCCCCCTCTCTGGAGGTGTTCAAGACTAGNAACAGGTTGCCCAGGGAGGTTGTGGATGCCCCATCTCTGGAGGTGTTCAAGACTAGGCTGGACAGGGCACTGGGCAGCCTGGTCTAGTGGGAGGTGTCCCTGCCTATGGCAGGGGGGTTGGAACTCGATGATCTTTTAGGTCCCTTCCAACCCAAGCTATTCTATGACTCTAGGTAAGGACACAGGGCAGGAGAAGGAACTGCCATATAAAGGGTGAAGAGCATCAGTGGGGCTATGTCAGGCTTAGAGGGAGACTCAGTGTTGAAGGTCACAACTCAGCCAGCCACTGAACCACTTTTGAACTGGCCCTGGGATTGGGTGGGTGGGTGTGTATGGGAAATAAAAATCCTGGTGCACGAGTAGACTTAAAAAAACCCCAAGAGATTTCATTAAGAAGCTTAGCTAGCAAGCAGGGGCAGGGAGAGGGAATAGGGGCCTTTGGGGACCAACCAGAAGTCCCACATTGCTCTCATCACAGCAGGGTACAGAGCAGCAGCTGTCCCCTTCTTGCAAAAGCATGAACAAATCAGAGAGAGAGAGAGCATCTCAGCAGTTCCCCGAGGGCAAACACCAGCTGAAGGGATGATGATACCTGGAGGTCCCAGGCTAAAAACAAGCACCTGCCCACAAGCTTGCTCTTTCCCAGTAAACAGAATTTGGTGACAGGAAAAAGGCAGGGGAAATAGTTGCATCAATGCCATTCCCTAAACTCCCCAAAATTTTCCTTTTCTTTGTATTTAAATAAACTACAGCTAGGGGATGTCTCTGAGGTGGCAGGCTGACCTCTTCAGCTGAGTTTCCCCACCCTGTCACCCTCCTCTCCTCAGCACCTTTGCTTATCTCATGTTTTAAGCTTTTAGAGTCTTAACTGAGTCTCAACATGCAGACTGTGAAATAAGGCAAAATTCTGATAGGTAGAAGAAAACATCTCCAGAGATGTGGTTGGGCCATGTCTCTGCTTGCCCTCTAAGGCTGGGGTGGACAGAATGGGTGGGATGGTCCCTACACCAGCCCCACTACCAATTCCATCTTACTTCAGCTGAGTGCAATGAAGGGCAGCAGGCAGATGGCCTTCCTACAGAGAGAAAGACATAGAATCATAGAATAGTCTGGGTTGGAAGGGACCTTAAAGATCATCGAGTCCCAACCCCCCTGCCATAGGCAGGGACACCTCCCACTAGACCAGGCTGCCCAGTGCCCTGTCCAGCCTAGTCTTGAACACCTCCAGAGATGGGGCATCCACAACCTCCCTGGGCAACCTGTTCCAGTGTTTCACCACCCTCACTGTAAAGAATTTCTTCCTTATTTCTAGTCTAAATCTATCCCCCCATGAGGGAGAGAGGTGTCCAGCAGGGTCACCCTCCCCAGATACTCTGTCCTGGGGACAGCAGGGAGGGCAGCCCATGGTGGGGAGCTATAAGCCATGAGAGTCCAGCAGCCCAGCCCCATCCAAAATCTCCTGGGGAGTAAACCATGAATCCTCCCAGCAGAGGATGCTGGGATGGCTGGTTTGAGGAGCTGTGGGGAAGGGATGCACTACCAGCAGCCACACCACCAGACAGGCTTCCCCAGTATTTCCCAGTCAGCAGGTCCAGAGAGGACCTGACCCTGCCATGAGAAGTGAAAGCAAAATCCAGCAAGAGCAAAAAGAACACTTTTTGTTCTTTCTCTTAGGACCTAAATATAAAACACTAAGTACTAAATATGTAAGGGGCTGTGCTTTAATTGTTATATGGAAATAACCCTAAAGAAAGGAAAAGGGACCAGCTGCCTCTCTCTGCATGGCTCAGATTTTGCAGATACCCTTTTTTTCAAAGAGCCTGGTTTATTCAGGGCAACAAAGTGACAGCTGAGAGTGGTCATCACCTCTGAAGGCACACAGTTCAGCAAGGGGAAGAAAAGTCAAGCAGTGGGGCAGAACTTTCTCAGTCAGACAGCAACACTAGCACAAAGTTGTAGGCCAGATGTGGTTGGAAGTTCACCATGATTGACTTGGAGCTGGGAATAAGATAGAGGTCCCTCACCTTTTTTGAAGTACCATAGAAACAAGCAGCTAGATCAGCCATCCCAAAGGAGCACAGGACAAAATCTTCAGTGGAATCTAAAATTAATCTTGGGGCATTACAAGGGATGCAACACAGCACCAGCAGACAGGCTGGGCTTCACAGTGAGAGCCTTGAGCTCTGCGTGGTCTCATTGTAATGCCTTCCCCCAAAGAAAACTACATGGGAAACCCTCTCCTCTCTGCATGAGAGTCTCCTGCACTAGCATTTCTCCATTCTCATGGGAATAAAAAAAATCAGCAAATTTGCAAAACTCCTCATAGTCTCTGCTGCTTCATAGAGCTTGGCTTCAGGCCCATTTCTTAGGGGTAAAAAGGCTGAGAAACCCCTCTATGTCTTCCCTCTGATGCTACACAACACACCACGGCTCTTCTTTCCCCACAGCCCTCCCTGAGGACTAGAAATAANNGGCATGGCGTTGGAACTTTATGATCTTTAAGGTCCCTTCCAACCCAAACTATTCTATGATTCTATGATTCATCTGGTGCTCAAGGCATGGAGTGCCAGGACAAGGTCCCAGGTCCCTCTCCCTTGATGGGATGCCACCTGGGAAGGTGGGTGCAGACATGGTTCATCAAGCAGCCAAAAAGAAAACACAATAACACATAAATCCTCCCTTCTCAACAGGGGAAGAAAATGCTCGACCACCTGGTGAAAAGGAACAAGCCCTGAGCAAAGCAGGGCGTGAAAGTAGCTAAACAGTGACTAATCCTCTTGTATGCCACTGGGATGAAAGCAGTTTAGTGAGGCCCATGAGACTACCCCAAGCTCCAGCCAGGGGATTTCAGTCCAGGGTCCCTAGCGTTCATTCCTTGCCAGCTCCCAGCCAAGTACCGTTTTCCCCTCTCCCCTGCCCTTCCGGAGAGTCCAATTAGCAAGTAATCAGCAAGCAGGGAGAACAACTCCCTCTTCTCTGCTTTCTCCAAGCCAAACTCAAGCAAAACTTTAAGCTTCCACTTTATAAATAGTTTTCCCTCTTCAAAGACAAGCACAAACACCTGGAAAAGCCCATGACAACCCTCCACCTGCAAAAGTGAACCCAAATCTGTGGCCAAGCAGCCTGGGAGGGGATCTACCACTGGTCAGTGCTGTGCAGAGTCTGAGCAGCACCAGTAATCCCCTGCTCCCTCTCTCTTTCTCCATGAAGCACATCCACTTTCATACCTCACAGCCCTGTCATGGGGCTCAGGAGACTGACACCTCTGGCATGTCTCATCTCCCATGCACTCACAGCTGCAGCAGATGCTGTGATGGCATCACAAGATGCAGAAGAGGTGCTGAGCATCTGCACCAACCTGAAGAAAACTCCTCACCGTGCCACAATCCTGCTTAAGCACCAGTCCCTGAGGGACACCCTTACATAATCACATCCTGGGACCAGGACCTGTGGGCAAGTGCCCCTCGGAGGCTTTCCAAGCCTCCAGGAAATGCTGCAGATCCTCAAAGTACCCAAGAGGACTGCAGTGCCATGCAGCCTCCTGCATTGCTGGGACCTGCCAACTTGTTTGCACATGGTGCCTGATGCTCTTCAAGAAATAGGTGCTTGGGATAAGTCATGTTGCTCATGGAGCCATCCATCTAGATCCTACTGCCTGCCTCCCCTGCTGATGGCCACCCATCTCAGCAACAGGACGAGAGCTCCACACAACTCAGGGAAAAAGACCCAGCCTGGGGGCCATCACTGCTTTGTCACTCAGATCCCACAGAGTCCAAAGAACCCCTTTGCACTGCTCACACCACCAGTATGAAATCCTCACTTTAGATTCATGACTTGGACATTGCTGTCACCAGTAAGCACAGCCAGACAGAGATGCTGCAGAGACAGAAGGGACCATAGAGGTTCACCAGGGACCAGGTACCCTTGGGGTCAGCCAGGGCTGCACTTACCTCCACCATTCTTGTAGCAGAGGTAGGGGAAGCGCCAGACGTTTCCCAGGCCAATGATCTCCCCAGCCACAGACAGGACATACTCCAGCTTGTTGTTCCACTGCCCTCGCTCAAGAGTCTTGTCATCCTCTTCCTCCTCCTTCTCCTTTTCCATGTTGGGCTGTGTGGGCACCATTTCACCATTGCTGACAGCTCCAGGGACTCTGTAATCCATCGCACCTTCAGAAGGAGTTTCCTCCATTATGATCAGCATAAGCCATGCAACGAGGCAGAAATTTGGGGTGGGGGAAAGCAAGAGAGGGGAAAGGGCACACATACACACACTGAAACATTCTCCTCTTCCTCCATACGACGATTCTGGCTGGCAGCAAGGTGTTAAAAGCATGTGTACACAGTCCAAAATTAGTCCTTAAAAGCCACTATCAGTTTCATTGTCTTCAATTGGCTCATCTCAAAACACTTTTGCTGCTGGAAGCCCATCCTCTAAGCAGAACTTTACACAGAAGTGGTCCAGCCAGCCTAGGGCTCCCACTGCAGCAGATACTGGGAACAGACTCAGGGCTGGAGGGGGATGAGAGGAAGATCAAGTACTTTACAAGATACTTTATAGGGGTTTCTCTTCTCCCCTGTCAGTTCTTACAAAGGTCTTATTTTGCAGGCCATGTAATCAAAGTGACAAAAAGAAGTCTTAGATGCAGGAATAAGACAGACTGAAGTAAGAGAAAAACAAGTTTCTGCTTTCAGTAGTGGCAGTGGTTGCCAGTAACCTACGAGGCTGCAAGAAAAGGTAATTCAGGATATTTTTGCAGTATATAATTTCAGGATAGTGCTAATGCCATCCATGGCCACCTGAGATTTCTCCTCTCCCAGAGTCTGCCCCTCCAAATATCTGCCCGTTGCCTGCAGAGGCTCCCCACAGCTCTTGGGAAGTTTCACACTGTAAGAGCTTTTCTTGTCTCTCTATGAGACAGAGGGTAGATGGCAGAGGGTAGAGGTGAGTACCTCTTCAGCTGTTCCACCTTCCTCCAAAAACCCCCGAGAGGACACGGTCCTCCTAAAAAAGCCAATACATAGCTAAGTGACTGCTGGTTCCTAGCTGATGTCTCAGAGCACAGTGAGGAGATAGGCATGTGTGGCACCAACACAGCTATTTAGGAGTCTCAGGGGGTATCTGAGCCTGTTACTCATGGGCAGGGTGCCCTTCTGGCCACCGAGACCCAGAGGGTGAAGAGTGAGGACTACGGTTCTGTGGTTCCCACTAATGCCGGGTGCCAAAGCTGGGATTGTCGAGGACCTTGTGCCAAGGAGGCCACCTTCCTCTGCACGATGCCAGCCCTCGAGCCTGCTTGTGTCCCACCGAGGCAGCAATCTCAGTCCTGGCCAAATGCTGCCATTCATTCTGCCTGCAACTCCCTTGCCATTAGAGCAGGAAAAAGGCAGTGGCAGCAAATGACACTCTCCTCCATCCAAGGAGAGAGAAGAAAAATGGTGAAGGAAGAAAGGAAAAAAAAAAAAGGGGGGGGGGAAGCAGCACTTTCAGCCTCTCCCCTCCCCCTGCACAATCTACTTTGGGGACACGAAGAGGAGCAAGAAGCACCGAGGCAGGCGTCTGACAGTGGTTTCAAGGAAGGGCTGGGAGGACCCCTCCACGCTAGAAAATGATTAAACAGGCAGAAAATGAGCCATGACCCCTCATCCACGGCAGACCCGGGTGGGTGTGGGGCACGGGGAGTTGGGGGTGAGCAGGGCAGAAGAAGACAGAGAGGGCAGAGGTGTTACCTTGCGGACGGCACTGCCAGGGCGGGAGCCGACGGGAGAGGCAAAGGCAGGACTGAAAGGTGCTGGCTATTTAAAGTGTGCAAAGAAAAAAATTCAGCCGTGGTGTAATCCTAGACTTTGCCCAACCCACATTCCTTCCCCCACCCCCCAGGGCTGGACAAAAACCTACACATGACTGATTTCATGGCCAGTGCAAAGGGGCTCGTTCCCCCCCAGCCTGGGAGAGGAGCTCCCGTCGCCTCCGCCGATGCTCTCCCTGCCCGGGTTGGGGACTGCTTGGCTCCTGCTCTCCATCATCTCCCTGCTCAATGCTGTCCCTGGGAGAAAGGGAAGACCACCACACACTGGTGTGCTTTCAGCTTTGCCCTAGAGAAACGAAGTCCTGAGACCTGCTGGGAAGAGGTAAAAGCCAAAAGAGGAAATTCACAGTGAATTCCCAGCTTGGGACACACTGGCAGGGAGGACGTGGATGCATGTCCTGCATCACAGCCTGACCCTCAATGGTCATGGGTGCAGCCAGGCTGTGTTTCAGCTGGGAGCAACAGCAGGCAGCAGAGCTCTGAGCTCTTCTAACCTCTCTGCTGCTCCTCACCAGTGGCCCAAAACAGCTTCATTCAGCAGTTTGGCAGGTTGCAAACTCTCTTCCCTCACACTGGCCTTTCCCTGGAACAGCACTGCCCCAGACCCAGGACTTTATAAGCCACAATGAGAGCAGGCAATTAAGCAGTAGGGAGTAAAACATCCTCAGTTGTTCACAGCCAAAACCAGGTTGCAAAATTAGCTGTGGCTGGTTGGGAAGGAGGTCTTGATTGCTGCAGGTAGTTACTTGCTGACATTATCTTAGCGTGCTTGGAAGCCATAAAAAAGTCAAACAGAACAAGATATTGTTCAGGGTAGATGTGTTACAGATGCGATGGTCCAAGGATGTAAGTAAGGTAAGGTTTTAAAATAGTTTTATTATGTCCATTGATGAATACCTGGGGCAAGATTAAAAAAAAAAAAGAAAAAAACAAAAGAAAAAAACCAAACCAAATGCTTTTGGGTTCAGAGCCCTTGTAAAAAGCCTGCAAAGCAACAGCAAAACCTGAGCTGTGTACAGGCAATTTGAAGAGGCATTAAGAGGATGACAGGAATGAAGCAGCAGAAACCAGAGTGTTACCACATCAATTTATGATGTACTCACACAGCACTGGACTCTTACAGGAGAAAGAGGGACAAGCACATGTAAGGAGTGGATTCAACCAGGGAGTGATCAAATACTTGATGACTCCTCGACTTGGGAAGAGATGCCTAGGATAAAAAGAGAATGACAATAGAGGTCTAACAAACAAGGAAAAGACACAAACAATTAATATTATCATTCAGAATTAAAACAAGAGGAAATACTTTCTGCTCCCACCGAGTATAATTAAACAAAAGTGATGCCCTTGCCATGGAATATTGTTCAAAAAGGAACTAGAAAAATTCACAAAGGGCTGCTCCTCCTCAGCAGCGGTGGTTAAATAGGATGGTTCAATTAAAAGTCAGCTCCAGCCCTCAAATTGATGATTACTGGAAAACAGGAAGGATGTCCCAGGGGAGGAATTAAGCAAGATGGAGAGAATGAGAGAAAAGCCCTCCTTGGAAACCTTCTCACAGTGAACAGCATAGTTATTAAATAGGGTAAGGTTATAAGGACTAAAAAACAGCAGCAAAGTCAAATAAAAACTCACCTTGTGCAATAAGTTGGTGTAAGGAGAGAGAGTATTAAATAAGGAAATATCAGTAGAGATTCTCAAAACTACTGTGTACATCAGCATCACAGCTTGAATATCCCTGGATAACCACAGTGCACCAATGGCAATAATCTTATCAACAAGCTAATTGGCAAGAACTCATTGATTATGATAGGACACCATGTAATCAATAACAAACTATTTGACTTCCACCCAGCAAGATAAGATTGCTCCGAATGTAATAAGTTGAAAATGAAAACAAATGTTCAGTGGATGCACAAGCAACAAGGGAAAATATTAAATCTGCAAAAACAAGCTGGAAAGTCCCAGGTGAAGCGTATTTAAATTAAAATACCACTTTACACGCCTGCTGAGTGTAACAAGAAAAAGTCCATGTCATTTTGGGAAATTCACCTGAGAGATAAACAAACAAACAAATGCACAAACCCTGATCTTTTTACTGAAGAGAGGAAGAGGAGAGAACAAATAAACATCACAAAGGATAAGTTAAAGCTATAGGGGAAAAGTGAGTTTGATGCACACAATGGAGACTGCAGGAGGTAAAGAAATTGGGAGGTGCTTTAATCAGCCCATTGGAGGCAATGAAAATCTAAAGGGAAAAATGCAAAGGATGAAACCCCAGTGTCTAAGATTTAGAATATGTAACCATATCTAGGCTATGTGGAAGAAGGGGACAGTCAGAAACAAAACCTTAAGGCACAGGTTTGGGGGAAATGGAAGAGCGTGAATCTTCACAGGGAGGAACGAGTCCAGATGACACTGACACTGTAGCAACAGGAAAATAATTTCACCCTGAGATCTGCTGCACTGGTGTCATTTAAAAACATTTGAATAGAGGCACATACATATATTTTATTTATACAAATAAGGAGAACACCAGGGAAGGTCTTTGGCAGAAGCATGTTCCACCCAAAGTTGGACCTCACCAGGCAGCTGCAGAGCATCATCCTCCCAGTGCCACATGTGCTACTGCCCATTCCAAGCATGTTCCTCTGATGCCACCCCAATAATGATGGCACAGGGAAGGTATTTTGTGGGTGGTTTCCCCTGACAGAGTTACAAAATGAAAGTATACCTGTTTGGCAGCCCTCAGAGCATGGGAATGAGTGAAGATGGGGCCAGTCAGAGCAGCCACTCTCCTCCCTCCCAGCCCTGTGCCAAGAGGCTGGCCATCACTGGGACTGCCAGCACTGGAGTAGTGCTTCCCCTAGTGAGTGCTGAAGCTGCTCCTGTGTTTGAGCAGGCTGCTGAGCTTCCTTCGCAGTGCTTGGGCATGAGCCATGTACAGCTGCCTTTGTCCCTTCTCTCCAGCAACCACTTTGGAGAAGAGCAAAAGTACTGGGCAGAGAAAAGGGTCTCTGACCATCTCAACCAGGATGAGGGCTGGCTATTGGTTCCTCTGCTGATATTTACATTGCATTTTGTTCATCTCTACCTTACAACCTGTGGAAGCAAATCCAGAGAAAGGCCACAAAGATAATGAGAGGGCTGGAGCACCTCTCCTGTGAAGACAGGCTGGGAGATTTGGGAATGTTCAGCCTGGAGAAGACTCCAGGGAGACCTTATAGCAGCCTCACAGTATTTAAAGGGGGCTTACAGAAAAGATGAGGAGGAATTCTTGATCAGGGGCTGAGCGGTAGGACAAGGGCTAACAGTTTTAAACTAAAAAAGGAGAAATTTAAATGAGACATTAGGAAGAAATTCTCTACTGCGAGGGTGGTCAGACACTGGAAACAGGTTTCCCAGGGAAGCTGTGGATATCCCATCCCTGCAAGAGTTGAAGGCTGAGCTGAATGGGGTTTTGAGCTACCTGGTCTGGTAGGAGTTGTCTCTGCTAACCTCAACCATTCTAAGATTTACTACAGTTTCTGTCTTCACCTTTCAGCTTCTGCCAGTAGCTGAGGTTATTCTCCCAAGGAAGCTCTCACAGCACAGGCAAAGCAAACCTGGGAAGAGCTTTCTCTGGAGATACATGGTACTTCACCATTTTCTGTGTGAGTTCTGCATCAGAACTGGCCCCAGCCACCTCATTACACAAGCATTGGCCATGCACACTTACTACCAGGTCTGGTCTCACTTCACAATTGCATTCATCTGAGCAGGAAACAAGTATTAATTAGATTTTTCTCCTCCAAAGCACACAACCACCTCCAGTCACCCAGAGAGGTGGTTCAAACCTAAAAGGAGGGATTCAAAGACACTGACTTAGAGGAGTGATGAGGGGAAGAGAGGAAAGGAAAATGGTTACTGGGAGATAGAGTCGTAGAACAGTTTGGGTTGGAAGGGACCTTAAATATCATCAAGTTCCAACCCCCTGGCCATAGGCAGGGAGATCTCTCACTAGGATCAGGCTGCTCAGTGCCTTGTCCAGCCTGGCCTTAAGCACCTCCAGAGAGGGGGCATCCACAGCCTCTCTGGGAAATCTGTTCCAGTGTTTCACTACCCTCACCAATACTCTCTTTCTGCTCTGCAAGTAGCAGCAATTCTCAAATTAATTTAGGGTCCTAATCCACCAAAATCACTACAAGGAGAGTGGACAGGGTACAATTGCTGCTGCTGCTGCTTCAGTGTTCGCAAGGTGAAGAGGCCATCAGCCACATTCAACCTTTGCTGAGCACTGAGAGCAGCCATCCTTCCCACTTCCCCCTCTACACCTCTGCCACATGTGACAAACTGTGTTATGGGGCCACAAGATTAGCAAGCCACCCCCCAGCTTCCAGGAAGACACTTTGCCGTTACGTTATCTGAGAACCAGAGGCCAGAGCAAATACAATGCTTTCCCTCTATCTGATAACCAACCTGCTACTGGCCTTTTCACAGCCCTGAAAATATTATTCAGCTTCAGTTGTAGCAAGCAAAATTATCCCAAACATGCAGAGAAAGGGGATAACTGAAGGCTGAGAATGGCTGGCACATTACAGGAATTTGGAGATCTCTCAGCAAAGAAAGAAACCAAAGTAAGCACATGGGATTGTCTCCTGCTTGAGCCAGTAAGTCTCTCCCAGGAAGGTACATAGATTTGGAAATTACAATAGCAGAAACAAAAAGCCTGCAGATCCCACAGTGAGAGAAGATGCCACTGCAGCCATTTCGACAGTCTCATTCATGAAGGTGCAAGCCTTCTCCAGTAAATACCCACCTTCAAATAAAAACCCAGGATCCTGATGTAAGAAAAACTCTGTGCCACTGGATGCCTGCAGTGTGACAGGGGCCTCGCTTGTGTGCTTGGGTAACAAGAGACAACTGTCTGTGGACACTGTGCTCTGTGCACTGGAGATAAACAGATGATGCTCCTGTACTAGCCAGAAACCCGGAACCAGCCTGAGTGCAGGGACAGCATGCTGGGTGTAGCACTGGGGAAGCTTCTCCTGCAGATGTCAGTGCTGTACCCCCAATCTCCTATGCGTGAAGAAGCTAAAGGTGAAGGTTGCAGCATATTTGGTGAGACCCTCTCTATGCACTTCTGATCAAAAGCGGTAGAGCACAGGGGGAGATAAACTGAGATCAAAAAGACAGTGCTACCAGATCTGCTTTGGCTGTGACATGAAATCCAAGCTACATAAGAGGGGCAGCAACAGAGGGGCTGATTTACATCACCATTGTCTCAGCTACATCAAGTGCTGGTTGGTTTCTTCTCCAGAACGGGATGGAAACAGCAGCACTTGCTCTTCTGGAACAGCAAATCAAAGATTAAATTGGATGTAAACTGGAAGAGGGTAGTTTCAGGCTAGATATATGAAAGAAATTCTTTACAGTGAGGGTGGTGAGACACTGGAAGAGGATGCCCAGAAGAGCCTGATCTAGTGAGAGGGAGGTTGGAAGTCAATGATCTTTAAGGTCCCTTCCAACCCAAACTATTCTATGATTAAAGCAGGAAGGCATTTGGGTTGCACAGCAGCAGCAGCCAGGCAGACAGATCTGCAGTACTTCACATCTTACCTCTGCTTTTGACTTCTGCGCAGTAGTTTGTCTCCATTAAACACGCTGGCCCTTTGCACACATGAGCAACAAACAAAGTATTTATATCATAGAATGGTTTGGGTTGGAAAGGACCTTAAAGTTCCAACCCCTCTGCCATAAGCAGGGGCACCTCCCACTAGATCAGGCTGCTCAGTGCCTTGTCCAGCCTGGCCTTAGACACCTCAAGAGAGGGGACATCCACAACCTCTCTGTTCCAATGTTATCCTTTTCAGAATTCCAAAGCATCCCCATTTCATTTGTGGGCAAAATGAAAGCACTACAAGGTTATGTAGTTATAAGAACACATGTATAGAGATACAAAGACTCCTGTACCCAGAGACTTCAAAACCTTTTCAATATCTCCTTCTGCTTTCATCACAGCTCCAATTTGTCAGGGCTCTTTCTTAATTCTGTTTCAGCAGCACCTGGGCAGCCTGAACAAACTCTTGCAGAGTAATTGCAGGAACAGAGCCTCAGCACATTTCAGGAAAAGAGTGGGAATCACCACCCTCCTGAAGTCTAGTCATCAGCCTCCTGATGTGAAAATCAACAGTTTGCATCCAGAAAATAAAACTCACCAGCTTGTTTTCACAGACAAGGAGCTAATTAGAGGACATTTTCCTATCAAGAACCATATGCCAAAGCAAATCATAATTTCAGGCTAGTAATGATAGCAGTATTGCTTAAGTGGCCCAGAAGTGAGTTGCATAAAATCAGCAGATTGATTAGATACAGGGTAGAGAGGGAAAGGAGCTGAATAATAGGACCACCAGGACCTTGCTTTTCCTTATGCTCTGCATACCTTGCTCCTCTGAGATGAAGGTATAAATCTGAAACAGGTTGCCTGCAATAGAAATTAAAGCCACTGAAAGGACTGGGATTTTAGATGTCCCTGTGCCCTGTCTGCCTGTCAGAAAAAGACAAAAAGCTTTTCTCAGAGATGAGACAGGGTTGCACCCACTTCACTGCACAGAAAACTCATAAACTGGTTTTAAACAGCAAAGTAGTGGCCAAGGTTCGTAAGTATAAACAGAGAACCTGTTCATACTTATTTACATACTCTCAAAAAAAAAAAAGATGCTTTTTAATTCATGAAATTCATGAGACCTACTGGGCTGGTAACTACTCAGAATACAAAGTTGCCATTCTGGGAAAAAATCCAACAGCCAGCCAGGGGCAGACAGAATGAGAGAAATGTTGTAAAAGTTCTTCAGAAATAAATTTTCTAAGGAAGAGATGACAAAACGAAAACTTTCATCAGTTCAGGAAGGTCAAAAAGAACAAAACATCAGTACAGCTTTTCCAGCCTCCAAAAATCAGAAACATGGCAGGTTTTTTTTAGAGAGCCCCTGCATTGGCAGGAAATGTAACCTCCTCAGAACATTCCAAGGAGTTCTCACCTCAGGAGTGCCCTAGCTGAGCTCTTGGATCACTGAAGAGAAGCACCACCTGAGAGTCTAAAGCCCACCCCCACATGCCACCCAGTCCTAGACTCCTTACAAGGCTCTGCAGGGCTTCCCTGCCATCACAGAGCACATCTGCTTTCAGCTGCTGCTCATCTGAACCAGTTTGTGTCTCTTGTTTTGCAGAGGGATCTGTGCTACCTGTCTTCTCTAACCTTCCCCTTGGCTTCCTTGCTGAGGTCCCTGAAAGGTAGAGTAGGCAGATGAAGTGCAGAATTACCCCTGGAGATAGATTCAAAAAGAGCTCATAAACTTGAAACGTGCTCCCAACCACTCATCTGCCAAACTGGGTCAGTGCTTGGTCAAGCTTTGAGACACAGACCTAAAGCCTTTCAGACATCTATCTTCCCAGACAGATAGGATTCTGCCTGAAGCACACTTCACACCAAGACTCATCTTCTGTCTACAAGCCATTCCTGTTCTGGTGGTAAGTTGCAACATATCATGACACTCAGTCTCCTTTCAGAGTTAGACATTTTTGCCTCCAACAATTTAGGCAAGGAGTCATTTGCAAGTCTTGATAACTTTGGGCAATCCTATTTTCCTGTTGACAAGAGATTAAAGAGCTAAGCCTCAAAATAGATGCAGGTGATGCCAGAAGAAAGCTAACACCTCCAGTTCAATAGAAGGAACAGCAGTGGAGCAGGGAGTTTGGTGTCCAGGCAGAGTTGTTAGCAAAGCCATATGCTACAAAGAGCAGGTAGCTTCTTGGCATTGCTTGAGAGCAGTCTGCAATGAGGGCTGCTCACAAGCTTCACCCTCTTTTTGACTGTCAAAAAATTACAAGCCACCTTACTCTCTTGCCACCATGAATTCAAATACTGATGCTCATCTGAAATATAATGCATAGGGGCTGACCTGATCAAGAGGTCAGAGGGAAGAGATCACAGGATCACAGAAACAAAGGGTTGGAAGGAACCTTCAAAGGTCATCTAGTTCAACCCCCCTGCAGTGAGTGGGGACATCCTGCACTAGATGAGGTTGCTCAGAGCCTCATCAAGCCTAGCCTTGCATGTCTACATGGGTGGGGACTCCACCACCTCTCTGGGCAACCTATTCCAGTGCCTCACCACTCTCATGGTAAAAACCTTTTTCCTAATGTCTGACCTAACCCTACCCTGCTCTAGTTTAAAACCATAGCCCCTTATCCTATGGCTACATGCTCTGGCAAGCAGTCTCACCTCAGCTTTCCTGAAGCTCCTTCATGTACTGGTAGGCTACTATGAGGTCTCCCCAGACCCTTCTTCAGGCTGAACAGTGTCAGCTCTCTCAGCCTGTCCTCATACGACAAGTCTTCCAGCCCTCCTGTCATCCTCCTGGCCTTCCTCTGGACCCTCCCCCAGTAGTTCCATGTCCCTCCTGTTCTGAGGGCTCCAGAACTGGATTCAGTACTCCAGATGGAGTCTCAGAGGAGCACAGTAAAGGGGCAGAATCACCTCTCTTGATCTGCTGGCCACAGCTTTGCTGATGCAGCTCAGGACACAGATGGCCTTCCAGGCTGCAAGCACACACAGTTGACTCATATCCAGCTTTTCATACACAGATACTCCCACGTCCTTTTCCACAGAGCTGCTCTCTATGCAGCAAACCAACAGTTTTTCACTGTAAACTTTAATTAACTAATTACTTTTCCTCAGCTAGACAGGCTCAGAGCACCACTGCTCTTCTTGATAGAGGACACTTCATTCCTGCACCCTGCAGACTAAGGCAGAAGATTAGGTACTGCAAGCTAATCATCTGAGGAGAACTGGCAATATGGTTTCATTAAGGCCAGTCACAGCCCAGATGTGCAGCTTTCATGGCAATCAGAGAAAGAAATGCAAGCATCCATGGTATTGTCTCCAGATGGGGGAAATAATTAAAAATACGGAGCTAATTAAACCTTTAATCTCAATATTCGCCATAACTGGGATCTAAAAGGAAAGGAGGTCTTTGATGCTCTTATTTGACCAACAAGTTTCTTTCCACAGCATTTGAAGTGAATAGAATTACCAGCATTACACCCTGCTGCTGGAACAGAAGCTGTGGATTTACACCAAAGCAGATCAGAAAACAGTCCTTTTTCATAGTTTGGGTTGGAAGGGACCTTAGAGATCATCAAATTCCAACCCCCCTGCCCATAGGCTTCCAACCTCCCACTACACCAGGCAGCTCAGTGTCTTGTCCAGCCTGGCCTTAAACACCTCCAGAGAGGGGGAATTCCCAACCTCTCTGGGCAACCTTTTCCAGTGTTTCACTACCCTCACCATAAAGAACTTCTTTCTTATATTTAGCCTGAATCTACCCTCTTCCAATTTACATCCATTATTTCTGGTCCTTCCATCACATATCCTATTAAAAAAGTCCTACCCCTGCCTTTCTGTAGGCCCCCTTCAGGTATTGAGAAGCTACCTGAAGGTAGCCTCCTGAGCCTTCTCTTCTCCAGGCTGAACAACCCCAACTCCTTCAGCCTGTCTTCATAAGGCTCCAGCCCTTTGATCATCTTTGTGGCCCTCCTCTGCATCTGCACCAATGTCCTTCTTATGCTGAGGACTCCAGAACTGGACACAATACTCTAGATGGGGCCTCACCAGAGTCCAAATGTGATTCTAGCAATGCTAAAGGACGTGGGCATAGGACTCAACCCACCAAGAAGAAAAGACAGAGGCTAGTGGGACTTCAGGAGAAAGGAACATACTGGGGGGATAAAGCCAGGCTTTCTCTGCCGCAGTGAAGGACCCAAAGGGACTCCCTACACATTAACTTTGGCAGCACTGGGAATAACTCAAAGCCACTGTCAAAAGTAGTCTGAATATGCACATGCCATCACCCCATGCCAATCCCAAGCTCAGCCTGGGGCCGCCTGGAAGACTGATGGGAGAGAATCATAGAATCATAGAATAGTTTGGGTTGGAAGGGACCTTAAAGATCATCGAGTTCCAACCCCCCTGCCATAGGCAGGGACACCTCCCACTAGATCAGGCTGCCCAGTGCCCTGTCCAGCCTAGTCTTGAACACCTCCAGAGAGGGGGCATCCACAACCTCTCTGGGCAACCCGTTCCAGTGCTTCACTGTAAAGAATTTCTTTCTTATGTCTAGTCTAAATCTATCCCCCTCTAATTTATATCCATTGTTTCTAGTCCTCCCATCCGATATTATGTTAAAAATTCCTTCCCCTGCCTTTCTGTAGGACCCCCTCAGGTATTGATAAATTACTATGAGGTCCCCTCTGAGCCTTCTCTTCGAAGGTGCTAACCTGCCTCTTGGATGTGGAAGGAAAGGCAGCTCCATGCTTCCCTGCAGTGAGGTAAGGAAACTCTGAGCTGCAAGGTAGTAAAAGCTACAGAGAGGTAGTTTAGAACTCTACAGCTTTCTCTGAACAAGGAAAAATAGCCTGAGAAGGATGGAAGGTGACATCTCTCCTGCTGGGAAGGGAAAGTAGTTTGGGAGAAGCAAAAAGAGCCTGCAAAAGGAATGTGTCCATATTTCCTTTGGCCTCATTTCCCTGGGAGCAGGGATTTCCCATGGAGTAACGGAAAAGCCCTGAGGGAATTAAGAAAAAAAAGCACACAAAACAGACGTGTTTCTTTGAGATGAGTGAGCTGAGAGAGAAGGACTTAGATCTGCTGTTTCTTGTAAGAAAGCAAGTTGGTTTTTTTGCAGAAATTCCAGGTGTTGCTTGTACAGCAGCACTCTGCACACTTGAGAAACCAGAGTTGCCATATAAAAGTGCCTGCTTTTGCTCCAGCAAGGAAAAATATGATAAAAAAACCCACCAAACCAAACTTTTTTTCAAGTTGAGAACAGCTCTTCTGTTGCTATGGACTCTCCTCCATTATTTGGAAAACACACAAATCTGAACAATTTTCTAACATCCCTAAATCCTGGGGCTTGTCCACTGAAAGAACATTCCTGCCAGAAGCCAGTGGAAATCAATGTTCCAGCCTTCATTTCCCAGCTTGCACACTTATGAATAGGGCAGGATTCTTTCAGAGCACTGTACTGCATCTTTCCTATTTAATCTATAACCTGTCATCTACTCCCTTCTAACAAATGTGTCTTGCAAGAACACCAGAGGCCACTAAAAGCATCACAAACATCATGGGAAGCACTCTCCTAAACCCCATAATTCTTCTGAAAACTATTTATGCTCTATTTCCTTCAGCACCTGCATTCCATGCAGACACACAGCAATGAGTGATAGTCCAAGGATTAAGACAGCAGTGCTGGACTTCAACTTCTTCCCTCCTTCACAATCAGCAGGGACTCCAGACACGTGTTTAATCACCAGAAGATTTGTCCACTCCATATGGCAAAGCCTCTGATTTCCCCCTGAAAATCCATTACACAGATCTCTTAAAGAGTAGCAAGAACTGAGGATCTGCCAATCTTGGTTAAAAACCACAGAAAAGGTCACAGTGTGAGATAACACCCAGAAAACACTGAACTCAACTGTCTTCACACCTTCCCAGTATGGATACTGGAACAGGTTGCCCAGAGAGGCTGTGGATGCCCCCTCTCTGGAGGTGTTTAAGGCCAGGCTGGACATGGCACTGAGCAACCTGATCTAGTGGGAGGTGTCCCTGGCTATGGCAACTTGATGAACTTTAAGGTCCCTTCCAACCCAAACTATTCTATGATATGAACCCGGATAATATTTTGCAGCTGCACCAGTAGATCACCACCATCTAGCAAGAGGTGAAGAACAGAAGTAGCTCACACACTCACCTGAGGATTCATTAGCAACAGGTAGGGCTGCTATCAGATGACTCCACTACTTCTCCCATCAAGCATTCTCACACACTGATGGTGCTGCCTGCAGTTTTCTCTCCCAAAAATGTTACTAGGCGAAGCTACAGCATCTGTCTCATGCCTCCCCTCTTGCATGAGGGACTATCAGGAACACAGCCAAGGATATAACAGGATGCAGTACTATCAATACACTGATAATGTCTAGATTCTGATCTTTATTTTGCTCTGATAATGCCACTGAGGGGACACACACAAGACGCAGCAAACTGTATTTCCAGCTGTATTAGAGGAAAAGTTAAACCATTAGCTGGGAGCAGTAAACAGAACACCCTACTCATCACACATCCCACTGAATGGAATAATAAAATGGTTTTTGTTGGAATGGACCTTAAAGATCATCTAGTTCCAACCCTCTGCCACAGGCAGGAACACCTCCCATTAGATCAGGATGCTCAGTGCCTTGTCCAGCCTGGCCTTAAACACCTCCAGATTCCTGATTTGTATAGGGCCCACTACTATTAACATCCAACCTTTCTCAGAGTAGAAATGCAGTGTGCCCCATGCCTGGCTGCTGCAGGACAGAGCAGGGACCACATCCACTTGGGAAGAGAGACAACAGCTAGATCTGGCACATCACTCATCCATTAAAAGCAGGTGCTGGGTATTAAGATCAGCTGTCTCAGAAACCGTGTGCTCAGAGACAGCTGTTCCCAGGTCTATACCAACAGCAGCCCCCTCAGGCAGTTACCTTTGGAAGAATTTTTGGAGGAGGGCAGAAGGTGATCCTAGAGACTGACATAAAATTGTCTTCCAAAAAGCCTTCATTTCAGACACCAATGCCCATCTAAATCTGAAACTATTCACTGCAGCACAGCTCTTGTTTCAAAGGCATTCAGAGCATGTTACCTTACAAATATTTGGTTTTCAATAAATCCTTCCTACTTTCACTGCCTTTACCTTGCATCTTTACACGCATAAGCACTGAGCCATCTCATTACATGAGGCTCAATGCTCTCTGGGCCCTGCTGTGTGGTTTCCAGCTGTCCTACACATTTATCACCCTCCCAAAGCCAGCATGGCCAGAATTTTGATAAGGGCTGGATTTATTGCATCTCCCCCCACTGACTCAGTGCTCCCAGCCAAGTTCCTGTTTGGCTTAGGCAGGCTGACCAAACATATTCTTGCTGACCACAGCTGGAGAGGATTTGAAAAGAGTTCCCTGCTTTTCATTTTCAGCTAAGTCAAGGAAGCCCTGCTTTTAGCAGAGCCCTGTTCTCATCTTCTTACAGGGACATTAAAGTGATTTGAAGGAGAGTGACTTTAAGAAACTTTACCCACTCTTTCAAAAAAATTTTCATTTACAATATATAGAAATACTGTCAGGATACAGCACTTCTTTCAATCAGTCATTATTTTCAAAGGTATGCAACATATGTAGAATGACTGCAAGGCATGTCTGATAAGCAACTGATGAATATTTGAATAGCTCCAGCCTTTTTTTTTCTTTTTCGCAAAAAAATGCTGAGCTTATTCTAAAAACTGTAACTAGAGCACAATGTAACAAAGGTGATGGCTGTCCTTAGGCAGCTGCTCATTTTCCAAAGAAAATGTCTGTATGAAGAACCAATTTCTTGGATTGTGAGGAACCCTTTGTCATATCAACTCCATTCAATAAAGAGGAGGAAACAGGCAGCTACAGGGCATTCAGCCTCACTCTAGTCCCTGAGAAGATTTACCAAACAAATCCCTTTTAAAATCACATCCAAAGCCACAAGGGATTAAATTTCTAGGAATACTCACCACTAGTGGTAGCCCAATCTCACTGTCTCCTGTGTAAACCCTAGGGATGAGGGGAAAATAGTGGTCACTTAACCCGAGTTACAGCAAAAACATCTTTTCGATTAGGATGGACATCCTACAATGGGGTTGACTGCTGTGTTCTGACTTTAGTAGCCAAAGACCTAAAATCTACAAAGTGACCAGCTTCAAGTGAAGAACCTCAAGAGCTGGTACTGAAGACAATACTCTTTTGTCTTACCCACCTGGGTGATGAGTCAGAGCGTGCCCTCATCAACTTTGCATATGACACCAAACAATGATGCAGGTAAGAGAGGGCTCCCATTTCACATGGATCTTGACTGGCTGGAGCAGTTTACTGACAGAAAACTTGTGAAGTTCATCAGTCTGAGAAATAATAAGCCAAGAGACCTGTGGTGAATGGTTGACACAGTGGAGTCAGCTGTGTGCCTCCTGCAGCTAGAAAGGCTAACCCTGTACCAGGCTGCATAGTTAAGAGCAAGCACAACAAGTTAAAAGTTCTTTCCCCCTGTATAAAACACTTGTAAGCTACATCTGGAATACCATGTCCAAGTTGGAGCTCCTCTGTACAAAACCAGACACTGACAAGTCCAAAACACACCCAGCTGATGACCACCAAAGTTGTTAGAAAGCTGCAGCACAGGACATTGCTCATAGGAGGCTGAGTTGGGTTTACTCAATTTCCAAGCTGCAATTGCAGGACCTGCAGTCTTCAGCTACCTAATGGGTGGTTACAAAAAATACGGAGTCAGACTCTTTAAGAGGCAACAGGCAAAGATACAGCAAGTTTATATCTGACTGTACATCAGACAAAAGTTTGCAAGTGAAGATGCTACAAACAGGAAATGAGAGATGTTGTCAAATGCCTGTCCCTGAAAATATTAAAAATCTGATTTGATACAGACCTGAAAAACTTGACCTACTTTCAGAGTCAGCCCTGCTTTGGTAAGGAGGTTGACTCAAATGATATTCAGAAGTCCCACCAAACTAAATGACATTCCGAGACTGAAAAGAACTGAAACTTCACAGCATGGCTGACACAATACACAGGTATCTGGGTGTTATCCCATTTTGTGTTACTGTATTCCAATCCCTCTAGATAACTTCCATAATATCAATTTTACTTTAAGACCTCATTATCAAATATTCCAGGCTGCACATGCATTCAGGTGCAGATGCTCTGTCAAAAGCATAAATTGTGAAAGTAATGGTACTGGTGTTCACTAGTGATGTTTATCTCTCTGCAAATAAAGCTTCACTATTCCAGGTCCTGGTTATTAAAAAAAATTTGAAACTGCATGGTTTGGATAAGATTTACAACTGCAGCCGTGGCCCTTTTTAGTTCCTCGCAACAGCTCATGTCTTCTCTGACTTTTTGTGTCAGACACATGAAGAGAAAAACCACGAACAGTAGCTAGTGTCCTTTGTAGACTGTAACAGTATTAAGATATGTAACCTTCTAGAAATAAGAGACAAGATCTTGTGTACACTGAGTTTTTGTCCCCAGTGATGAGGGACTTTTTTCCTACAGCTGTGGCAGACCAGATGGAAAGTGCTTGTTGGAAAGTGATTTACTAAAAGTAACTTCGGTGTGTTTCTTTGCATGTGTTTTTTTGTAAAAATTCAGAACCCTAAGGTTGGGAGACTGTATCACAGCTTTAGGTTTTGCAACCACTAACTACATATCTACAGATTTTTCCAAAAGTTAACATTTATTCATAAGTTCATACTATCAGCAAACCTTTGAGAGGAATTATGCTCTTAAAAAATAAGCTTAAACAATAAGATGTAAAGCTAATAATGGTCTTCCATTTATGAACACCTTACCCAAAAGCAGAAGAGACATCCTGTCACTAGAAAAAGTGTGGCAACCACCTTTCAACAGTGTAGTAAAGAGTCTCTTCACACGATAACACAAAAACCAGCTACTAAAAATGTGATCTCTTGCACATTTCTCCGTTGTTTGCTGTTTCACATGCTTGTTACAAGCAGACTGATTGACCACCACATCATACACTGTTTCCTTCTCACCATAACGTGTGCTGCAGGTCACACTCTCCACCACACCTTCCATTTGGAGAAATGGGAACATTCAATGATTTACTAAAAGATCTCATTTCCAGTTGATGGCAATTACACATAACAATAATTTTATCCCAGCAGAGAATGTAGGAATGGTGAAGAGGATATGCCCAGTGGCTAACAGTGTACGCTAACCATATCTTCCCTGCTGTGTCACAGATTCTAGGAGTCAGAAAAAAATACATAACACTGGGATTCTTTAAGAAATCTTGTACTAGTCTACTTTGGGAACGATTAAAACATCTGTGACAGAGTCTATCCACTCCATATAGGGAAACATTTATGTAGTACCATCAGTTAAAGCTTGAAGGAAAGTAACATTTGTTTAAACCATTTTATCAAAACTAAGCATACATTGAGAAGAAAAAAAAAAGTAACTGGAGGCTAAAAGAAAGTATGTCTAGCTATAGCATAGACTCCTTCATAAATAAACAAATAATACTCTTATGTTTTCTAGGGTGCCTGTTCAGCCATAGCTTGCGTATGTTTTTAACAACATATTAGTCTTAAAGGAGCAGGAATTAGAAGTCTGTGCCTGATTTGCACTCAGAGCTCACCAAGGCCCTGTATCTCCTGCCCTCCATCTTAGGCTTTTCTTTCGCACATCATCTTCTTTCCAAGTAACAGGCACAAATACAACAAACCGATAAAAGTTCATCTACCTGAGCTGACTGGGTTTTTTTTGGATGGGTAATTCTGCCAGACAAATAAAACTTCCAAATATTCGAGAATGAGAGAAGGGACACAGAACAGTCGAGACAGAACACTTTTTTTTTTGTCAACATTTCTTTAAATCCCAATCCAGCTCCTAGTAAGACTGGACACTACTTAACAACACTCCTAGAACTGCAGAAGAATGGAAACACAATAGGGAGCGAGTGGAGAGGGGGGACAAGACAGCCCAGAGGCTGGCTTCAGACATACACATACACAAAGCCAGCATCCACTGGAGTCGTTAAGGCCCAGATGCCCCGCTAATAGGAACAAACCAAACACAAAGGTAGCACATGAAATGTATTTACCTATTTAAACACAGGCAGCTGGTCAGGCTAGAATGGGGAAGGTAACTGCTAATTCCTTGTACTACAAGGAAGGAATGGAGTAAAAAAACCCAAGCCCACGGGCAGGTTTTTGCTTTGCGAACCTCTGTCTGTGCTGTTGGTTAACAGTGGTAAGTATAAAAAAATCAAAGAAAAATAATCTATTTATAGAACAAGTCAGTAGTCTGAGACATTTAGAAAAAAGTAAAAACAAGTCCTTCTTTAAAAATGGATTTACTAAAACAACTGTCACCCAGAATGACCCCAAGCCCTCTGGTCCCCTGGCAAAGCCAGGGGCAATTTTCAAACAAGAACTGTTGCTGATTGTACACTGGTACACATCCAGCAAAGCCAGCAGGGAGAGGGGGGGGATTTGCGCTGCCAACAGTATCTGCAGACTGCTTGCTGGTTTTCGCTTGTGGCCATGCCCGTAGCCTGGTGATACTGGAAATAGTTGTGAGTGAAACTTTTCACAGAAGCACGTGTCAGTGTAACCTCTGAGGTTAAGTGGGCTGTCTTCTTTCCTTCCCATCCCTGGGTACAGATCAGAGAAGCTGGTTATCTCCTTGCCAGCTCTGTCCTGTATGAGACAACTTGAATGCGCAGGAGTGCACAACCCCAAGCAAAGCCTAGGACAGGAGAGGGCACCCCTAGCGAAAGGGAAGCACTCTGCTTTCCCAAGCTCTGCTCCAGCTAGACATCTTCAGCAATGCTTTCAAGGTCCTCCTCAGCACAGGAAGACCAGCTGCTCCCCACTAAGTTAAAAAAACCTCATTTTACCTAGTAGAGGCAAGTTGGGGTTTCTTTTTTGGTTAACAGAACTTTTGCTGAATTCTGAGATCATGAGCTCCTCTGCTCTTTAGCTACAAGAGAAATAAAAATAAATTCATCCACTTGCTCCCGTCCTTATAGCGTAGTGTTAGCTGCCTGGATAAGGAGGCAATTTAACTCTCCCAAGACAAGGCCCTACTCACTGGGTTGGTTTGGGGAGGCAAGAGATACCTCCTGATGTCACCTCCTTAGGGTAACCTGATGGGCCTANAAGTAAAAAAAAAACATTTTACCTAGTAGAGGCAAGTTGGGGTTTTTTTGGTTAACAGAACTTTTGCTGAATTCTGAGATCATGAGCTCCTCTGCTCTTTAGCTACAAGAGAAATAAAAATAAATTCATCCACTTGCTCCCGTCCTTATAGCGTAGTGTTAGCTGCCTGGATAAGGAGGCAATTTAACTCTCCCAAGACAAGGCCCTACTCACTGGGTTGGTTTGGGGAGGCAAGAGATACCTCCTGATGTCACCTCCTTAGGGTAACCTGATGGGCCTAAAAAAGCTCCAGCCTATGACCACCAACTCCAGGCCAGCTCCACTGCCATCATGTACATCTAACACCCTGAAGCGTCTAATCTAACAGCCTCGGGTTTGCAACAGCCATGCTCAAAGATGGAACTAAAGTCAAAAATACATCAGCTGGAGATCCCAATCAGGTGCTGTCTGCATAGATGAGTCGGTACCACTGCGCCTTGACATCCCTATTGTATGAAGGAAGCCAGCTGTTAGAAAGGGACCAACTCTGCCGCAGGTCTGTACATCCTTGGAAGTGAAGCTCAGTGGCTACATTAGCTTCAAACCCAACCCTCTCTCTCTGGAGGGTTTCAGTGGTCCATTTCCCAACAAGTTCCAGGCATCAAGTAGCTGCTAACTTGTCTCCTTAAGATCTTCCATTGGTAGCTTGTAGCTCAATAAAAAAGGAGGAGGTGGTGCATGTGCAGGGCTACTCGGTCCCTGCATTGGCTTCTTGGCACAGTTTATGCAGATGTAATCCTCATTCTCAGCCATCTCTGGAGAGACACCAACACACACTTGATGAAACCACTCGTCGCAGCCACCATCACACTGCACCCAGTCTACCTGCAAGAGATCAGATCAGCAACACATTACACATTAGAAAGAGAGTGATGGGCATTGTTTCTGTGAACCACAGAGTACCAGGGATTGGAAGGGACCTCAAGAAACCATCTAGTCCAATCCCCCAGCCGGAGCAGGAACACCTGTGGAACCTCCTGTGTTCCAGTTTGCACCCATTGCCCGAGTCCTGTCGTTGGAGGTCACTGAGAAAAGCCTGGCTCCATCCTCCTGACATTCACCCTTCACATATTTATAAACATTAATGAGGTAGAAGGAACGTTTATGAAGAAACATTTATTTAATTCCATTAAATTAACTCAATATACATAGAACACAAAAGCGTTTGTGTTCTAATACCCTATAGAGCTTGTTTTTTATCTCATATTTTAATTGGTCTTTCTAAGCATTTAGATGAAAGATTTAATTTCACATTTCAGTTTTGTTTAATAAGGAAAAAATTACTGGTATTTGAACCTATTTTCTCTCTTGTGAAAGCCAGTGCAGTATAGTGCCAATTCCAGAGTGGTTACTGGGGGTGGTTTATCCCTTCTTTCCACAAAGTAGAAAACATGTTAAAAAAGCCAATTTTTTAGACAAACGCTGAGTGCTGACAATCAGAACAGGTAAAACCATAGAATGTGGCAGGTCAAGTTTCTCTTATAATAATCCAACCAGGTCTAAAATCACTCACTGTTTATCTCCACTGAGAAAAGTGGAGCACTGAAGATATCTCAGCCTGAAATATCACTGCTGACAAGAGTGCATGAATAAAATACATTAATTTACTTGTTTTAGGAGTACCAAACATCCCTCCATTCTGCTCAGAAACACATTTAAGTCAGGAACATTTTTTTGTTGAGTCATGGCATTGAGTCAATGCTTTGCATAGAAGGCAAAAAAATTACACAGCTTGAAAAGATTAAACTTCCCAATCAAGGTGCAGTATCTTTTCCCAGATTCTAATTTTCTCTCATCATCTCCTGTTCTAAAGCACCTAAGAGAATAAGGAAGTTCTATAGTTTTACCTACAGCATGTGTACTGCTCAAGCACTGCTCAATCGTCTCTCATTTCTAATCACCATTCAATCCAATTACTAAATTTCAGGGTGGGTTTTTCACTTCAACAGAACTTAGCAAAAACTCACTTTGTCCTTGCAGGGTCTCTGACAATTCTGTGCAGCACATACAGCATTCTCATCATCTGACTCCTCTGCTCCTGACCAGTCGTACTTAGAAGGAATATCTAGAACCTTCTTCTCTCTTTTTTTCTCCGTGCTCTCCTTTGCTAGCTCCACCTTTGCCACAACTGCTTTCTCTCGCTTTTTCTTCCGCTCCTCTTCCTTAGCCAGTTTCTTTGCCAGCTTGTTTAGCTCCTTTGTCTTATCCATGGTGAGTTTTAGTTTTTTCTTCTTGGGTTTTTCCAGTTTTTTCAGTTCTTTAGATTTTTGTTTCATATCTCCGAAGAACTGCTCTGCTCTCTCCAGCTTTCGTTTTCGCTTCCTCTCAGAAGAGTCTCTCCCTCTCATTTTCAGTGGTTTCTCATCCATGCTGTCATCCTTTAGAGAAAAGGTAGAGAGATTTTTTTGTCACATGCATGCACGTTCTCATATACTGCAAACCCTTGGTTTGAGATATTCTTACTTCCACCATTACCTCAACATGGTAAGAAGCAACCTATTCAATGACACAGTATTGCAAATTCTATACATTAAGGAGCTCAACTTTA
Source organism: Turnix velox (assembly GCA_013400935.1). Lineage (NCBI taxonomy): Eukaryota > Metazoa > Chordata > Aves > Charadriiformes > Turnicidae > Turnix > Turnix velox. The sequence goes on from VZTY01024677.1 coordinate 30,917, forward strand.
TTTTCACCACACTAGAAAAAAACCATAAGCAGCATCGACTGTATCAAAATACAAAGAAGCAAAAACATTCAGCAAGGGTAAGGAGGCAGAATGAGCAATAAATACAGTTCCCTTCTCAAAGAGCTTTTTAATAAAAATTGAGAAGTTTAATCATGCGTTACAAGCTCTTACTTATTTTTCATCCTCAGTCTTGCCTGTAATTATTTTTGAGAGAAAGCAATTGCTATTCTGGAGATTAAGAAAGAGCAATTGGTATGTGCTTAAAATGTATCATCAACTCAAGCAAGTGAAGAAAGTAATAGATCCACTATTTGAACAGCTTCCAAACTGACATATTGTAAATATCCTGGTGTCAATGACACTTTTAAATGACAGATTCAGATCAGAAGGCTTAAAATTGGGAAACTCTGTCACTGCAGGTAGCATCCACAGTGACAAGTCCTATTTATATCTTAAAGATTTACATGTATAGCTCCTTTGTACAAACAGGATTGACTCGATTTCAGTTAATCCAGTGATACACTTTAACCTTAGTAATTATTAATAGTTCAAGAACATACTACAAGCCAGTAAAAGTGTCTGTTTACTGTACATTACTTAATATAGCTACTCCGCCCAAAACCAAATTCTCTGAAGAGTATTTTAAAAAGAGTCTATTTTGCATGTAAATTGACAAAGATATTCTATTTAAAACAGGTAGCTTTGATCAAACAGATATTCATAAGAGTTAACCAGAAAATGTTGTAACACACATACACCTTCTTCCCACCACTACCCAAAAAAAGCTGTGCTCAATAACATGAGTCTGGCATACTATTTATAAATTCCTATCTGGGGGCATTCAAACTGTTCTACAATCACTTCTGTGCCAAATCCATTACATTAAAAAAAGCATTAAGCTGAAGAAGTTATTTACGTGGGTCAAATGATAGTAAACTAGTACTTCCTTGGAGGTTGGATCTGCTTTATACTACTGTCCTAACTGGTGGTAGTTAGGCAACATCTGGACTTATCAATTGTATATGGACAGCACTAAGAAAATAGGAGAGCTGGTTCACTTGCTCATCTGACCTCTGTGTTGACAGCATGCAGACTTCCATCTTACCTCAGTGTACCCTACCAAAAAGTCAAGAGCCACATTCAAAGTATTTGCTGTGCAGTTCAGCAACCAAAAAACAACCACACGCTCCATCACTAGACGTGATCATGATCATCACTAGACATGACCCCCATCTTCAGCTAACAGATGATAAAATGCTGGATTCCAATTCTTCAGCACAAGAGTTTACCTCCTTTTCCAGCACACATCTCTTACTTGCACACACCACTTACCATCATTCATGGAGTGATGTGGACTAGACATCAGAATTAGCAGATAAGCTTGCTAGTTGAACCAAGAGATCAGCACATATTCACAGTATATTGATTAAAAAATTGCTGTTTATCTACCGAATCTCACTACCTGCACTACCAAATAATGTATTACTTAAAAAACTTATCTTCCTAACTAATACTGGGAGTTCAGCAACATGCAAGCAACAAGTTACATAAGCTAAGTGTAGACTCCCCATCTTCCTAGATCCTTCTTGGAGTTCTTTTGCAGATCAGTTCTGATTCCAAGCATAACATAATTAAGAACAGTGTCTCCTAACCTTATCTTTTCTAATACAAGGTTTGCATATGGAACTGACAGAGAAAACCTTCCTAAATATGATTAATTATGGAGGACAGTCTTAAAGCATGAGTGATCAAGAATTTAATTTTTGGGTCTCTTATTCTGTAGTTTTCTGGAACCTACAATTTCCAGGTTGAAATCCAAATATACATAGTAACTAAGTAATCAACTACCCAGAATTACGTATTTTTTTTTAGAAAAACCACCAAAATAATGCAGAGGTTTCTTCTATACTAAAACATTTTTTTCAGGATCCATACCTCCATTACATGAAGGAATCTCTCCTCAGAGGGGGGATGAGTAGCCTGTAAAATCCGCCAGATGTGCTGAGTCTCATCCAGTGACACCTCTAGCAGATCGCCAACCATCATCAGATCTTCTAGCTGAGCTTTTGCTCCAGGTGACAACTCCAACACAGGAGGCTCCAAACTTCGAGGTACGAGTGGACTCTTACGGGGCTGCTTCCGTGGAGTGCTAGAGCCTTTCAGATAGGAGGCAAACCACATAAGGATAAAAAAGAAGACATCAAACCCAAAATAAACTACATACTTTTTACCACAACAATCTAAGGAGGGAAAAAAACAATGGCATTATGTCTGGCATCATTACACTACCTTCTTACAGACAATATATCCCCTACAACTAGCACAGGTCACTGAACAGTTCCCCTCCTTATTCCAGTTATCTATTCGATTTTATCTCAGTGTATAGAAAAGTAAATACCTTGAGAACAGCTTTTAGAAGCAGATGAATATGCATGTTCAGCACAGAATGAGGGAGCAGTCCACATGTGTGTCACCACTTCCTCTGATTTAATGGGGATTTCCTCATCGCAAAACAAGTTAGGCTCCAAGCTGCTAGAAGATTTTACACTGGCATTGTCCTGGAAAAGATACACAGAAAACATGCAACATCTGGATCCAGAACATACCAACTTCAGAGTAAATTTTACTGAGGCCAGTTAGCCTGCTGTTTCTAAAATCCTACTTTGAAGCACTCCACCAGAAAAACCAAGACCATGTGCAAAAGATGAAAGTCACACCCCTAAACAGTGGATGTCTCCATGGAGACAGGTCAACAGATTTATAGCCAGTTTCTGAGAAGCACCTGAGAGGTTTTCTTACTAAGCTGTCACTCAAGTATGGTAATCAGAATTCAACGTAACAAGAGGTTGACTCTTAGACTACAAAATTTTTTTGCTTTAAAATGTGACTGCAAGACCATAAAGACTGGTTTCTTTAGTAAAGATGGGGTTTAGAAAGAAATTATTCAAGAACTTACAGGGTAAGGGAAAAACAAGGTGCGTTCCACCACAGTAACAAGTTGTACACAGATGAATGACCACATAATGGCAAATGATCAAATGTTATCCTGGGATTGGGAATTTATAGCAGACTAAATACCAAAAGAAGGGAGGCTGTAATTTTTAGATGGGACACATGCCTCCAAATGCAGGTGGATCCATTAAGAGAGTTTAGGAATCTCTCAAGCAGTGGGAGCAGTTTTGTTTGAATTTGCATTACATTAGACAGAGAATCAAGAGAAGGTGAAAGCCCATCTGACAGTCTATCAGCACTCATTTCTCCCCTCTTCCTCTTCATCCCTGCAGGTAAATTTAATGAAGACTATTTCCTCAACTGGCAATATCCATAGCACTTTGCAAAACTTCTTGTAGTCCACATTTGTGATGAAACTAGTCAACATGTTTAACATACTTGAGCATGCTGTGTAAGATTGAAATCTTTCAGAAAATAATAAAAAAAGAAGCTGGCTTAAAACAAGAAAAAGGCTGCAGAGCAGTTATTGACAATATTTACCTTAAGATTAGCTGTGTAGGTCCCAATATGGCCAACTCAGGAAATTGTACCACTCAGACACTGTCATTTCATGACATAAAAAGGGAATTTAAGAATGGTAATCTCTCTCTGGCTTTCAGTTACATGTTTAAAAGGAAGTGAAGTGCACACCAACAATTTCAGTACTAGAAACGGGAAATTCAGAATTGCCCAGACAAGAAGGAACAGTAAATACATTCATAAAGAGGAAGATATTTTTGCCTACATAGTAAAGGTTACACCTAGTACAATATCTCATTCATATCGCACTAGTCTAAAGAAAGTTCAAGTGTAATAGGAAAATTAACAAGATACCACCATTTGCTGGCTATAGGAAACACAGGTGTAGAGAAGGAAAAAAATACAGGAGACAAAAATGAAGGCAAACAGTGAAGAAAATTTACACTGAATTAGGCCAGTGAATCAGAGATTGCTTGGAATAAGTCTTAAAAAAATGTCTAGCTATTGTACTCTTCATATAATGAAGAGTTTGCAAGCAAGAATCATGATGAGATGAAAAGAGGCACAATGCAATTAAATAAGCTTTTTCAACTGTGGTTTTGTAACCATTGTTGTACTTGCAATAATCAAGACAGTGGTATTTGAAATTGTTTACGGACCCTTAGGTATACGACTTTACTTGTACAGAGTCCACAAGAAGATATTAAAAGCAAATACATACATGATGCATCATAATGTACACACTTCTTTAAAAGAAAAAACATCCTTCCACTGAAAAAATGTTTGTAGGACTGAAAAATAAAAACCAACCCTTGAAAGCCAAGAGTATAAAAATAACTAAACTGCAAGCAAATTTGCAATATCTTTGGAACTTTGCTGCTTTACTTCTTTTCAATGCTTATATTTTTCTAGTTTAGAACTGAGAAAATTTGTCTTCTATTCCTATACAAGTTGACCTGACAAAAGACAGCTGTCATCCCTAACAGCTTTGACAGATTTTTACTTTTAGGTTTATAATTATATGCAGTGCTAAGACATCCAAGTTATAAGGGTAGGAAACATCTTGAAATCCTGATAACAGAAGTCATTAAACAAATAAAACTGTGCTCCTGCAAAAACTTCAGATCCTGACAAACATATGCCATCTTTCTTGACATATGCTTCATTACAACTCAGAAAATGCCACAAAACCTTATCATTCAGAAATGCCTTGTTATGACTCCTGACGCAAATAACAGTTTGGGATTTTTTTAGATTTTTTTTTTAATTTAAAAAATTAATTAAAAGCTGTAATATGCCACTGTATGTGGCATATGTTGAAACTCAGTGACTTGAGGCAAATCCCACCTGGAAAATTGGCTGTCCCCTTATAAAGCAGAAATTCTGTCTTTCAAGAATCTACGTCAGCACACTGTTTTTTGAGTTAGATATGACGCTGTCACTAAAAAGAAACCACTGCACAAAAGCAGCACTGATTTTGTCTCTACATAAATCAAAAGGGCATTTTGGAAGTCATGAAGTGAACTACATCACACTGAAAACACTTGGCTCTTTCTATACAATTCACTTTCATCATGACATCTCTAGTTAAAATATTTTTTAAATCTAATTGCAGCTACAATTTTTGAAATGAACTTAAATCTCCAACATGATCCATTCACATGTACCCCATTTATATTAGGATTATCAGAAAGGTATGAAAATGTGAAAGAAGCTCTGTCATGAGGCAATCTCCCACAGGGCACACAGTTTTCAAAGCCTAATTTTTTTTTGCTGTAACACAAAGTGTTGAACAGCTTTCCACATAGACACTTATATTTATGATTCATAGTATATCTGAATCAGGCATAAAGAAACATTCATCCTCTTTGGTATTACAAATACTCATCCTCAAAGTTTGTAATTTTTCCTTAGCACTAAACTACCAGCTACCAGACACTTGGAATTTCAAAGAAAAACATTAAAAAACTTCCCAATAATCCAGAGCCAAGACATTCAAACAAAACCAAGAAGTATCTCTTCTGCAAGAGCAGAATTTAGAATGCACAGTTAGGAAAAATATTCTGAAATAAAGTGAACAAATTGAAAGCAAATCCTCTGGATTAATTACAAACATACAAGACACAGTGGATTACTTACTTTTATATCGTAACCATAGGTCTCCCTGATGTCTTCATCAGAGTCTGTCTCTTCATCATCATAATCCAAAGTCTGTCGTGGAGATGAGGACACACTCCCTATGACTCTATTAAAGGCTGATTGCTGGAAACTAGTCAAGTGTCCCTAAAAGAAAAACAGAATATGGGAATGAAACAACAAAATTTCCTGAGAAGTCTATAAAACAGATGAGTTATTAGCAAAGAACATGGTGGTTCTGTTGATCTAAGAATAAATGCCTGGACAGTCACAGAAAAGCCAAGATGTGAAAACAGGGAAATATCCAAAGAAAAGATTTTATTGGATTTTATGTCTGCATTTTTGAATCAGCAAATAGAAAAAAAACTAGATACTGCTGCTCAGTGCTACCAAATTATAGTCTACGACTCTATCTTTCTTATCACAGTTTCATCTGATTACTGGTCTCAAGCTCAAGGATGAAATCAGCCATAAAAGTACCAGTCATTGCTTATAGCCATTATCAGAATTATGTAACAAGACATCAAAAGCCTAAGAATCACAATCCACGGAGAATTGTAAGTACTGAGACCTTTGATTCTATCAAGGGGGAAACAGGATTGGGACACCAAAGTAGCCACTGTTTTACACATCTTCAAGCCCTCAGACAGCTCTTGTATGTGAATTGATGCCACTCACAAGTGGCTTTAGCAGTAACTACCTGTTAGTAGAATCATAGAGTAGAATCATAGAATAGTTTGGGTTGGAAGGGACCTTAAAGATCATCGAGTTCCAACCCCCCTGCCATAGGCAGGAACACCTCCCACTACACCAGGTTGCTCAGTGCCTTGCCCAGCCTGGCCTTAAACACCTCCAGAGATGGGGCATCCACAACCTCTGGGCAACCTGTTCCAGTGTTTCACCACCCTCGCTGTAAAGAATTTCTTATATCTAGCCTGAATCTACCCCCTTCCAAAGCAACAGACATGTTCCTGGACCAGTGTAACTGACTGAAGTCAGTCATAGCCTAAGGTACAGGAGCACTGAATGAACTGATTTTGATGTCTAATTCTTAGCTTTACTCAGTCCTTGTCCCTCCCACAAACTTCTGCAAGAAAAGATAGGGCATTTTGACACACTGAAGTGGGGTAAGGAGCAAGATATCTACATCCTTACCTGCAGGTCTGGGTTAGCTGCTGCTTTCTGTAGCTCTGCACTGATTATTTTCTCTGTTTTCTCCCGCGCTGCCTGCTCCACCATGCGTTGGCTGAGCACAGAAAGCTTAGCCAAAGCAGAAGATAACTCTTCAGTGGCCAGAGCCTGCCGTGCTCGGTCCTGCCAACTCATGGCACGTTCTGTCAAGCACTGCAATGCCTCCCCTTCTGGCAGCCGCACAGGCAGCTTCTGCAGGGACACCAGCAGAGACAGTATTGTCTCCAGCCGTGGCCTTCGAGAACGCATGCAAAGTGGACAGAGAAATTTCACTTCTTTGGCCTGCCAACTGGAGCCCTTCTTCTGAGAACTTGTTTTGGGAAGGGGCACACAGCCACTATGAAACCAGTCTTTGCACAGCTCACACTGTAGCATAAATCCACTTGCTGTTTTGCGGCAGATACAGAATTTGACTTCTTCGATTCGATCCACCATAGTCATCTTGGCCAAGTTGGCTGCCCTGAGAGCATGCATGGCTTCAATCTCCTTCTGCTCCCGCTCCTTGAATATAGCCACCTAATCAGCAAAGAAAAAAAAGAGCTCATGACCTTCACAACTAAGAGATGTCACATTTATTTAGCAAGGTACCAAAAGAAAAAAAGAACAATGAGATCCTTTCCTGGATGATTCTTAAATTTTGGACTAATTTACATGATCTAATTAAAGTTTTACCCATTTAAGGTACAGCTATACCACATTCCACATTATTTTGACCTGACTGCAATAGATGTTAATAACATTACATAAACAGTCACAGATATTAACCCAAAAGCAGCTAAGTCTTACACATTAAATACAAGCACTTACACTCTGAATTCTGCCTATCTCTACCTTCACTGCAATTAAAGTTGAATATTCTCATGTCAAACATCATATTGAGAGATATTCAACTCTGTGAGATTCATTCATTAGTTCTTCCATAAGGTTTCTTTTACACTGAAGAGACAAATCCACATAATGAGAGACTCTATCTTTCATTGTTCCTTACCACAGCTGCAGAGTCCCTGGCTTCTTCCAACCCATCTTCCAGTTCACTCAAGGATTCCAAGTCAAGATCTTTCTCCTTTTCCTTCTCCATTAACTCCTTTGCCCTCTTCCTTCTATTCTTACTGCTTCCATAAACACCAATATCCATCCGAGGGCTCAGAACCTGTAACCACCACGAAAATTTGAACTGTCAGAGATAAGGATGCCAAGAACAGCAGAAAGTTCTAATCTATAATGCTGCTAGGATTACAGAAACATTCATGAGTCAGAAACATAAGGCATTACAACAGAGTCACAAGAGAGCAAAAAATACTTGGCAATCTAACACCACTGATACCTGTCAACGCCATGATAAGGAGAAATGAATGAAAAAGGACACAGGTATTTCATACATAGGCAGTTTGAATGTAATTAGCACCACAGTGATGTGGCAAGTCAACTCAAAAGCCAATTTTATGCAATTAAATAACAAGATCTCTTCAGATTATCACACATACTGAAAAAAAAAATCCACACATATCAGCAGTAAATTCACATTCACTTCAAGAGCTTTCATCAACTGCAAGTCCTAAAGGTCTGCCCTGATTTTTTATTTGCATCAGGAATTTGGTGGCTGAAACAAAACAAAAAACACAGTGCAAGCCCTCTAACGTCAAACATGGGAGCCTGCAAAGCACTTCTAAGGCAAAGAATTAAATTTTAATAAGAAGTTCACACTAGTATGCTTAGGAAAACAGTGAAATGAAAAACATGAATACAATAAATCAATGATGAGGCAGAAAAATACCGAATTGAAAAATTTAGACCTACAGTGCCTCATAATACGAGCAGTGTAATGTTGCAATGGGGGAAATCTGACTGAGAAGCATCTCATTGGAAACAGCAATATCCCATTTGAGATACCAGATGTAATTACTGCACTTCACATGGCCCTAGGGAAGCCATAGTTAAAGGACTGTCTAGTTTTGGGCTTCACACTAGAAGTGAAGACAAACCATGAAACAGCAACAAAATACCAGCATGAAAAACACAGTCTATGAGAAAGTATTCAAAGAACTGGATTTGTTTTCCGTAGAGAAGCCTGTCAAGTAGATATGATAAGTCTTCACACATGAGTGATTTTTATTAAAACTAAAACAGTGACTACATTCATTGAAGTGAAAAAAAAAACCAACAGTAGTACCTGACTTGATCTTTTATATTAAGCAGGTTATAAAATATCTCATCTATTTTCTTAGAATTTAAGCAGTGGAAGCAGTTTAATATTCTTCATTTAAAGACAGATACCTAGTCCATTACAGGCCTACATTTCTACAGTTACATAACGAAAGACATCCTTTTATTTCCCTCCCCAAAAGAAGAGTTTTAATCTGATTCTACAAAAGAAATAATTGAGGTTTTCTATACCTAAAAGAGGACTTGGGACACAGAATCATAGAATAGTTTGGGTTGGAAGGGACCTTCAAGATCATCAAATTTCAACCCCCTGGCTACTCTGAGGTTCCCCCTGAGCCTTTTCCTCTCCAGGATGAACAACCTCAACTCCTTCACCCTGTCCTCAGAAGGCCATGCTCTTCTTCCTCATTTCCTTGTGGTTTGTTTGCCTTTTTCATTCTTTTAATTTGAGAACAGCTGCAGGCTTTCATTATTAGGGAGCCATTATTTATTGTAATTGAACCAGCTCTTACCCTTCGGACCACAGAGGGCCACCAAGTTTGGCCTCAGAAGGCTGGAACTGCCTGCTGCTCACCTGTAACAGACTGTAGCTTGAGTTCTTCTTGAGGAAGGTCCTTCCTGTGCGCTCTCTCCAGGCTCGTGCTGCAGCTACCTGTGACTCCAGCTGTGGCAGGGCATCAAGACGCACAGGTATTGGGCGGCCTTTGGCAGACAAGCTCTCCAGTTGCTCCAGGTAGGCATAGTTGTTTCCATTCTGGGGTAAAAGAAATTTTTCCTAAGCAAGTGATTCCACTGCTGTATCAGCAGCCAAATTAATTGCAAGTCATATACAATTTTGCTGCTGACTACAACAGAGTTCCGTAGGAAAGGAAAGGAGGTTTCAATCTTACTGATATTTTTGAAACTATCACATAGAAGTTTTATTTGAACAGCCACTGTGACAAGGACAGCTGTCTCACGGAGCAAGGCAGCATTTCACTTTCAGGTGGTTGTCTTAAACGCTGTCTGCTTAACAGCAAGCTACAATATCTGAGAGCTGTACAAGGGCTGATGTGAAATCAACTGGGATCTCACTTCAGCTCCCAACAAGTATCTGATACAAGAATAGCAATTACATTTCCAGCTGTTGATCTCTGGATTGCATCACAGAAGGCACATCCCATATGGACCAAATTATGTGGGTAGAGCAACAGAACTGATTAACTAACACTTTTTCTTTCATCTACTTCAGATTAATAATTTCAGCCATCAGCACCACTAAATCTTATGCCATTTTGGGCAAACAGAAAGCCCCCAAACATTTCCACAGCCAGCTCCAAAACTGAAGAATTGTGAGCAGAATATACTCCACTGCTGGTAAGTATTTCCAGTGACAGTATGCTGAAGCATTTCTACACCAAATAAGGCTCTCTGATAGTTAATTTTGCATCACAATGAATTTGCTGGCTTTTAAATTCATAAATTTAAATTTATGAAATGCATAAAAGGAATGAAAACAGAAATTAGACAACCAACAGGGAAAAAGCAGCAAAAAAGATAAAGACATTCAAGCTACACATGCTATGGTAAATCCCATTTAAAATCTATAGTAAGGTTACCTTTCAGGTCACTTATATAGGTAGAGTAGCTAGAAATAAAGAATGTGTCTAAATAAAAAGATGCAGGCAGAAGATTCCAAAGCCTGCTACAACCCCTACCTGAATGGCCTCCACTTTGGCTGTCCAGTCTCTAGCTCGCTGCAGGGCTTCTTTCAGTGCCAGCACATTGGGTAGGTAAGCAGGGATGTTTTTTGCTTCATTCACGATGCCCTCCAGAGCCATCATGCTTTGGCGCGGTCTGAAGTAAGAAAAACCCAATTTCAGCCTTCTCTCAAAATGCCAGTGAACTACAGACATAAATTTGACAGGGTGGGGATGAAACTTCATCCCTACACTGCAGTGTAGGAAACCATGGCTCTATTCTTGGAAGGTTCTACGTGCTACCAAATAACAGAAGAGGTGAGAAAGCTGGCTTTGTACAATCAAGTTCAAAAGCACACAGCATCAGAACTACTTAACATCAAAGAAGATGTCTTGTGTAGCGTACTCACTGGTCTTGCAAACATGCTCAAGAGGGAACTGAATAGCAAAGACAGTTGCAATTCAAAGCATTCTGCCACTGAGCAACATGACAGTGAATCAACTCTCCTGCAACTCAACAGCCTCAAATCCAATTGGAGCAGTTAAATAAAAAGCTCTAGAGCTTCAAAACCCATACCTTTCACTACCCCGCCATCAGAAGCTGAGACTCCCTTCAATGCATGACCTAGAAGATGAGTTGATAAAGGAACACTCACCTGGCCTGTAGGCAGACTTTGGCCTTCTCCTCCCACCTTTCTGAGACTGTAAGCAGCTCTTGCAGCTCAGCCATGGCTTTCTCTACAGCATGGTGTGGTGCCAAGCCCACACCTGAGTCAATCAGCTTCTTCATTACATCTAGGGTGACCCTCTGGGGATCCAAGAGGGTGGATCTCACTTCATCCAGCCACCGTGCCTGCTGCAGTTCTTGCTTCAGCCTTGGAAGTTCAGGAAGTTCTACATAAAGGCCAGAGCCCATGTCTATCAACTCCTGGAGCTTGGAAGAGTCTGGGATCTCATCCATCATAGCTTCTTGAGCCCGCTCATGAAATTCTTCCACATCATCAAGCAGATTCTGAAGTAACAAATAGGAGGGGTAACAATTAGAAGGAAACACCTACAGCTCATTTTTGGTGTGTTTTGAAGACAGAGGAAGGTGTGAGGCCCCTGCAGCTCCAGGAGGCAGAGCCACTCTCCCGGCAGCAGCCTGAAATGGGGCGAGAACTCACCAATGGCCCAGTCCCACACTCACACAGAGAAAAGGGGCCTTTCTAGACGAACAGGAGAGGTGCCTGAGGACTAGAGGAAAGCAATGTAAATCCAGTCTTCAAAAAGGGCAAGAAGGAGGTTCCAGGTACCTACAGACTTGTCAGCCTCACCTCCATCCCTAGAAAGGTGATGGAGCAATTTGTCCTTGGTGCTGTCTATAGGTACATCAAGGACAAGCAGGTAATTAGGGGCAGTCAACATGGATTCACCAACCTGATAACCTTTTCCAAAGACATAACCAAGTGGGTAGATGATGGTAATGCATTAGGATGTGGTCTGTCTTGATGCCAGTAAAGCATCTGATGCTGTCTCCCACAGTATCCTCACAGCTAAACTGAGGAAATGTGGTCTGGATGATCAAGAAGTGAGATG
>VZTY01024677.1:43402-74945 GCA_013400935.1 Turnix velox
TTTTGCAGAAGCCATTAAAAACCTGCCTGGATGCCTTCGTGTGTGACCTGATCTAGGTGTTCCTGCTCCAGCAGGGGGACTGGACTAGATCTCTTGTGCTCCTTCCAATCTCTGAGATTCTGTAATTCTGGGTGAATCAAAAGAGAAAGCTGACTGAGGATCAGTCAGCTGCAGATCTGTACATGATCATCACATAATCAGTCAGAGCTTCTACACACAATGCCAGCTCATCTGTCACAAACCATCAAGTCTGAAACATATTAAGTAACATACCATCTAAACTAATTTGGCCTAATGTTTTATACACTATGCATTTTAGGCAGATGAAACTCTGCACCTAAAATAGCACAACTACAACTAACTACAGCTGCCAAGAAAGCAGAATATTAAGTACTGCCTGGTCACCATTAATTTTTAAATAGTGGGGAGAAATAATCTGCAAACTGATTTTCCTTTCAATTCAGTGTCAGGGGCATTACCATAATGAATGTAATACACAACAGGGCACAACATGCTGAAGAAAGCCAGAGTTGTACGAGGACATCAATACCAGAAGATCATTAAAGCAACAGAGCCCAGGTTTTAAATTACTGTTTCCTGAAACTGGCACAGTACTTAAACATATCTTCATTTCATCTCAAAAAATAAATGAAATGCAAACAAATTAAAATGCAAAACCCTCTAATGAAAGGACACAATTTCACAGAAATCCAACCACACTACTGCAGTTGTCCTCATCCTCACATTTTGTCACTGCAATGAAAAAAAATGAAGAAAGCAAACACGTGGGAAAGAACCTCTGCAGGTAATTCATTCAAGGACATTCAACCAGTATGCCCAATTGATTTACTCCTGTGTCTCGTACAAAAAGAGTTCTGCTAGCAAGTCAATGGCACAATGAAGAGCAAACCCTCTATTTCCTAACCCATAGCCTACTGTCCTTTTTGTCTAATACTGCTCTTGATGAGTGTCTGGAAACCAGCAAGCATTCACAAAAAAGAACAAGATCCACATTATAAGGATTTGGATTTAGGGAACATATGCTGTATGTTTTGTTGTGAAAACAGTAAATCATTACTGCTTAATAATGCCTTTAGTATTAGAAAATACTCATCAACCAACATGGAAAATATTTAGCAATTCATCACAATAGATAATTGCACTCAAATACCAAACACCATGCTGAAAGTTAGTGAGTGCTTAAGCATAAGTCATCATTATCTGATTTAATTCAGAAACTAACAGACACTACAGTACATAACCAGATAATTATTTCATTGGTTAGGGAATATGATTCTATGATTATGTTGCAGCTGCAATAAATATACACATGCACAAAGAACTTCAGCAGAATCGGTTTCCTAAGGCTGCAGGGGAAGAAGATGACTAACTGGGTGAAAATGCTTAAGACAAAACTAGGAATTAATACTCTTATGACTTTTTGTGCCTTCAGCTCTGCCATCTACTAATTACATCTTAATTAGAAGCAGGTTTTAAATACACAAGAAACAAAAAGCAACCTTATAGGTCTAATAATAGGTTATGATAAAGTTTCATGAATAACTATTAGTGAATATTTCTGGTTTGTATATTGAAAAAGCATAGTAAAATCTTCACAGGAGAATGACAGTAGCTTTCCACTCTGCTAGCTCCTAGGAAACACATCAAAGGACATTCTTCAAATGAATAAGGACTCAACAGGCCTGGAAAACCCAGATCCTGGTTATCAACTATGATATCTCAAATGCCACTATCTATCATGTATTGGGTCATTAAGATGTGGCACACTAGGTAATGCTTAGAATTTTAGGACCTCAACCTAGCACTACAGAACATCCTTCTTAAAGCTGTATCAACAGGCAACCTGTGGGTTAATAAAAGGCTAGCATACAGCTCAAGAACCATTCCTCAAGGCAGAAAGTCTTTATTTATTAAGGATGCTTCTTCAAGGAGTTTTTTCAGAAGTTAGTTAGCAGGCAAAACACTACTTAACATTTAATCATCAGTGACATAGAAACAAATTAAGATTACTGCTGAAAACACTTGCTATGATATGACTGCCAAAGTGATAAATGATAATAGCAGCCAGGGGAATTGGTATGATCAGGATTACTTATTAGTCTGGATTCTTTCAAAGACAGGTGCAAAGACACATATGAAGGACAAGAAATGCAAGCTGTGCATACAGATTAAGGTGGTAGTAATCAGGACAGCAATGCTGAGAAGTGTTTACTGAACAATTGTTAACCTGCTACTGCTGTCCCTCTTCCCTGAAGCAGCACAGCAATATAACCTTCAGAAGTTTTTAATAAAACATATGAAGGGTAAGATTTAATTGCTAATGCCACCACTACAGACAGGATTAAAGATGGTAGAATAAGAGTAACTGGTTCAGAAAGAAAATAGGCTGCTTTGACAGTGACTGGTGGAGTGGATGTTTTATCTTGATTTAACTATAGTGAGACCATCAAATCTGACCATGCCCACTGCAACAGGTACTTGAAAAAGTGCATGCATGGTTAAGGAACTCATTCTGCTGCCAAAACACTGACTACCGTGTGCAATACCCTGCTCTGAGACTGTCACACAAGAGAGCTTGGGTATTCCTCCAGAATAGAGGCCAGCTGCAATACTTTGGAGCATCTCATAGGGTCACTAGATATCCATGTTCAGGCTACCAAATCAAACATACACATCTGCTATGCCTACATAAACAGAAAATTACAACTCCAATAATGCCCACTTTAAGGCATGCTGCAAAAGGACAGGAAAAAGAGTAGGAAATAAGTGTTACCATTCCACTATGGACAGACAGCAGCATGTCATCAGTAAAAATTCAATTACAACAGCAAGATTATCCAGTAGAGACAGTGAGCTAGATGGATCCAGAGTATTTTACTTCTCTTCTTGAGGCCAGAGATGTAACTGGAAAGCAGCTACCTGCTTTACATTAGAAGCTAGAAATTAAATATCCCATTAAATTAATCTCTGCAGTGCAGGACTAATTCTTGAAAGAGAAAAAACCAAACGTTCTTCTTTCATCCTATCAGGTGGTATCAATGGGTTGCAAAAAAAAAAAGAAAAAAGACAACTCACAATCCTTCCCCAAAAAATCCTGACCAGAGACCAGAAAATAGTAAAAAACATGATGCTAATGATGTATCCAAGGAGCAAAGGCAAACTTACCTTTACTTGTCGGGCCTGGCTGATAACACAGGGCAGGCTAAACAACTGCTGTACAAATGCTTTCAGCTCCTCCATAGTTAACTTGGTTCTTGTCCTTCCACTATCTTGGCTCTGCCTGCTGCATGAATGGACATAATTAAACAATATTATGAGAGAAAGATGATTCTGATCCCTGTATTTACTCACGGTGAGGTGAAGCTATCAAGATTACTGAGTAGTTACAAAAATCGCATCACTTCAACTCCAAAAAACTTCACCATACAACTGCAGGCACAAGAATTATGGCCATCTGATCAAATTATTTTCTATAGGTCTTTCATTCATTGCACAGAATACATAGGAGAGAAAGAAGAACATGCTTACAAGGGCTTGTCACAGCTGAAAAAGAGGACAAATCCAGTACATTGCTGAGGCATGAGCAGGGGACAGAGCAACAGAGACAGACGCAGGCAAGGAGGCAACACAAAGAACTAAAGAGTCTGAGCTGTCGGGCGCCGCTGGGGCAAACCACTGCTTCCAAGTCACAGCTCATTGCATCCCAAGAAGCAAAAGACTGGCTCAAACTAGGAACTATTTTTGCTCTCTGCACTGTTCTGCTGCTCCCCAGGACCCTTTTGTCACAGTTAATGCTGGGAAGACACATTTCTTTCCAGTAACTCCACCAGCATCACAACACATCCTGCAACTTGAGAACTGGCAAAATTTTAAATGTTTTTGAGAAAAGCTATAACAGAATACACAGCCATGCTTGTCTCACTAACCACAACTGGCATTTCCTACTTTTCAAGCACTTTGCCATCCAGTCTTTTAACATATTTTACTTCCATAGTTTTAAGCTGTATACTCACCAACGCTACATAAAATACAAACATTCATGTCCAGACCTAAATTTCCAGCATTTTTAGTTCTAGTTACTTTCCTTACAACTCTGCCACACATTCAGAAAAATGCCTGATCAGTGACCTGGCACACAACTTCTCCAAAGGATTTCACATTTCTGTACACGAATCAGGTAAAAATAGTTTTTTTAACACATTCCAAGCAAGTCCTCTTTTTTTGGCCCTTTGCTCCACTGTATGCACCTCCTGCACCTTTCCATCAAAGTACTATGTGCAGAAAACCTGAAACAAGTTAGGCTGCAAGATCCCAGGGTTCTTACATTTCCAGGTGCAATAAAGTAACAAAGCAGAGAGATATAAACTGTTGAAAAAAATGCCCGTCTTACCTGTGTTTTTGCTTCTTGCTCAGAAGCAGCTGTGCTACTGAAGCACAGGTCTCTGCTTCTTTCACAGCATCTCTGAGCCTCCGGAAAAGATCATTTTCTGGATATTTCCTGTCTTCAGCATCCTCCAACATTACTCGCAGCTCAATCACATCTGTAACAATATTATATAAATAATTTATATTTAAAAAAAAAGAGATACTTTTAAACTGCTTAAAAGGCCTTCAGGGATCCAAAAGGCTAATTCTACTGGAACACAAAATGATGAGTTGCATTACACTCTTAGATGAGCTCATTTCTTTTTTCCACTAAACAATACGCTGTGTCTCTCTCATTAAATGAGAATACATAACAAACATAGGAGTTTTAGAATATCCTACTACAAACAACAGAAGTCTGACCTTTCTTGTGGTTGAGGTTGGCAGACAGAGCCTCCGTAACTCTACTGACCCAAGTGTCATAAGACTGTGCTCTAACTTTGACTCCATACAGCAAAGAAGGAAGGTCTTCTAGCGGGTATCGGTATCTGGAGATATGGAAAGAAAAAAAAGAGTCTGAATGTCCATAAAAAAAAAAAGACAGAATATAGCTTTATGTTGAATTTCTCCAGTTACCACAAGGCCAGAAAAATGGAACCTGTTTAATACCTATGGCCTTGTAACAAAGAAACCACCAAAGGGGATAAAAATACTCCTTAAACAAAGGGAGAGAGATGGGCAGCCAAATGTGGTAAAGTGGTTGTTGGTCTCCAGCAAACTATTACATAAGAAAGAAGGGAGAAAAATACCCCATCTACCTTAGACACTTCTTCTGCATGGGACATGGACATAAATCAGATGGATGGTACAAGCACACCAGACGCTCAGGATTACAGGAACATGTGAGAGCTGACAAGAAGCACGTGGTTCTGCAAGCTGTGCACTGACGTTCATCATCTGGAACCAGTTCAAACACCTCTTCTTCAGACATCAACACTCCCTAACAAAAAAAAATAATTGATAATCCTTAAAACTCTAATCCAGGTTGGAGGAAGGGGACAGCAGAACTCGTTCTGCAGAGTAAGAGACTCTTCTTGTTGCTCACCATCTGTACAACAGACTCTCTTAACCGTGTCTCTTCCTCTATCATTAGAGTCATCTCTTTGCAGACCATGGCAGCCAGCCCAACATCCAAGCACTCTGGATCTGCAGCCATTTTGAAGAGCAGCTCTTCATGGGAGAAAACACAATGACGTCCCAGCCTTCGGTAATGACTCACACACTGACGTCCAATTGGAAGCTACAAAGAAAAAACCCCACTAATCATTTTGGGAAAAGACATTTCAAGATGATCTCTTAGCTCCCACCTTCCTTTCCTTTAATAAAACTTGGCAAAAGACTATGATAGATGAATTATGGGACACAGTTAACTATAATCACATCACAGGTGACGACAAACAGGATATGTGTGTTTGGGCAGCACCTGCCATAATCTTATGTGCCTAGTTTTCAGACTCAAGTTTAAGAACTGTCCTAAGTTAATTTTACTTTCAGTAAAAAGAAACTGGCACGAAAAAAAGACATTTATGTTAAGGTGACTACACCGTTTTCTATATACTACTATGTGTATACTTACATACTTGATCACAGAATCATGGAATAGTTTGGGTTGGAAGGGACCTTCAAGATCATCTAGTTCCAATCCCCCTGCCATAGGCAGGGACACGTCCCGCTATACCAGGCTGCTCAGTGCCTTGCCCAGCCTGGCCTTTAACACCTCCGGGGAGGGGGCATCCACAACCTTTCTTGGCAACCTGTTCCAGTGTCTCAGCACCCTCACCATAATGAACTTCCTTCTTATATCTAGCTTCAGTTAACAAAAATTAATACCATTCATTCTGCCTCTTTTAAAGTAAGAAGTACAAATAGGCAGATGAATTTGACACATGGAATTTTTGGTTCTATTTTACATAAGCAAAGGAAATTTTACATGGCTAAACAATGCAAGTTTAGCACTTAGCACAGAGGCTGTATACCAATTATGTTACAGGGACTGAAGAAAAAAGTAAGACACTTCGATCCTGCAGATAATTTCTCTGATTAATTAACTTCGCTGGAAAAGAATTAAAATTCCTATTTGAACCTGACAAAGCAGAAGTTAGAAATAGACAAACTAGAGATGAGATCTCAATTTACAACTGTTAACCTTGGATAGCAATAAGACACACTTTTAACAACTTAGTGAAAAAATACATACAACCTCAGAGGGGACCTCATAGTAACTTCTCAGTACCTGAGGGGGTCCTACAGAAAGGCAGGGGAAGGAATTTTTAACATAATATCGGATGGGAGGACTAGAAACAATGGATATAAATTAGAGGGGGATAGATTTAGACTAGACAGAAGAAAGAAATTCTTTACAGTGAGGATGGTGAAATACTGGAACAGGCTGCCCGGGGAGGTTGTGGATGCCCCATCTCTGGAGGTGTTCAAGACTAGGCTGGACAGGGCACTGGGCAGCCTGGTCTAGTGGGGGGTGTTCCTGCCTATGGCAGGGGGGTTGGAACTCGATGATCTTTAAGGTCCCTTCCAACCCAAACTATTCTATGATTCTATTCTATGATTCTACATTCTGGAGTGGCATGGCTATTAGAAGAAGCACTGATATTAAAAAGTGCAGCGACGTGGCACAAAAGAAGGATAAGAGCATTGCACGCCCACCTTCAACCTTCAAATGACAAGAGCTGCTCAAGACAGTACATTAATTTATATAAAATTCAGAAGGTGGCATCACAAATACTAGCTAAAGGTACTGAGAAGCCAATTTTTTGGTTAACATGGTATCTAAAAAGGGAAGCCATGAGCCAAAGTTTTGGTTTAATGTTGCTGACAATTATGTGTTTATCACAATTATTTTGTGCAATGGAAACTCACATCAATCTAACTGCTGTACCAAGAAAACAAAAAACACACTATTTGACACAAAAGACAACTCTTCAGGCAAGTGTTTCTGACAATCTGCTTGCAAGGGTAACACAGCAGCAACACAGCAAACATACACAAAAGAACACACCCAGTCAGCAGTGCAGAAGTTCACAGCTTCAGCAAAGTTATATCCCTGGTTAAATCCAGAGTGATAAGCACGTGGAAAGGTCACAACAAATTCACCAGCACACTGATTGGTCCTGTATACCTAACACAAGTGAGGATAAAGGAAACAAAAAAAAAAGGAAAAAATTAAGTTTGCAATACATGAAGGCACATAAGTACAGCACATATGAATACCACTTCACCTGCAGAACCTAACAGACAACAGCTATCCTAAAAGTGCTAAGGATTGATTCTGTCTACTTAAAGTGAATCCTCAATTTACTGGCTTGCTCAAAAAGGTTGAATATATAAATGCAAAAGCCTCTGGAAAGTTCATGCTGTGCTTTGTTGGGATATCTGCCAGATAGCAATTTATCCTAAGATAAATGACTGCTGCTTTAAGGTCCACAGTCAACTACACTTAGTCAAAAAACCCCAGATAAAAAAGCTGAGATTTCCACATGTAAAGGTATTTATTGTCAAAAGGTAATAAAACAATTTCACAACCTTGCTGGTATGGAAGTGTTTTTTGATTAAAAATTAAATATAATATGTAGTGTACATTTGTTCTGTAAGCTACATGATGTAAAAAGTTTGATCTTAATTTAAATTTCATGTTGAGTCATGAGAAGGTTCTAGAAAATAGATTAAAAAACCCCACTAACTAATGAATTGAATATGCAAATACCCACCACAAAAATTCTTTAGAGTTTTGACAAACAATTGTTATGCAAATCTGGCACAAAAATAAGAAAAAGAGCACATATAAGAGTATACTCTAAAAATGCTTATTGCTACTCACTGGTACACCATGTTCCATCAGCACATTGGGGTTCATAATGGTGACTAGTTGATGGAGGAGGTCAGGCTGGGATTCAAATAGCTCTGGTGCCAATTCCTTCATGACATCCTCTAACTGCTCTGCTGCATGAGAAGGCACACCATACCATGTCTTTGGCTCTCCCCTAACAAAACATAACCACAATATTAGATAGGTTAAAGGAAGGTAACATTGCCACACAACTGAAAAGCACACCTTTAGACCAGCACCACTGTCCACACAAGCAAAATATTTTGCATGTAGACACAAAGAGAATCTTTAACCAAGAATCATCTTTAGAATGTATCCCTCTTAACTGAAAAATCAATTACATTACAATTCTCAGCCTATGTGCCAGCAGATTTGCCATGGCAAGTCTAACATGGAAGGTAATTGGACTTTACCACAAGAGGGATGAAATGGGAAATTGTTTTCCTTTAGGAAGAAGAAAGTTTAACAAACAAAAATCTTGGTCATCACGGTAAATGTTTAAGAGAAGAGAAAACATGGCGCTCCTCCACTCAATTAGGCTTGGGATCAATTAGGCATTGATCCCACCTGAAATCAATGGGATAGCATATCAGCTATGTATAAAGAGTAAAACATTGGTGTAATGAAAAATAAACAATCCTTCTAATATACAACATGTTACTGAGAACCAGTGATCCACTCATTTCTTACAATAAAAATGGTTTAGTAAAATGAGAGAAGAATGAGATTAACTAGACCAAAATTAAACAGAATATTGCTCCAGAACATATTCTAGTCCTTTCCATCCTGTCAACCAGAATAAACTGTAACGATCTAGAATCTATATAGATTTTTATTGTATTTATTTTATTAAAAAGTACAAGCAGCATTCTGCTGAAATGTCTGAAGCCATTTACACAGCACCATTTAACTGTACTAATAATCTTATTACCAGCCATTCCAGAAGTTGGAAGAGGAATAGCGCAGCATTTTCTGTGGTTCTCACAGGCTTCAGTGACACCTGCTGGTAGGACTCAGCTAGTAAAAACTCACCTGGCCTGCTGGAATTCACTAACAGACACAAAGCCCTCACATCCTGATTTAAAGACATGCTGAGGACAATAATTGAACTCTCATAAAAATTAATCCCTCTCCTGAGCCTGTGGATCAGATCACACTAGCAAACATCCCTCTTGAAAAACACGTAATCCCAGCCTAAAGGCTGTCAGAATAGCCCTACCACATGCACAACAAAACTTTCTATTCTAAAAGAGTGCCTCCCACAGCATCCCCTTCCTTCCCCTCTGCTCACCATCACAGACTGATGAAGTGGGAAGAGTACAATGCAAACACTTAGTGTCATGAGTCTTTTCATATGCTACTGTTTAACACCAAAACATTTCTGAGATTGTCCTGAAAAGCCAGAATTGCTTTCAAATTTCTCTTCTGAATAGCAGTATTTCTGTGTATACTTGAGTCTGCTGCTGAACTGTCAGCTCTGATGCCTGTGTGAGCCACTAGCACTAGCCAGCACAAGGGTCAATCAGCTTTAAGTCATAAAGCAGAACTATAAGTTTAAAATCAGAAGTTTTGATTTGAGCCTGGAAAGCACGATTACACAGAGACACTTGATTTTTGGCAAAGGGTGTTAATGAAAAATACTGAAGTGCTTAAAATGGTATCTGCATTATCTTTTGATCTGCTTCAGTTGAAAATAGTGTTCATCACATTTAGCTTTTTGGTTGAAAGTATCAGTGCATGTAAGCATTTTCAAGCAGAATTACAACTTTACTAATAGCAAATAGGGCAGTATAAGGTAGATTCACAGAGTCCATACCAATGCAGGTAGTTGATGGAATAGCTCCAGTGATCCTCAATATGCCAGCAAAAGGAGGAGAAGCACATCCCTACATACAGCCAAGGTACCTTCATACCAGATATATCCGCATTGATGTGAGCAAGGACTGACTGTTCTAGAATTGGCATGTTATTCAGGTTCCAACCAGAAAGTGCATAATCCTGCCAAAAAAGGAAAAAATTTTGAAAAACTCGGAACAGAAGCACACCAACTCCAGAAAAGGAAAGTACAAAGGAAGAGGGTCAGCCTATTCAACTCAAAAATAGACAGTGAATAATATTATGCAACAATGAAGCATCAAAACTTAGAAATAATTTCTTAAATACCTTAGTCAGCCATTAATCAAAGATTTAAGGCAAATTCTAGTATTTCAACATACATAGCCCATCATCTTTGGAATGAGACTTAAAGACTTAAGACTGATTTTTTACCTCCAAGTTTATAGGTTCCATGTTTTCATGCTGGTAAGCAAGATACCTGCAATACTCACAGAAGAATGAAAGAGAGAAGTCTTCAATAAAATAGGATAAATTTAGGCAGTTTTCTCAAGAGAAGAAATTCATACACGTTGATTTTTGAGAAGACAGCATCAGCCAATAAGCTATTTCAAGTTGGCAGAATATATTAAAAAATTTAGACTTCAAACAAACTGCCTTAAAAATTCACTACTGTGCTTTAACATTAGTCCACTTTTCACCTTAAAAAAAGCTGTTAGCACAGATTCAGAGTAATTTAAGGTTTACCCCATAGCTGCTGAAAGGACTCCTCACATCCTCAGATCAGCTGATCCTGCAGAATTCTTTGCTTTGGTGCCATGAGACAACACAGCGAGCCAGATGACTTAAGTGATCTGGTTAGAAATTATGTATTTAACTGACTACTTTCACACAAATAAATGAGCAAGCAGTTCTGGCTCATTAAGCAGCTACACAGTTACTGCACCCAACAAAAGCACAGGCAGAAAGGTGCACATATTAGTGAGAGAAAACAGGGAGCAGGATTACCACTTCCAGTGAGCAGTACAAATTGATCTGGTGCTGTGTAATCATAAAACCATACCTTTACTCTCATTTAATCTGAATGTAGACATATAAGCAGCCAGAAAACTGATGTGCTACACTAAGGCCTGAGGAAAAACAGGTAATACACTTACCAGATGACGTTCTTTATAAAATTTTCCATATTGGATGCTGTGTCTGTATCTTTTCACTCTGACAAAATGCACACTCAGAGAAACAAACTAAATCAAATTAGTTTGTTTCATCTATCATGAACCTCCTAAGCAGGTCAGAATCATGTTTTTGTAGCTAAGATAGTAACAAAAAGGTTGGGAGCAAGAAAAAAGAAAACTTACTGGTCTTCTTATGCTTGGACATACTGTAACAATTTGCACATCTTTGCCTACTAAGATTAAGTGATAAAAACCAGGTGATTTAAACCATGAAAAGCAGCTTCACTATCAGCAACCAAATCTGTAAACAACCTAAAATATCAGATACTTTCCCTATTTAAAAGGAATGTTCAATGTACACAAAAACCTTAAGCAAGTTCTTCATGGAAAAAACCTAAACCCACACTGATTTCTGATTTAAATTCTTAATGTGAAATCTTACACAGAGCAAAGAATGGGATCAGTTTGCATATCCTGTTCCTCACCTCCTCCTCTGGCATCAGCTTTCGCCGTCCATCCTTCACTGGGAAGCCACTTCCAAAGTCCTTGGATGATATATCAGCCCCATATTCCACAATGACATCTTCTTCTATGCTGCTCACCAGTCGCCAGAATTCTTTTTCTACAAGTTCAGTGGGAACCATCTGAAAGCAGAAAAGTATGCACAGCTAAGACTCATCATAAAAGTGACCATTCAAACCATAAATTACTACTAATCCCCTGTGAATTTTCAAATACCAGAGCCACTCCTTCTCTCTCTCCTCCATTTCTTCAAAACCATACAGTGCAGTCTATTCCTTAGCAGTGGCTGTAATGTAACAGAAACAAGATGCCACACCATAAGCAATGGAATGGACAAAAAAGATGGGGTTACCCATCTGCTGAAAGAAGAAGAGGAGGAGACAGCCAGCAGAAGCCAAACAACAAACAGAATGAACAGCACGCAAATTCCAAACTATTTCAGAGCAACAGTAACAGTAAGGAAATACAGATGAAGTATTATGTCCAAGAGCATACTCTTCATATAGCTCATTTATGAAGCTTATATTTGAAATAAACACAAAACCCTTTTGTTCCTTGCTTTGCTCAATATCCTAAAGTTGTACAATAAACTGGAAGTCCTTAATGCCCAAAGAACCCTGACAGAGGAGGAGCTTGGGGCTGCATGTAATTCACAGGACAGTGAAATCATGGAAGTGTGACAAAACAGAAATGGTAGTTTAAAAAGCGCTGCTGAACGTAAAAGCCCCTAATTATCAGACTTGGCCTACGGACTTGTTCACAAGAGAAGACTGTTTCAGGAAGGAAAACAATGATCTACCCCTCTGAGTAAACAATCCAAGTCAAAAGCCACAGGATGGCAGAAGAAAGACCCCTCTGCCAAACCAGAGCAAGATACTTGGTCAATTAATAAAAAAATTCAAACAAATCAAGAATTTAAAAGTATGCCAAATAAGGTATACCCTTACAAGTAATAAAGCCATCAATCCATCACAGGAAAAGGGTAAAAAAGACCAGATGCCAGAAAGCTAAATCACTTGTTTACACGTTTGAAGCACATGGTGCCTCTTTAAACGAAGCTCTGCAAAAATCCAGGATAAGCTGAAACTTCTTTTTTCCCCTAGAAGGAATCACAACAAAACTCACATGGACCGGCATGTTGAAATAATCAGACTTAAAGTTGTCAGCCATTTCACCAAAGCTCTGGAGAGTATATTCCCTGACAGCTTGTTCAAATCCAAAGGCCTCACGGGGTTTGTTGCATTCCTAGGAGACAGAACGTAAGAATATTGTTCCCTGCAGCAGATGATGACATAGTTACATTTTTAGCAAAAAAACCCTAGTGTCCATCTGAGCTCTTACCAAACAGAGTAAGCTATCAGTTTTGAGTGCTTTTCTCAGCTAAGGAAGTCCCTACCACAACGGAAACAGAACAAAATTCACTGTACAGAAGTTAATCTATTACGATAAGCCCCACTGCTACACACTTCGTTTTCATATCCAAAATTAAGTTTCATCATCTACTGTTGACAGCCAGAGAGTATGACAGTACACAAGAAGCTTAGACATTTCCTTGACATAGTGTATTCAAGCACCTACACCATCCTGAGAGCAAAAAAATTCCAGCTCTCCTTTCAGCTACTCTCCCCACCCACTTCCACAGTATCCTTTTAAAGTTCTTGTGTATTTGACACAGTGTTTATATATATACAAGGCATATTTGAACAAAAACATGACACAGAACTATCTGGTGGTCATCTCCCCAGCCATAAAGAAACAGGATCGGAGAGAAATTCAAGAGTTTCTTTTTCTTAATTTATGTCTAATGTTCATCAAAGCAGTTCTTAAAAGAAGCCCACAACAGAGAACCAACCATGTCTGTAAACACTGTCAAACAAGGCTGACCTGGATACATATGAAGAGCTCTTATCCCATTATTCCAAGCCACGCTGTGTTAACATTACATTAAGCACTTATGCACAGTTAACATTTAAAATAAAAAATCAGGCAAAAGGCACTACTGAGCATTTCAAACACTGTAAGCAATTGTTTGCTTACTCTCTACTATATAATACAGCTGTTTTTTCTCCCTTCCTCTTCTAACTTTCAATATTATTCCCACACTTTTTGTAGTACTTCCTGTATCATTTGCTATTAACAACTTATTCAGCACCTTAACTTTCCTGATTTTTTTTCTCTCCACGAGTATTATATTTCCTAGGGAATAACACAGCCCTGTTGTTACTAGAATTGAAATTTCTGGTGGGCTTCCATATTCTTAAATCATCATTGTCACTATATTTACTGCTTTAATCTGTAAATTACCTCCATATTGGACTTCTGTTTATAGGGAATACTCCTTTATTGCTCTCAAGGGAACAACAAAGAAGAAACTTAATTCACACTGCAAGTGGCAGCCCAAATGGTCGACTGCATCTTTTCTCTCACCTGTAACTATGAATTCTCACCTGTTGCACAACAGCATTTGCACAAAGTGCATTTGCGAACATCTCTCTTGGCAAAAGGTTAAAAGGGTTAGCTGATCCACCTTATTATAGGGCCAAATAACTATCCATACACCACCGGTTAGAAAACAGAAGCAGCCCACAGCCAGGAGGAGTGTGGGGGATGTGAGGGAAATAAGCACAGACACATGTGCGTGTTTGACTACCCCTTTTGGAAAAAACATGGTCTAAGTTAAAGCCAATCACAACATCACAGATTTAGAAATGGTAAACTTTCTAACAATTTCCTGAGCATACAAAATCAAATATCAAGCCAAACAAAAGACATTTGCTGCCTTTAAGCTATTGGAACTTGGTAGCTTCTCATTTTTGAAGAATGAAATTCAACTAGCTTCCACTCTGGGAGCCTCAACAGTTCCTTTTTTAGTCTAAACAATGAGAAAAATAACCACAAATTTTAAAATTAGTTCTTTCACTTTCTGCTGCAGGCTCTTCTGAACAACCCCATAATGACTTCCCAGTAAAAACACCCTATTATGTCCAAATTGCAAACTTTGATTACTTTACAGTTTACGAAACATCTAATTGCTATGCTGAAACACCTATCACAAGCCTACTTCTCACTCTAATTTCACACTACCAGCTCATCCAGTTTCATCTATTAACACATCAAGGACAAAGTTTTAGCTGCCATATGGCTGTGCAATACACAAAAGTTATGCCCAAGCTCTAGAGGGAACACTTCTCTCATCAACCAAGAGCAGTTGGAGATTCACAGATCATCTTGACAATTCCAAACAAAACTATGGCTTCTACCCAAACAGAATGGCACTGAGCTGAAATGCTCTTCTGATCTTTCCAGAAACAGAGGTATACATACAAAGCTTGAACTGTACCTCAGCAACACACTTTGGACACCTCCAGTCACCCTTTGGTACATCCGGTAGAGGAGGAATCAAGCAGAAAGTGTGATAGCTGTCATCACACCCATCACACAGCAGCAGCTTGTCCTCGTTATTTCCTCTACCGCAGAATAAGCAAACATACAGGTCAACCTGGGGGAGGAAATAAAAAAAGTTACAAAAAGGTTTCCTCATCAGGAATAAGTCTTTGTTAAACTAAGGAACAAAGAATGCAGCCCTGAAGTTCAATAAATGGACATCAATCCAATCTTCTCAGGTTTTTAAGCAGCACAGATGAACAATTCAACTTCAATTACCTAAATCAGTAATACATGGTGGGAAAAGGAAATCTGCAAATCAGCATCTCATTTACATTCTCCTAAGGCAAAAGAATAGGTTTTGGAATTCTGTGCTCTCCTTCTATTTAATCCTTCCTCTCTTCGGGCCTTTATCTTGGAAAACAATTCAGACTTAATCCCCTACAAAACACACATGGATGAGGAATCTCTCCAAAACTTTCAGAAAAACACATGCCATCACTTGTAACAGTACAGTGATTGTCTTTGCAATGATTAAAAAAAAGAAGAGGCAACAAATCCAGCCTTCCAATCTAAAAATCCAAGGGGAAAAGAAGGAAATTGCATTTAAAGGTACCAACTTTTTCATTTTTTCCAAATAAAGCATAAAATCTCCAAAGGATAAGAGAAGTATTAATCTCAATACAGTAGCAAATTATTTTCACAGGGGTCTCTCCAGGATAATCTCTCAACAAGAACAACACTGACTGGGAGATGTTCTCCAGGGACCAAAAAGAGAATCATATCAGCAGGTTTTCCTTCTATCAACAAATTTTCTTAGCTGTTGCTTTCTGCATTGCCCAAACGACTTTTAATTTAATATAAACATTTAATATAGAACTGAAGATCTGCAAGATAAGCTACATAAGCAAATCACACATTATGTAACTGCAGCTTAAAATTATCTTACGTACAAAGTTTTAGTAATGTGAACTTCATGAATAACACTTGCTCCAAATTCTGTTTTTAGTCACGTCAGCCATGGGCAACTCAGGCTATGCATGATTTCCTTCACGTGGCTCAAAATAACACCAAAACTTTTGGGGTTGCTCTGCAGGGTTCTCTTACTTTCATCAAGATGACACAAAAGCCATGTCCTGAAGTCCCATTCAGCTGATTAGATTCACATGGCTGTGTTAAATATTTGATGGCAAACCCATCTTAGTTACACCAGCCTAGTTAAGTATGCAACTTCCTAGTCATAAAGAAGATTGCTCTGGTCTCTTAAAAGAATTTTTTAAAAATACATAGTTCCAAGAGACATATTTCCCCCTTTTTAAAAAACATCCATGCATTCCCTCATATGGAACATCACATCTGCCTAAAATAATGAAGGTATTTTCACAGATGTTTATGGGCTCTCTTCCCAGAACTAAAAGTGCATTAAAATGGTAATCATAAGAAGCAGCTATTCTATGATACTCACTAGTCTCCTACCACTGATAATAATTCCTTCTTCTTATGTTAGTACAAGCGATGATTTTTCAAATACAAAGACTACATTTAAATAGGTATTCACAACAAGCACAGCTATGATTTGTATACAAGAGCCACAAGTAACCTAAACCATGTAACAAAACAGACTAAGACGACGATATGTTACTTTATGTATCAAGGGAAGAGCGAATAAAAAGGTGTAGAATAGATTTCACAGTTGGCATTTCACAAAGGTAACTGACTGAGAAGTGCAAAGAAAAACTGCAGTACAGTATTTTTCAGATCAAAGTTATAGAAGGCTAAAGATCTTTCAATCAAGTATAAAAAAGTATGGAAACCAGAATTTCACAAGATTACAGTTACAGCAACACAGTTCCAAAACAGCAGCTCTGCTGCTCCAGCATTTTCATTTCCTCTGACCAACAAGAGTAAATTGAAAGAATAAACAAATACCATTTTATACAAAGATACAGAAATTAGATATGTATATTTTTAAACCAAAGTACACTTAAACAAAATGGTCACCACACATAGCCAAGGAACATCATATACGCAGAAGCATCAGTACAACTGAAACATTTTCAAGTCACAGAAATTCTAGCTTAGCAACAGTGGTACAGAAGTGCCATTTAAATAACCAACTTCTTCCTTACTTGTTTTCCAAGGAGACAATTTACATATAAAAATAAGATTACTACACACTTTTGGTTGGTTTGGCCTTCTATGGTTGAAACTCAAACACTTGGAAACCATGAAAAAAACTCAGATGAATTATTAGTGAAAAGCCTAATTCTTAAGATATTAAAAGCATAGATCTTCATTCATGGCTGCACAGAGCATTAAATTACAACACTTCAGAAGTAAAAAGTCACATGCTATAGAAGATAATAAGAACAAATACATACTGCTTTCCCATGGTCAAACAGTACTAAATGTTTTGTTTTTCCCTCTTAGGGGTTTCGTTTCTCTTGTTTAACCTCAAAACATAAGAGCTGGAGTTGCTAAAAAATCCCAAACTCCTC
Source organism: Turnix velox (assembly GCA_013400935.1). Lineage (NCBI taxonomy): Eukaryota > Metazoa > Chordata > Aves > Charadriiformes > Turnicidae > Turnix > Turnix velox. The sequence goes on from VZTY01024677.1 coordinate 61,102, forward strand.
AAGTACTGGAGCGCCTCAAACTATATTTCAAGGATGAAAAGGAATATTGTAATTGAGAGAGCTCAAATACTAAGTGAGCTACTTGAAGGCATTACAGGTGTGTCTCAAAGCAAGCCCTCAAATCCACAATTAGCAAATGCCTTCATGTTGCAACATCCTTCCCATCCAAAAGATTGATAGAGAAATCTAGAGCGTAGGTTACCTTTCAAAATACTGCTGTGGTGTCATCCATTCATTTAGAGGAAGGAAGGGGCAAATTTCAGAAAAAATAATCTTAGTAAATCAATTCATTTATTAGCATCAGAAATGACAGCCAAGAAATCAAACTTACAAAGTTAACAGAAAGAGTTCCTTTGCGTTGCCTCATCTGCATTCCAAATGCTTCTGATCTGGTTCCCTTGCGTCTTCGTGTCACCTCATCTAGAAATAAAATATAGTTAAATGCTATTAACATTACATCAAGATAGATTCAACTTACAAAAACAACAGGCTGATGCCCTGCCACTCACATCAGAAACTACCCCAAGAGGTCAAAGAAAGCAAAAATACCTTGTGATATTTTCCTCATACTCACAGGTGATACCAACTGCCTCACAAAACCAAGTGAATTGCTGTTATAATTTGGCTGGTAGGATCAGTTTTGGTATTATCAAATTTTATTTTCCCTTCTACCCAGTTCAAACAACAGCTGCTTAATTGCTACTGTTACTATATAACACATGAAGACCTGAAACTAAGCCAAGTTACGCGAAGCACACCATAAATCTCCCTCATGAATGAAATCCTAGAATACTTAGCTCTCTTCTTCCTGTTAACAATGATTTGCTTACTTTTTAATGTTGTCTCTAAAGACAAGCAGAAAGATTTCACAGCCTCATTACTTTACAAAGTGATGAGCTGAAGATTTAATTACCCTCTTTATCCTTTGCTCCTAATGCCAGTCCCATCATCTTGGGTCCAGCTCCAAAGATCTGCAGCTTCTTCAGTTCAGTATTTCTACTCATTTCTCCTGTCTCCGTCTGAAAACAAAAACAAGACCATCAACGCATTGCCATGGGGTCCCACTATTATTTGCTTATATTCTGTTGTCTCACAGCATCAGATCATCAAAAGAAAGGAAACAAAGGCACAGAAAGAAAATTTTCTGTTCCTAAAACCAATAAATTTCAATATGCAACGAGTTTTTTTGAAACTGTATGTTTCCTCCACCTGGGCAAGAATGAATTGCATCTTCTTAGCTTTAGGGGAATCCGAGTAAATCTGAGCAATCGAGTTCTGAAAATGTTTTAGGCAATGGCCTTCTAAACAAAGCTCTAAAACTGAAGAGGAGTTTGTTGCACACTAATTATTTACTTCTAGCAAATACAATAGTAACAGGTTTTTTTCAGCAAGAGAGAGCTTGTGGGGATTATTCATAAATGGTGTTGATACAATGGAAAAATCTTACTGTGCTGGGGGAATGCAATGCAAGTTGATTCTGTCTGGTTCTACTAATTCAGAAGATGGATGAGATATGAATCAATTTCAAATGAGAACTGAGGTATTATCAAGTATCCAGGTGATAGGCTTTTCTGGGATGGATTTATGAAAAAGACTTAGGAACACAGGAGGTTCCACAGAAATATAAGGAAAAAACTTTTGGAGCACTGGAACAGGCTGCCCAGTGAGGTTTTGGACTCTCTTTCTCTGGAGACATTCAAAACCCATCTAGATGAGTTCCTGTGTGATCTGGTCTAGGTGTTTCTGCTCTGGCAGGGGAAATTGGACTAGATGATCTTGTGAGGTCCCTTCCAATTCCTGATATTCTGTGATTCTGAGGGTTAGCATGCAGTTTCAGACAGTAGTGTAGAATAAATCAATCTTCACAATTAGAGTATCAGCAATAATCAGCTTGGAAAGATGTTGTTAGCACAGAACTCTATTACTAAAAATTCCTAAGAGTTGCAGTGCCCAGGAAATAACTCTTCTAATGTGTTCCAGAACCAAGCAAAACAGCTAATTTCAACTGAATAAATGAAAGTTACCTTCTTGCATTTAGCTTTATTGGAATTGCATTCAAATTTGGTGGGTTTTTTTGGGTTTTTTTGATCAAATACTGAATGTGTGTTAAAGAAGCTTAGTTCAAGCATCATACATCAGGCCATATCTGTGGAAAATAACAGCTGAAGCATCTATCAGCAAGTTTCTCAGACATAAGCTTGGTCAAGGGAGAATTACAGACATCTTTTAAGATGAGTGGATTTCACAAGGAAGACTGCATATGATGTGGCCCTCTGTACCAGCTTAGAAAAGGTTTTCAATGTAGAAGGAAGCAACATAAAATACCAAGGTGATTGCACTGCAGCTAAAAACAGAATATGCAGATTTTTTGCTCTCAAGTCAGTGGAAATGTTGGGAAAAAGATGTGAGTGATGGCCAACAGGAAGTTCACTTGAACTGAACACTTCAGGGAATGACTGACACAGAGTTGTCTCCCAATGGGTCTTTACATATCTGATTTTAAGTTGCAAGGGAACCACGAGTAGCTGTTATTTCAAGTTACACTGATAACATTTTATCACAAACCCAGGAGTAGCCACACATAAGGAAGTAGACTGTAACTCACTGTCATATGTGTGTGTCTACTTAAAGATAACACCAAACCAAAACTGTAAGCACGTGGAAGAAACAGCTTTGCCTTCCTTGCCATTTTCTCATTAACAGGACAAAATGCAGTCAAACTTCTGCATTGTATTATTTTTCATATGAAGAATAATAATTTGATTTAACTGCAGTTCTATTCTCAGTTCCTCTTCTTCCCAAAGGGTGCAGATACATCTGTTTCACTTACCCTCTCAACTGAACATGCAACTCAAAGGCATATCTAATGTATGGGCAAATTGTAACAGCATGATCCATGCATCTACATATTTTTTTGTTGTCCTACCCTCAGCACTTTTGAAACATATGCAACCCCATTCCTCCATCCCCAACGCAAAAGACTAGAAAAGCTACAAGCAACACTCAAATATTTGTGTTTTGGGAATCCATCAGCATCTTCCAAATTTCTTTCATTTCACACATTTATTTCCATAGAAAGACCGATTTCAAATTAAAAAACAAGCTTATTTTTTGAATCCTGGTATTCAGAAGCCACTCAAATTTGTAGAAGAAACCTAAAATCAGATTTATTTAGAATTACCTTTAATTTTTCACATTTAAAAAAAATCTCTGCATGTTAAGTTAATATCCTTTGAAAACGCAGCACTTCATTATCTTTTTGTTCCACTGCTGCACTTCCCTACTTTTCCTACTGGAAATCATCATGATGTAACTTAATTAGACAAATCCCTTGCCAGTTAAAATATAACATCACAGATCATTTCTGAAGGTATGCTTCTAAGAAAGATGTACTCTTCTATATTTAACCACCCCTTAAAGATATTCCCCTCTCCTAGTCAGAATTAATTCTAGGTTTTGTTGTACCTTTCTTTACAAGCATTTAGGAATTCAGTTGCCCTTCTCCACTTTTAATTTGTGATAGTTTTCTTCAGAGAAAACAGAGAATGAAGCATTAAATTTATTATTGAGCAGAATCTCTCAAATTATCCTCAATGATCCTCAAATTATCCCCCTCCTGTTCAGAGGCATTGTATTCAACAGACATTCGACTGTAGTATCCAAAGATTTCCAAATCACCTTTCACACAGGAGAATTCTCATTCCCTTTTTTCTTCTATTTTTCACTTTCTCTAGAAATTAAAAAACCTGGTTTTTGACAATCTGTCATCCCCTTCTACTGCTGAGAATCTTTGTTTACTCCAATAATTTCTGATTACTGTCTGGACACTTTCTTATTCATCCTTCATTCTTAGGAAAATTCTCTGCAAGATGATGCAGAGAATGTTTGGAAAGTACTTGTTACAAGAAATAACGTGGATAAAATCTACTAAGCTGCAGAGACTAGTAGTTACCCATGCTCACTACCCAGGCATTGGACTATTCAGCACATTACACACACATCACTCTGATGTTCTAGCTGGAACAGAATGACCTTTATTTATCATGTTTGTACATTATTTGTATATTATCTATTCTCTGAAGCCTATCTAAACAATCTCTGGTACAATTCCAGGTAAGCACTTCAAACCATGGACAGAGTCCTGTATGCAATAAGGAGATACATCAAATTTGCCAACAATTTCTCAGCACTCTTCAGCTGTTTACACTTCAACAATTTGGGGCTGCTGAGACCAAATCCATTCTGAACAGTTCCAGAGCTGACTTGAAAAAGACTTCTACTGGCTGTGTGAGTTGTGTTTTTCTTCCATTAAAAAAAATTGCTGAAACTAGGTCTTAGTTCATTATTAAAAGACAGCATGGCTGCAGGCCTAATAAAATGCATTTAAATACATCTATATATTTACTTTCGGAAAATGATACATGTAGAATCATCTGCCTTATTTCTCAAATGCAGGTCCTTTAAATGAAAGGAAGCAGCTACATTTTGCCAGGATTATCACAGAACCACTTTTTTTTTTTCCAAGAAGGAGAAATGAGAAGTATTATTTTATTAAAATAAGCAGGAGAAGAGATCCCACAGTATCTCATCAATAATGCAAGGACACATTATTGACACACAATACATTCTTCATACTATGTATGAAGAAAAGGTCATGCTGGATCATTCCACAAGATTTGTGCAAAACCAAAGCAGAATACCACAAACACTACAGGAACTGGTCATTTTCAGGTTTCTTGTTAGCTCACTATCAACATTTTTGAGTCAAGAGATCTGGTAGAATCACAGCCCAGGACTGTTTGTCTGATGTATTGTTACATGGTACCTACAAGTAACATCAAGTCAACTACAGTTGAGAAAACAGACTAAAAGACAACTCACTCTAAAACAATCATGATATCAGAGGAAGTAATGAAAAGTCTATAAAAATACTCAAGTATTTCAGTGACAAGAAAGACTGATTTGTAAAAAGAAGTCTAAGAGCATTTGAAAAAACTTCATGGTGCTTTAAATGAGTCTAGAATGGTATCAAGTAAGTAGTAAGTTTGCTGCATAGAAAAATCAGCTTTTGGTTACACTCTTCTGACAGGCCATTAGGGAACTGAAAGGAGTAATACATAGCTCTTGAGAAAAGTGGAAGCCTGCTTTAAATAGCACAACAGAAGCAATGGACCCATCAAGCCTCCAAGCTTATATGTAATGGAGTAACATTTAAAATAGTGGTCATGCAGTCCAAATTAAAATTGACTGAACGGTACTCTCAGGATTTAAAGTTGCCTAATAGAATACCGCATGTTCCTATAACACCATTAATCCAGAGCAAAATAAACTGCTTTTCAGTAAAAAAACATGAAAATTCTACATAGTTACAGCCATCATTTTGTATCTGTTTAATTTCTTCACAAAAAAGTCTGTCCAGCTTGAGATAATTAGTCCCAAGTGTAGCATCCACAATTAATAAAGACTGAGCAACTTCTATTTGCATTCACATAACCAAATGGAATATTTCAAAAAGTTTTTAAAAACGTCTTGAACTTAGCACAAGCAGAAACTTCATTTCATAAATGCCTGTTTAGCTTTCACAGGTATATTCACTACCAAAGTATATATGTCACCTATAAATTTAAAAAATTTCTGAAAGATAAATACAGCATCTATCATAAGCAAATCAAAACTCAGAGACATCTTTCTCTGGATTTTATTTAAATGAAGACTGCTTCCTGGTGGTGCTTTTCAGCAGGCTCCCACAGCCAAGACAAAGGATGCTGCACTGCCAGCACTGCTGCAAATACTAAGTGTTCTCTGGCTGCAGGAGCCAATTAACAGAAGTACCTGGGATTTGACACGTCTGGTTCTCTTCAGCACAACATTCATTCTTGAAGCCTGCTTTGGGGAAGCCTGGGCATCTGAGCTGAGGTCCTCAGTCTCCACTTTTTCTTTGAGATCCAGGTTTGGCTTCTGGATGCCCTAGAAGGTCAGAACATGAGACATCAGGTTGGCTGACCAGGCAGTGATGATTATTCTATGGTCAGCAAATCATTCTGTTTGCCAAGAAACAGAATGAATGAAATCACACCACATCACATGTGCCATTTGGACAAGAGGTAAATTAATCCATGCACTCCTCAAATAAGGTAACCAAACCTCAACTACCAGCTTACCAAGACAGACAGACATCTTTCCACTTAATATTATCTTTTGCCCTGTTTTACCTCCCTATAGACCTGGCCTCAGTACTAATAGGCAGCAGAAAATAATTACACAAGGTCGTGTTACAACTTCTAGTGCTATTCTCTCACAGATAACAATGAGAGTGATTCTAAGTTTGTTTACATATCTAGAGCTTCTAAAGGCATAGATCCTATGTCTTCACTTCACTTGCAGTGACAAGTAGTATCCTATGTATAAGCTTGAGCCACATCTTTGTATCCTGAAAGAGAAGCATCTCACCATAAGGCTGACTCCAGACTGGAAGAGTTCATAGGGGTATAAAATCCGTTCATAATGAGACTTGAGTAAAGACCCTGTGCCTTTTCCTGGCAGGTAGCCAAGCCGACTTGCCACTTTAGACCATTTCTTCTCTTTAGTGACTACTTCAAAGCCTCCTTTGCTGGCAACAATCTGAAACGCATAAATAAAAAAAGGTTAGGGTTCTGAGCTCCTCGCACCACTTTGTATAAACCAAGAATCAATTAAACCAACCAAAAATTCAAAAATTCTATTAAATAGTGATAGAACCCTGAATTTAGTATTTGTTTCCTGAAGAATAAGTATTTTAATAATTATGCACTTGTGACTTCATACATTAAACACGACAGTTTTCCTGGTAAATGGAAATCATGTACTGTCCAAGACAGGAGGAGCAGTTAAGATTATTGACATGCTGGAAAGAATACAAACCCCATCAACAGAACAAACTGAAAAGTTAACTCTCACCAGACTTGTGCTCTGATGCAGAACACAGGTCTGGCCAGGACTGAAGACCATTTTAGCAGACCCCAGGTAGAATCAAGCATTGGAGCTCCCAATTTCAGTGTTATAGCAACACTAAAACTGAGTGGAAGAGACTACTGTAAAAAAAAAAGGATAAAACTAATTTTAATTTCCTTAAAATTGACTCAGCCTTAGTTTTCGCAATGAATTTCAACTGGTTTTAGCCTAGTAATTCACATACAGAACTATCACTGCTTACAAGTAACAAATATATACATCAAATGAAAAATAACAGACCATTTGCCTCCCAGCAATGATCACGAGAGCATAAGTTGCTTCCTCAGAAACACTGGTCACATTTCCATTGCTTCTACTCCCTTCATAGTTACACTGCCAAGTAGTTTAAAACCCAAACGGATTGCAATTTCATTTACACTGCATAATAGCACTCTTACAATAGTGTAGCATTGCTTTGCACTTCTTGACAAGAGGATTAGATTTTATGCTTAATGCTTCAGACCACTAGAAACCTTAATGCAAAAATATTTTGCATCTACAGTGAAATACAGTTTATTTTTGAGGCTGAAGTAAACGCAGATGTCTGTGGCAGTAACAAATCAATTAGTTCTGTTTCTTCCTATGATCAGGGTTAGCTGCACTTGAAAGAAAACGTAATATTATCATTCATTATTCTTCTCTTATTCACAGCAAAGTACTAGAAAAGCCTTTTTAAATGAAACTTTTCTTGAACTTCAGCTTATCTTCAAAATGTCCCTGAAAAATTGATTTCTAAAATTATCTATACATGATCAGAAGCCACTGTAATGGCTACAGAAGCCACTAAGTAGTTAAATAAGCTTATACCTGCGTATCAGCAGTCATCTAAAGTGTTCCATCCCTTAACAGTGACCCAGATATTTCCCAGTACCACTAAGATATTCTGCATATTCCAGCAAGCCACTGTACACATGAAAATTTTAAAAATCTAAATACTGAAAGACCTTTTATCAGCATTTCTCTGTATTTTATCAGCAATTCAAGACTATCAAGAATTGTATCATAGAATGCTAGGTTGGAAGAGACTGGTCCAACCTTTCTTGGCAAAAGCTCAGCCTAGGCAAGATGGCCCAGCTGAATCTTACAAGTATCTAATGTTGGGAAATCCAACAGCTGACTTATAGCATTATTTCAATGGTTGATCTCAGGGTGAAAAGTTTTAATCAGAATCACACCTGCAGTAACTTGTACTCATTACTCCTCATCTTCCCTATCAAATTCTTCACAAGAAAGGAGCCTTGTCTTCTTTGTAGCCATGCCTTAAATACCACAACATGGTGCTAAGGTCTTCCCTAAGTCTTCTGAAGGCTGAATAAAGCCCACTGTCTCAGCCTTCTCTCACGCAGTGGGCTTCCCAGTACTCAGATAATTTTGGTGAACCTCCTCTGGACCCTCTCCAGCTTGTCTACATCTCTTGTATACCAGGGACCAAAACTGAACACAATATTCCAGGTACAGCCTGACAAACACAGAGTAGAACAGAGACTTCTTCATTCCTCCCAGTGATGCTCTTGTAGAAGCAACCCAGCATCCTGTTGGCTTCTTTTGCTGATGCAACACTGCTCACTCAAACTTGGCTTGTTGTCCACCAGGATCCCCAGGTCCCTTTCCACAGTGCTGCTCCTCAGCCAGATAAAATGTAGCCTGTGCTACACTCCTGGTTTATGATTTCCCAGATGCAAGACCTTACATTTGTCCTTGATTTTCATACAGGTTTTATTAGCCCACTCTTTTAGCTTATACAAGCCTCTAACTTCCTTCCTTAGAAATGAAATCTACTCAGATCTCTGCATTTTACTTTCCTAAGAGAAAGAAACCTTGGTGGGGAATAGAAACTGATGCTCTAACCTTGAAATAAGGGAACCATCATATCTTAATTCCTTGCTTTGCAAGAAGAAATCTACCTCTTTATATTAAAGATCCATCCTTAGCAGGCAAGTTTATAACAGCACAGATTTTGACAGTACAAAATGTCATGTGGAAAACTGCTGCTGGGAGAGAGGAAGGAGCAATTACAGCAACAATTCATTACAGAATTGCTAGGTCAAGAGTTGAACTGCACACAAATACACTACTGCCTCCTCAGAAACCACCACAAACTCCTGCAGCTGTATCATATGTAAAAAAACCCCAACAAAACAGCAAGTGGCCAGGTGACATCAGGATGTTTAAGCTGTATACAAGGCAACGAATATAAGGCAAAAATACTTTGGTATAAAATACAAAGTCAGCACTTAACTATACTTAACATACTTGCTTTAAATATTCAATTTAGAAGTTTTCTTTCACTGTATTTTTTTCCAGTGGATTAAAGAGATCAATGCTGTAAAACAAGTCATCTCTGTTGTTGACATCTTGGGATTGGAATACAAGGTCCCACTCAGGACAAGCTCTGTAATTGTTTACTCACCTTGCTCAGACCATAGAGATCCAGAATTTTTCTCTCCACCACAGGTATTTTTAAATTGGATCCTTGGAGTTCCCAAAATTTTGCTAAATGATCCAAGAAGTCCAGCCTCACTCTTGTCATTGCCTGCAACCAATAAAGACAGACATTGATGTATATCCTTATAGTCCTAAGAAAATCATGACAATTTCTTACAGTGATCACAAAGTGAAACTTGACAGATAAGTTACTACTTAATCATATAAAAAACAATAGAAACATCCATAAAAAGAAAGATCTTTACAAACAGAAAACTGAATAGTCTTCTCTCTCCGCATTTGTGAGTCTATAAACCAAACTCCAACCCAACAATTTCCTGGTTTGAAACCAAACCACACACTTAAGAAAAACGGGAATACCAGGGAGAAATATGAGAGAAATTATTAAAATATACAGTGGACAGCAGGGTTATAAAGAGTTTTTAAATACACCTTAACCATACATAAAGATATCTTTCCTTGAATGCTTTTTGGGTACTCAAATTATTTCTCATAAGGGGACTCACAAGCCAAGTGACACATGACATTTTGGTATATGAACAGAGCAATGCTTTGAGAAATGCTGAAGAGAAAAGGAAAAACCAGGACACAGAGTGGGATTCCCACAGCTTTCAAGAAAGTCCCCACATATTTTTGAATTGCAAAACTAACCAACTACAATAAGCCTGTAAAAAAACCAGTTCATTTCAAGACTTACAATGCATTATCAAGACAGCATAGGGTAACCAGGGGCTTCAGAACAGCAGTCAAATATTTTAAGAAAAAAAAATTAATTGCTTGTGGAGCTTTGAAGGCCAGACACTGGCTGTTCCTACTACACAACATGGTACTTGGCATTCATTTAAGACATTTCCAGTTGAATGCAAAAAAACTCTTGTGGTTATTTTGGGTAATAAAATAAACCCCAGACTTTCTCAAAGCCATGGAGAGTTATTTTATATGAACTCTGCCACAGCCAAGAATAAACACTGTGGTCTATAGGTTTCTGAAGCCTCCCTCCCATATAGAAGTCTGCCAAGATGCAAATCTCAGGCGAAGAGATCTACTGCTTCCAGTGCAAACACAAGATTATGTCAACATAGAAAAGCTCACCTCCAGTTCATTCAGGCGCTGAATTCGTGGAGTGAAACGAAAACTTTGTACTTCACATGCAAATGGAGGCTGCCAGTCCTAAACAGAGACAGAAAGGCATTTTATACCCTCGAGAAACTCCCCAAAAGAAACCCCACACAAACCAGAAGACCCTAACAATGACTAAGTTAAAGCTCTGGATAGTAAGACAGTTTCTCAGCAAAACCAGTGATATCTTTTCCCAATTTTGACACTTCCATGCTTTTAAAATATTATTCTCACAATATTTTAGACTAGAGAAAGACACACTGACAGAATTAAAAATATAAAACAAGCTTCAAAGCATTTCAGTGAGTTTAACTAAGAAGTTTCCTGTACTCCAGTGCTTATCTATTTACTTTTTCAGAAGTTCCATTCATCTTGCACACTGCAAAATTCTCACCATCAACAGTGACAAACACCAAATAAAGCCCATTATTACACAAGTTTGTCAACAGTCGTTTCGATAAAGATAAAGCCACCAGTCAAGAATCAAGATCTTTAACAGAAATGCAACCTTAAATAATTGCTTTCTCAACACACTCAGCAGTGGGTTCCTCCAAAAGTGACTCCTGGCCCCATTTCTGAAAACTGTGCTATGACATCAAGGTAAGGATGACTTAGTTTTTTAGTACCTTTTAAGAAATAATAACTTACAATAGATTGTCTACACAGCAACAAATACAACAGACTAAGAAAACCCCATTCCAGGTGGACAAGCCATACTTAGTAGTTATTTACACTGCTGCAGCATATAAAGGTCTCAAGCACAACTGCAAAATATTTAGAGAAACCTAATAATGGAAAAGGATAATAATTCAGTAAGGTCAGCAAGAAGTGTCTGATTCAGCCCTTCTTTCAGGTTGCAAATCAATCAGACATATGCACCCTGCAAAGCCCTACAAGACAAACAGCTAGGCAGCAATCACGGAGAAATACGAAAGCTTTCAGCGGCCAGGAAAGTTCCAGTTATTCTCAATGAACAGGATCTGGATCAGTTGCTTGTGGCCACTCAACCTAAGCCGTTCTGCTTATTTTAGAAAGGGCAGCCCCTTGTAGGTCAAGTTTTCACCATGTCATTAAACCAACTAAACAGATTCCAGCAACCCAGATAGATCAGGAGGAGAGGAAAGATCATGAAATCCAATCGGCAACCTGCAACCAAGTTGCTCTCAGTTACACGCTTTCTTTGCAGGTTTTGTCCCTCCCTCTCTTTGACTGTTTTCAACCCACTTATTTTACAGCTGTATATCAAGTTTGTCCTTTAATTACTACACCACCTAACTGCCAAACTGCCTCCCATCCTCATTTAAATGGTTAATCAGGTCACAAAGCAAGTCATCCTAAAATAATGATCAGGTCATCGGGAGAGATTAAGCTTCTGCTTCTTCAACTGCTATTATGTCCTAAAAACCGATGCCCTGTTCAAACAGGTTGGCCGCCCTTCCGCTAACAGTTTAAAGCCCATGCTCATAAACAATGTTCCACAAAAAAAGAAACAGCCTCTCTCTCCTCACTCTTGGAGCACATGCCCGATTCCACCAGCAATGCCTTCCACAGTTTCCAAAAGTAGGGTGTGAGGCTTTTTGTTTTGGTTGGTGTTTAAAAAAACAAAACAAAACAGAGCGTGAAGACCTAGAAACCAACATGCGCTACTAGTTTCTCATCTACTCCTCAGCAGCTTCTACAAGAGCCAGCTCAGAGCTCCAAGACCGTACAGGTCTCTCGGTGTCCCCTCAGGAAGGCCACCCAGGCCTAGGGCGGCCAGAAACGAAACGCCAGGCGAGCACCAAGCGGAGTAAAGCGGATAAAGGCGGAGAGAGGAAGGGGCTCCCCCCTCTCCCCAACTCCCACCGCTCGGCCCCCGGAGAGTGGCCGAGGCACACGGCGAGCCCCTGTCTCCCAGCCCGGCCCCCCCTCGCCCTGCCCCCGGCCCAGACGGGCGGTACCTTCGGGGGCCGGATCTTGCAGATGCCGGTTTTCTCGGCCAGGCCGCGGATGCGGCCGATGAAGCCCAGCGGGTCGCTGAACTCCTCCCAGCTGGGCTCGAACACAGGGCACTCAGGAGGGGGAACGAACTCGGCCGCGTAGCGCGACCCACCGCCCCCCGACATGGCGGCAGGGGGTGGGCGACGCCGACAGGGCGGAACGAAAGGGAAGGGGGGCGTGGGGAGAGTGCACCGGGAGAAGCGGCGGCGCGAGTAGGGGGCCCTCAGGGGCGGCCAGCGGGGCAGGGCCGGCGGCCGAAGCGCATCCTCTGGCGGCGGCGGCGGCTGCCAAGCAGGACGGGAGGCGGTGGAGGTGGGAAGCAGGGTGGTGCGAAGGGGGGAGGCGGCTGCTGTTCAGTGTTGTTGTCCCGTCGCCCGGGGCTGCCTCCCAACCCCCCCGCCAGCGTTCCTGAGCCCCTTCTCTCTCTCGCCTTCCAAGCTCGCCGGAAATTACGCGTCTGCTTCTAAACCCACCTCCCGGAAGCGGCAGGAGCCGTGGCCTTCCGACCCGAAAAATAGTCCCACCTCCTCTCCCTCCCTCTCCCAGCCTCCCCGCTACCCCGGGGACCGCCTCTTCAGGGGGAGATACTCCACTGGCAGGCCGCCCTTAGTAAGCGGAGGAAAGGGGGAAGGGAAAGGGGAGACGATGAGGGGAGGGGCCGCCTCCACTTCCGCCGCGGAGGAATGTACGACGAAACTCAAACCGTTAACTTCCGGTACTGAAAAGAGGGCCGTTTCGCCCATTGTCTGAACTGAACGTCAGGCGGAGGGGTTGGAGCTCCGTCCCCTTCCCCAGGCCCCCCTACCTCCTGGAAAGCTCCGCCCATCCCCCGGCCCCGCCGCCGGGCGGAGCCTTCCGGGAGGGAACGGGGCCTGCTGTTATCTCAGGTCCAAAATGTCCGTTTCTCACAAGGTAGGACTCTCTTGGTACCTTTTTTACCCCACTACGATATAAATATTTTAAAAATATTCCACGTTTTGGTTTTGTTTTTCCTTCATTTCCTCCCCGGCGCTGTGGGGCGTTTCGGGTGCTGCTTCTTGGGGCAGCCCAAGGGATGTTGTATGTCCCCATCGATGGAAATCGCTCCGACGCCAAGGGTGGATTTTGGCAGAAGTTATACAGTAAGAAGCTAACTGGTCTGGCCTTGATACGTTTCAGTATAGAGTTCATGGAGTTCATAATCAAGTACCATTCCCGTTAGCTTAATGAAAGCTTTGGCTGGGAATATATCTTTGATAACTAAGCGTTTGTCTTTTTAACTCGATAGAAACCTTTCTTAGTGTAATGGGAACTTGGACTAGAATTGTATC
>VZTY01024679.1:0-11727 GCA_013400935.1 Turnix velox
CTTTAGCTTTCCTAATCTTTATATAATACTCCAGAAAGCAGATGTTAACAGCTATGAGCAAAGGCGAAAATGCGCAAGATGCTCAAGTTTTTAATAGCAATCAACAGGGAGGAAAACTTCAGCTTTGTGAGAACATTTCACAGCTGATGTTGGGAAGTGAAGAGATCCATTGGTTGAAGATACCTTACTACATCTACTGATTTAGAAACTAAAGTGATCACATGTTTATGGCCATTTTAACATGCATTGTCTTGTACTTAAGACTCAAAGGTTTGTTATGATAGCCAGGATTTCTAAAGCACAGTACATTTCAGGGATTTACCCTAATGATCACAAGTTGCTCCCTTATCTTGTATTACTAGCTGTTCAAAAACTAAAACAGTTTTTAAAGCAGAACCTCTTCAGTCATGCCCTAAGGACTTGGTTTCCATTTCCTTTGATTTGAAGACTACACTAAACAAGGCCCAAGTAGGACTGAGCTTTTAAAATTTCATAATAATTATTCTATAATTTTGTGCTATAAAGAGTTATGTTTTGTTTTTAAAGCTCTGCTGGTACACTGTAGGAATACAGATTTGCTTGAACATCTTAACCAAAGATTCTTCCTTTTTTCGTGTTATATAAAACATTGATGAACACAAGATCAGATATGGATCCAATGCAATGGAACACTAGAATCTGTTCAGGCAATAGTGATGCTAGTAAAACACACCATTCCTTTATAAATCTTTTTAAATATGAATTGTGAAGTTAGTATTTTCAGGCAGACTTGGTTTCCAAGTTTGTAAGACTTTCAAATTAATTATATTTAGCTCACTGGACCAAATCTCTGATTTATGTCTTTAGTGGTTCTTCATGCCATAATTGTAAACTCATAATTAATTGGTCCAGTCTCTTTTTAATCTTTACTGAAATGGTTTTTTTGCTAGAATCTAAAAAATCTTTAGAGACTTTTCAAGAGCTTGTATAATAGAGGAATAGAAAGCTATACTCCACACGAGTATTTTTAAATTGCTTTGTATCTATTATTGAATTTTGAAATGTACTTGATTTGAAAACATTAGGTTTGACAACAACTGTTTTTCAGTGAAACAAAGAACCTTGAAATGCAGCTATTTAATGTGTATGTTCTAAAGTAAATTTACTTGCTTCAGAAACTCTGATACCATGGCAAATAAACCTCAAAAGTAAAATGCAGATTCATGTTTTGTCTTTGAATTTCTTTTTCAAAATTTTGTGCACATGTACCCCTCAACAGGGAACAAAGTTATTCAGTGCTTCACAAGATTAGGTTTCTTATTAACTGTAAATAAACTTGTTCATAAAATCAATACCAGCAAGTTGAAAAACCTGACAGATCTTCTAATCTCAGCATTATAACAAAATGTATTGGGACAATTTTCTTTTTTGGCTTGGAAACAAAGAGTATTCATGTGGTGCAAAAAAAATCAAAAACTTTCGTAAATTGTGTGCTTGCTAATATTTTAATAAAAATAGGCACAACTGCATAGAAGTGCTTGAAGAAACTGAAATTATATCAGATGATCTTGAAGACCTGCTTTATCTTGAATTATTTTTATTATTATCAGCAGTATGACTTTATCATACAATTCTTTTGTTCCATTTAGAATTGATTTGTACATGAAACTGAAACATGAGAAGAAACTAGGATATTTTACTCCGTTCTAAATAAAATTTTGAAATACAAGAACACACAAGTACTTACAAAAATTGCTTCTCACTTTTCTATTTTCTCAGACTAAGTGGTATAATAAGGTATTTTTTTCTTCTGTTACTCTTATTTTTAATCAGGTTTTACTGGTCAGTTTTGTGAAGTTGATGCTGCTGCCTGTCTATCACAACCATGTGGAGCCTCCAGCATCTGTAAAGACACATCAGATGGCTATCTTTGTTTCTGTGCACCTGGTTTTATAGGTGGGTTAAAATAAATGGTGTTTAACATGTTTGTTTCACATGTTTAAGTTAGTCCTAAATAGAAAATAAGGTTATTTAGAAGTAGCAATAGGTATAATTTAGCGGTGTGCCTCTGAGTCAAACAGAAGCAACTTTGGTTTCCTGGTACATGAAGGTATTGAGCTGGAAAAAATACTGACTACAAGGGGATTATTTCCACTCTAATAATTTCTTACATTATATTATTTTAGACAGGGTGTCTGTCTTGCATTGATGTGATTGCAACTCCCAGCCATATGCAAGTTGGCCTTAATGTATCTGCTTTGTGCTTCCTGTAACAATAAGGCTGCAGTAACAAAGGCCTGAACTGCCAAATATATGTCCAAAATCCTGGGTAGTTTTAACTAGTCATGCTTAAACCCACCCTGCAGGTCGATGTCATTAGTACAGAGTCTGATTAGATTAAAATTTTTTGAGATTAAAATTTTGTCAGCATAATGTCAAGGTAATTCCTGACTACAGTGTAAAAAAATAAACAAGACCAAGAACCTTTCTAGACAGAGACTGAGATCTTCCTGATCACCTGCATAATGAAATAACCAAGCACAGCAAGAATTCACTGGTCAGCTTTGCAGCCCAGATCGATCCTGGCTAACAGCAGGGACTTTGACAGGTTTCCTAAAGGAGGAATAGGATTATTCCAGAGTATGTCTTGATAGTCAAGGAGGACACAGGCAACCAGATAAATCCAGATCTTGGGCAGACTCTACACCACTTAAATTGCTGCTCCACACATTCTAATGTGCAATTTAATAGCTACATTATTTATGTCTGTAATATAATTAAATGCTTTATCTTTTTCTTATATTTATCATTATTATCAAGGCAGAAAGTAAATTTGTTTGATGTTACTGTGATAATTCTTGTTGAAGTCTTGTTCTACTGAAATACTTGTTTAAATTCTTGTATTTACCTAATAACAAATTAGAATTTTTAGTTCATACTTTTTCTGGAGCCAAATAAAGCCCTCAAAACAATTCTGAAACAATCAGGAGTTTTTCCCTACCTTTCACAAAAGTAATAATAAATTTAAAACCATTATAATCTATTTGGGCAATTCATATACAAAATGCAAATAAATATTTTCTGAGCTTTGTTCAGCCTCAAAGGAAAAAAATATTAGGTACACCATTCTCATTATTGGTTTAAAAATAATTATTAAATTATTTGTCCATAATGAATATTATTTCCATGTATATTTTAATAACAAATCCAGAAAAATAATATTATATCAAAAGACAGTGATATATTTAGTCTTTGAAACCATTTTTATGATGTTTCAGGAAAACTGAAGTCTTTACTTTCCTTAAAATATGAAACTCTATAAATTTTTAGATGATCTCTCGAGGTCAATTCCAATCCCTGACACTCTGTGATTCTGTAAATACATGAAATTCCTATCAGATCATTTTAAAATGTTAAACGTTATATATCCATTTCACTTTTGCCTTTAATCAACAAGAAATGAATTTCCCAAAGACAATTTCTGGCTCAGTGTTAAAAGTTCCTGGTACCTAACCTCAGTTATTTCATTTTGTTGTTGCTGCTTGCACTGGTAACTCACCAGTGGCATATTCCTAATGAAGTGAATCCTTCACTTGTTTCCAGGTAATAACTGTGAGATTGAGGTGGATGAGTGTCTTAGTGACCCTTGTCACAATGCAGCTACTTGTGTTGATCATCTGAATGCTTTCACTTGCATCTGTCAGGATGGTTTTCAAGGTACGAAAAAAAACCTTAGAACCGTAGCTTTGTCAATCTGCTGTGATTGGTACACCGATCGGTCAACATATTGGATAAAATGCATGCATACTTTATTTTCATCTGCTTTTAGAAACATGTAAATTCAGCCAAGTGCGTCTTGACTAAAATTATCTACTTCGTTCTCATGACAGCATGGAACTAGGTGTTTTCTGCTGGCTTAGCTGCTGAAAATGGATCAGTGGGACTCAGTGAAATTTTTCAAATAGTGTATACTGTTTTCTGTAAGCTTTTTAAAGTGTTGGCAGACTTTAATAGAATCAGAGAAAAATCATGTTTTGTTCTTGGCATATTTGTACAATTTATATGGAAAATGAAATAACTTTGGTAAGTGGATGCATCAATTCTCTTTCAGCTTGTATTAGGAATTTAAAGTGCATCCATTTTCCTTGTAGCGCATACTTTTTAAGGATTATGGATTTTTAATCATTGAAACACAAAGCAATGTATAATTCAAATGTCACAGAGCAAACTATTACAATTCAACTACCAATTATATTCAGAACTATTATCGCTTGCATTTTTACTTAATAAAATTCTTTGAATTTCCCAAAGCTTACAACTGATGTAATTTTTCATTTATTCTTCAACTGATAGAAAATTAAGTTTACTAAGAAATACTAGTAATAGAGTATTTTCACACTCTGAGTAGCTATTTGGTTATGTTAGCCATAGTCTAGGCTTAAATAAATTGCATGCTCATCTACATGTTTTTTTTTCCATTTTCTGAGAGTACATCTGTTGCCTTATCATGAACACAGGGAATTACTTTCTCTCATGTCATTGCAATGCAATCTGTCATATTTAATGTAATTGGCTTTCTCTTCTTCCGTATTCATATAATGAGAAAATTGTCTGCTTTTAGCCTCAGGAATCTATTTGATGTCTGTACTTCTAACCTTTTGGTAAAATTAGTAAATTGCTTAAATATTTAAAAAAATCAACATACTGTCATAGGTTTGCAAGTTTGAATATAAAAAAGTTGTCAAATAGGTTCCAGCATATGTGCTATGTTCAGTTAAAATAAGTCGGTATTTAACTATATGTGCTATGCAGTAACATCTCTTCCCTTTGCCTGATTGTATATTCATAGGCAGAACTTGTGAAGCAAATATAAATGAATGTCACTCTTCCCCATGTCTTCATAATGCATCATGTGCTGATCTTATTGGTGGCTATGAATGCATCTGTATGCCTGGCTTTACTGGTGAGTTGTATTCATAGTAAACCTTGTTTTCCACATCAAGGTAGTCCTCAAAACATCCATTAAGACATCATTTACTAATTTGCTTGTGTTTCCTTCTCATTTCTCTTTATCTGCCCTGGTCTAATGTTTCATTTGCATTCCAACAAACTGGAACGCTGACTCCATCTGTAAACTAAATAGCACAAGATAAATTAGTCTGCATGTAAAAAGGCCGTCAAAGCTTCCACACACAGGGAAGATTAGTTACCATTTAGCAACTCAGAAATAAATTGTTATGTATTTGTAGTGATAAGAATTAAATGGATGCTGACATTAGCATGTGTGGCTCCCTCTTTGGCTGATTTATGTTAATTTATCCTCACAAGTTCCTTGAGATTCTTATGGTGCAAATGAATTAGAAATTGGCACTTGATTGTCTTACTAAATGTTCAAATCTTTTTTCTTTTCAAAGGTGCAAGATGTGAAACAGATATAGATGAGTGTGCTTCATTTCCCTGCAAGAATGGAGCCACCTGCATTGACCAGCCTGGTAATTACTTCTGCCAATGTGTGGCTCCATTTAAAGGTAATGAACGCCAAGGGAGAGGAGAAAGCAAACATAATTAACTTTAGAAAGCATTTCTGTCAATTGTCTGAACTCATTTCACTCTTCCTACAGCATTATTAGTCCTTCATTTTTTCATGCAAAGCTTTTAAAGTGACCAGCTAATTATGCCTCAGGCTGCAAGTAATGTGAAGTAAACTTTGTTTATACATCTACTAGGCGTATTTCTTTATTAATCAAACAGGATACTTTAAAATCAGTTTATTAACAGAGTAAGATTATTTACAAAATGAGAGGCATAAGCTGCCATTACAAAGACTGGTTGCTTTCTAAACATTTTTCTTTCTAATTTGATTGGTCATGGAATTGATTAATTTTTTCTATTCTCAGAAAACATTTTGCAGTTATCCTGGAATCCATAAATTGCATGCAATTACTTTTGTTGATGCTTTTAAAAACAATACACTTAAAATGCGAGCTTTATTGCAACCTTTTTCATTAAAAAATTGGGGGATAATTTTAAACTTTCATGGTTAAAATAATTTTAAATAACAAATTCTGTAGTGCTCTTGAGCAAATCTATTTCAAGACATAATCTCAATTAACGACATTTGTTGATTTGTAAATTAAAGATAAAACTATAAATAATATAATGACACAGGTTTAGGATTGTAGAATAGTCATTAAAAGGCCATTTGCTTGGTATGTTGAGACAGCAGAGCTTTTGTGCCTTTAGGGAAGATGGCAACATTAAATTCATCATTCATGAGAAAAGAGAGAGTTCTAATCATTGTTCTTGTTATTTTAGTTAATGGTCAAAATTTATTTTTATAATTTTATTTTTAAGTTATTTTCTGCTGAATAAAATCCAGTATAGAACCAAGGAAATTAGTACCGCAGTACCACAATTGCCTCTTCTCAGAAAGTTATGAAACCACTTTCAGTGTATGGTTGGAAATACTGTTCTCTGAAGTATCTGTTTCACAAGAAGCCAGATTTTGAGAAGAATATGACATGAATTTTGTTATTTAAGTATGTAACTAAAATTTCAGAAAATCAACTTTTCTGCAGTCATCCTTCAAGTAGCTAGCAGTGTCTGTTACTCTCAATGGAAAATTCTGCTAGCAAGATTCATAAATGTTAACTGAGATCTTCTGAAAACACAATATCCTTGGTACAGAATGTCTAGGAGCTATAGGACTCTTGTTAATAATAAAAGACTATTTTAATTTTGAAGCTGTTTACTTCTTTAAAGGTGTACTGAGCAACTTTTAAGATCAAATTCTCATACTGATGTTACTTATTATGGTATAACTAAATGCAGAATTATTTTCATACAAGAAATACCTCAGCCTTATGCTATCTGTTTATTTAAAAATAAAACTGGGGTAAATGGAGTCTCTAACAAATTCACAGCAAGAGAACAGAATGGGTAGTTAAAATATGATTTCTAATTTTGAGGAGATAGTCAGGTTAGTGTCACAAATACCTCTGTGAGCACTATTTAACTGCTTTAGTAAGTTTATGTTATGCTTACAACGTATATTATAAAGAATATATTATAAAGGAATATCTGGGTTTTTTTTAATATATTTCAGTGCATTCATACAAAAGGTAGCCAGTCAGATTAAGCCAGAAATGGATTCTATCAATAGAAACTGGTTTGCATACATTTCTGTTTCACGAGTCCTTAAAGTGCAATGCTGGAAGACATACAAAGCTTTTTAACAATAATGATGCTTAGACAGTGGTGTATATGCCTGATTTTTCTTCAAACGTCTGGCAGTCCAGGCTGTGCAAGTTTACTCTAAAAGCCTGATCTGAGAATGATGTTTTAGTTTTTCTACAGTTATGAACCTTTTTAGGCAGAACAATTTCCATGTGAAAGTTAATGCATGGAGAGCAGTGGAGAAGTTGCTCTAAATCTAAGTGACAAAACTAAAGTACTCTGTATCAGAGTTCCCTTGACAGAGAATTTCCTCACAGCTGGTGTAGATCACTGGTCTTTCCATACATTCCAGTATTTCACTGAAATTATTGCCACTGAAACTGCTATCTTTGATTTCTCCCAAATCTTCACCTGAACAGTTCAAAGGTACTAGCAGTCAATGACACATATTTCAAAAGAAACTGAAGAAACTAGTAAGACTTTCAGATACAAAATTACATACTTATCAACTTCAACTATCATACTTTTTAATTGGAACATTATTAGAAGTATTTTCATACTTTTTCAACCAAGTTCCTTGGCCTGTGGTGAAAACTGAATTTTACAGTTTCCAAAATCACAGAGCTTGACCAGTAGTTCTAATAAGGTATAAATACTGATCTCTGAAGTTCATGTGCTTTTATAACATAACCTTTTTGATCTGGATTAGGAGGAAGCTCAGTATTTGTATTTTAACTAGATCAAAACCCAATAGCATCTAGTTTTATAAAATATGCTTTTGCCATTTATAATAGTAATCTAGGCCACTAGTACTACATATACTTGTGGGTTCTAATTACCCTAAAATGATAGTCTTCCACCCTTTTTAAAATCCATTTCTTCATTTCTGTCTTCTTTCACTAGTGTTCTGTCACTGACTCGTACAACACAAATTACAATATCACCTCATACTTAAATGCTGAAATGTTATTCACCACACTGCCCCTCACACACACTGTTGTGTAATTTTCTTTCTATAGAAGATTTAATCAATATACTTCTCTGGTATAGCTTCTTCTGCTTGCTTCTAATGTATTATTCCCTGCAAATACACTACTATTTTAGAAATGCTTCTGTCTTCCACTCATTTTGTATCATATCTGGCATACAATACTGATAGTCATGTAAACTGGGCATTTTTTCATAAGAGGTCATTCTGATGTTAAGTTGTAGAGAAACAGAGAGAAAGGGTAAGCTGGTTTTCTGTTGTACTCCCTACTGCCAAAGTAACTATTAGGGCTGAGAGGAGGAAGGAAGACAAACTTGATTTAGGAGCAGGATAAATCAAAGATTTTAACATTAGCAACAGGGGAAAAACAGTTCAGAAGTATATTCAGCTACAGTTCTGGCCAATACATTGTAATTGATAGTCTCTGGCAGTAATTTATCTATTACAGTGTTAAGCAGACCTCTAGCCCTCTTATGAGGTTGATTCCATTATAGTATCCTAGCTGGAGAGTTATTATAATAACTTTCATATTATGATATTGATTCTTCTATTGTAGCTTTTCTTTAACAGAATCACAGTTACTGTAGAACTGCTATTAAGTGCTTCAGAAGAGAGCAGCAAGTCTGAGAGACATTGTGAGACTGTAACTCATTTAGGGGTCCCAACATTTTCATGGGAGGTAGAATGAAAGCCCCCATGTCTCTGTCAGGAAATACTGTCTTGTTCCATTAGAAATCCTCATATGACTCAGGAGTGGATCAATTAGTAACTTTTATCGTTCCTCCTGTTATATTTTATCTGTACATAAAATACATAGATATTTATATTTATATCCATGCTGTTCCTTCCATGTGCAGGCATGTTAAAATACAGATCTAAAAGTATAATATAGGAAGTAACAGGAGTACTGTGTTCAGTTCTGGAGTCCTTAATACAAGAAAAACATTTGAGCTGTTAGGGTGAGTCTGGAGGAGGACCACAATGATGATCAGAGGGCTGGAACATCTCCCTGAATGAGAACAGGCTGAAGGAGTTGGGGCTGCTCAGTCTGGAGAAGAGAAGGCTCAGGTGAGTCCTCATAGTAGCTTATCAATGTCTGCAGGGGGCCTACAGAAAGGCTGGAGTAGGGCTTTTTAATAAGGTACAAGATGGCAGGACTAGGAGTAATGAATGCAAATTGGAAGAGGGTAGATTTAGGATGCAGAGAAGAAAGTTCTTTACTGTGAGGGTGTTGATACACTGAACAGGTTGCCCAGAGAGGCTGTGGATGCCCCCTCTCTGGAGGTGTTTAACGCCAGGCTGGATGAGGCATTGAGCAAGCTGGTGTAGTGAGAGGTGTCCCTGCCCATGTCTGGGATGATCTTTAAGGTCCTTTCCAACCCAAACCATGCTACAATTCTATGAAACTTCAAACCTACAGTATTTTTCAGTCCCTTGCTAGTCTCCATTATATTTTAGTGAAGTACATTTTTTGTCTTATTTTCAGCCTTAGCTGAAACTTAACCATTATATTTCTCCATGCATGTCAGCAAAATTGGAACTGTCCTTTTGGATTGATATAGTTTTATTTGCTTCCCAGTGTTTTAAGTCTTCATATAACTTACAGCTGGAGAAGCAAGTCAGTTTATAGATTTAATCTGGCTCTTGCTCAGATGTATGTAGGGAAGGGGAGGAATGTCTGCAGTTCACTCAATTCTTCAAAGATATCTTTGTGAAGCAGCTATCAAACACTCCACTGACCAATGGTTTTTTACTGCTTCTGATTAAAACTGGACCATTACACAGTAGATGAGTCTTTCTTACACTTTTGAGTTATCCTAACATTATTCATCTGCTTTCAGGCATTATCAATCATTAGCGGTTTCATCTAGATTTAGATGCTCTTGTGGTTATGTTGTTTTGCAAGAACCTCATGGCATATTCAAATACACTTCTAACAGTCAGGCCTGTAGTAATAAGTAAAAGCTTACTGTTCACAGCTTTGAAGTACCACAGTATTTATGTATCACACAGTCACATCATAGTTTGTCATAACTATTAGACATTGGTCTTCTCTGAGACTAAGGGAAGTGTAGCTAAGTGAAACTGTCCCTGTATGAGGTATGCTGTTTTTCAGCATTCTTAGCATGCAAAAGGAGAATGACCCCACTACAGTTTCTAGACCAGTTCATTTTTACAAACTTAAGTAATTGTAGAGAAAAATTATATCCAGTTCTGAGGAAATGTCTACTTATTTGTTGCAGCCTTAATGACACGTCTCCTAATGTGTTCCAATTAAGATTAAAGCAAAAATGGTAATTGGCCATTAGACATGTTGCAAAAGAAAGTAAACTATGAGAAAGACAACTCAGCAGAAAAAAAATGCTTAAGTCTGTTGAAAAGCAAGAATAGTAATGGAGTTTTCAGCACAGGACACACTATTATGGGAACAGCTAATTACAAAATAGATTATAAGTAAGAAATGTAAGTGTTCATGAAGGCAAAAAAAAAGAGAGATAATGGAGCAATTACTTCTTTAGTCCTCATAGCCTAAATCTCAGTTTTTCCTGTGCCAAGCCACATGCAAAATGTACTTTTGCAAGACCCGTGGCTCTTTCTAGCATATCTTTGTATTAGACCATAAAAGGATATCTCCTGTTCACCATCAGTTTACACATGGTTTTGGCAGTCTCTTGACACTGAAGAGCCAAATAAAATGTCCTATGAAGGACACCCTGCATTTCATAGGAGCTCTTGGCGTACCAAGGAGCAGAGCTGCCACTTTTCTGTTATATTACCTAGAAGATATGCATTACCTCTAAGCAATACAGAAGGATCATTTAAAAGGCTGTGAAATGCCTAAAAGGGAATTGGTATGAACTAGCACTTGCTGCTGGTTCATACATTATATCACTGAAAAATAACTTTGGAATATATTTTCTCATATTTCCATGAATTTTTTTATTGTTGATAAAAGCTGGCATCTAGATACATAAATTCAGATCTTTCTGCCTCCAAAATGAAACAATTCTGAGAGCAAGTCTCTCACTTGGCCATTTCTAGTGTCAGTTTAGACACTCTCAGGATACATTAAATAACCACAGGGACTGGTAAATATGACAAGATATGTAGGAAACACATGGCCTTACAGAAGAACACTGAGAACTCAAAGGCATCTCTAAAAGCCCTGGTTGCTTAACTCTGTCCATACAGATTCAATGTGGTATGTGTTGGTGCTTCAGCCCTGCTTTCAGTTTGCAACCTG
This sequence comes from Turnix velox, assembly GCA_013400935.1. Lineage (NCBI taxonomy): Eukaryota > Metazoa > Chordata > Aves > Charadriiformes > Turnicidae > Turnix > Turnix velox. The sequence continues at coordinate 11,388 of VZTY01024679.1, forward strand.
GGACACATTTTGATCCAAAAGTAAAATTTGCTTAGCCCTTGCAGCCATGAGTACTTTGGGAATATCACATGTGTAAACCCAGTCATCTACAGTAGATAAGGGGATTGAATTTCATTAGTTGTTCTGTTAAAATGGCGTACAAGAATTTTGCTTACAGAAAGGAGATTCCCGCATGACATTCTGGTCACCAAACTGGAAAAGAATGGGTTTGACGGATGGACCACTCGCTGGATAAGGAGCTGGTTGAATGGTCGCACTCAAAGAGTTGCAGTCAATGGCTCATTGTCCAAGTGGAATCCAGTGACGAGTGGTGTTCCTCAAGGATCAGTACTGGGACCAG
>VZTY01024679.1:12308-27781 GCA_013400935.1 Turnix velox
GGTGAGGCACTGGAACGGGTTGCCCAGAGAGGTTGTGGATGCCCCATCTCTGGAGGTGTTCAAGACCAGGCTGGACAGGGCACTGGCCCTTTTTACTCCCTTCTAGGATACCTGTTTTTATTTATATTTAGTAGCATCTATCATCTCAGTTGTGGAGGTATTTTGTTTTCTTATGCCACAAAGTAGATCAAGTTAAGCCAGCACTAAGATTTTTAATCTTTAGTGTTACAAGGACCTCAGATTTTAGGCATATCATTTACTGCTCATTAGTACTCCTGGGATTTAATGATAAGTTTGTTAGTCTTTGGGATTGAAAACATTGAACCAATGAGTACAAAGTTCATAAAAACCCAAAACTAGATTTCTCTGAAGGGATCAAATGCTGTTTTGGTTTTGTTTTTGGGGTTTTTTTTTTGGTTTGTTTTTTTTTTTCATATTTAAAACAGAAAGCTACATATAGATTGGGAGCAGGAATCTGGAGGGGCTGGGAGGAGGGGTGTTTGCTTTATATAGCCTTATATCTAAACACATTTACTAAAACTCAGTGCTGTTACAGTGATGTTATGATACCAAAAGAAAAAAAACCCCATAAAATTACTGTGGAGGATTCAAACCAACCACTGGCTTTTATTTCATATATGAAATTAGTTTTAGTGTCATTTTAAAAAAATCTTTGCATTCTGAACCTCAACATATAAATTAAACACCATACTTTTGAATAAAAATATTTGTGAGTTAACATAAATTTCTGAAAAAGTTCATGTATTCATGCAAGCCATATAAAATCCATGTGTTTCAGATTTTCTCCCTGTTCTTTCCTTACTGACATCCTTTAAACCAGAGAGATTTTCTCATTTAATTGAAGCACTATGGTATTTGCTTCATTCACATGATACATATGTTTTCAAATAAATTATAACAGTGTTTAATAGACTCCAAGCAAGGCTACTGAAATCCAATTCTACCAGTGTCATGGAGCTGGATACCAATAAAATAAAATCAATTTTAAAAAATCTTTTAGTTTCATCATTTAGTTAGCCAGTTTCCAAAGATCAGATAGAAAGATCAGATCAGATCAGCATCACAGTTCCCATCGGAGCAGCTACTGGAACTGAGACTGTGACACTGATATCATAACCTCACAGCGTAACTAGCTACTCTCCCTCTGGTCTGCTGCCTACCTAGCTGGTTCTCCTTCTTCTGTCCAAACTTCCATATGGACCGCTTCGCAATGACTGCACTTGGTTTGTCCTGAGATCTTTCTGGCATTGTAGGGGCGTATTTAACAGCAGTGTCAGACTACCTGCTATTATGTAGCAAATTGCTATCCAAATGACACACTTGTTCTAGTACTACCCGGGACAGTTTGTTTGCACTTATTGCCATCATCCTGTCTTTTGCTTGCAATCAGATTTATTTTGTCATTCATTCTGTCCACACTTTCACTGCAAAACACTGACTTTGAAACCTGTTGTCAGATTTAATTTCTAAAAATATTGGTAGCAAATGGGGTGTTATTCAATTATTTTACAAAGGGAATAGCAATACTGAAGATTTTAACAAGAATTTCTGATTACAGAATAATTGTGTAGTATACATCAAAACATTTCATCTACAGATTTAGATTGAGTAAATAAACAATAAATTGAAATAATTTCAGATGAAGAAATGAAAACATATCAGGTAATTTATCTTCTGTCTTTTAAATAAATTTTTGACTTCTAATAATAGCCTTAACAGAACAGGTTTTTTCAGCAAAAATATCTATTTTCATTGTTCATTTATGTTATTTAGATGTGACTGATGAAGAATTACAAGCAATCACAGTAGAAAAGAGAATTAATAGCAGAATGACATTTTTTGAATATGCAATATGTTTCTAAATATTCTTCCTAAACACACAAAAGGGAGTTTCCAAATAAATTATTCATTACTTGATAGATATTCTATGCTAATGAAAAAGCATATGCTTCTTTATATAGAAAGAAATATAATATTAAATCTAATAGACTGTGAAACTGAAAAGAAAATCGTCCTTGAACTGACTGTGTAATTTATTCATTTGTGCATGTTCTTTTGGAGTTTGTTCATGTTTATTCTAATAGACAGGTCTTTCATTTAGCAAAGTAAAGACAATCTTTTCTTGTAATCAATAAAACGTAGCCAAGAATTAAACAAGCAAGAAGGTTAAACTTGACTAATGGAAATAAGCATAGTTGGAAAGATGTGCTGAACTTATTAATTTGTTAATGAACTTCTTTGTTTGATTTTTCCAGATTTCATCTGCTGGGTACAGTTTCCCTTTTTTGTCTACCAACTAAGTTTAATAAATACTACATTTTTGCTCTTTGATTTAAGAGTTTAATAATTTAAGAATCCTGATAGGTCAGTTTATAAACTGGCAAACTATTCTTTTCTGTCAACAGACTATTTCAGAAACTTACCAGACCAATTGAGAACTTTCCTGCATTTAGTAAAATATAGATGTATTCAAATTAATCAGCTCCAGTAAAAACTTAATACTTTTTTTACAATTTCTCAGAATTTCACAAAATTCCTCAAGCATTCTACAAAATAGTATGAAGAAGATATGAATTCTGCATTCCAATTAATCTGCTTCAATCAACATTTTTTCACTCATAATTTGTTTTATTTTAATAGCTTTAATAGCTTTAATAATCATACATTCACAGCTTTGTACAAATGCTGGTATAAGAGCAAGAATGGCACTGTGTACATTTTACTGACATGTAGCAACCACCACTTATTACTGCACAGCCTTAATCTTTGTGTGGATAAGCCCTTTTGAAAAAAATTCTACTTCAAATCAGACAACTTCCTTTTCCTGTTTTCCTTCTACTGGTATTGATTAGCTTTAATAATCAATTATTTAATAACAAATTATTTCCAGAGTTGCATTAAAATAACATAAACAGTTGTGATATTCTGAATGGGGGAATGGTATTTTAAAATATTAACTTTCAAAGCTGATCGTTAAAAATTAATTGTTTCAGGGAAAGAGACTGAGTTATCATTTTGTCTACCCAATCATCTAATCTGAATATGATTTAAATTTCTGCCAGTATCAGATAGAGATCTTCCATACAGTGATGTGCCGGAATGTTGAGCAGGAGGAAAAAGAGTTTGCTTTTCTAATTAAAGAGTGATGAAGGCTACTTGAATGAGAGCACTAGAAAAAAACCTGTTTAGTATTAGCAATTAATATTATATCACATCACATTCTGGCCTGATTTGGCAAATAGGATTGTTTACCCAGGTCATCAATTTTATGACCAGATTTTAATTTACCACTGTTTATAAATGTCAGTATAGTGTAAATATTTTTTGATTTGTCCTGTTTTGCTTTACTACAGCTAAAACAAAAGCAACAATTTACTTTTCTGCAAATTCCTCAAAGAGGGGGAACACTTATTCTGCAGTTTCAAATCAGTATGACCTTCACTTTGATCTATACCCTTCTAGGGAGCTACCTTAAGCAAGAATCTAAACCATGCTGCTGCCTGCAGAACAGGAGGAAGATTCATGAGCTCCTTTACCAGATAGATGTATGTCTTGAGTTGCCATGCTGCCAGAGGATAGAGGTGGGGAGGAAGAACAGTATGTGATAGAACAGGAGATGCTATTTTTGTTAGAGACTCTGAAGGGAGAAAAGCCTGTTACCCAAAGGATCAGGATAGAAGGAGAGAGGAAGAATAGGCAGAGGATATACTCAGGCAAGGGGTGACAGAGACTGTACAACAGTGGAAGCTGGATGATGATTACTTCAGACAACTTGAAGATTTTCTCTTCACCTACAAAGGTTCACTTACGGAATAAGTAGTGAGCCATGACAACAGGTGAGGAAGAATCAGTTGATAAGAATGTAAGCTGTCTGAGCTTGGCATATACAACCTCACCAGCAAGACTGAAATGAAGCACTGATGGACTCTTTTCTCTGAATGAAAGTGGCACCCATCTGTTGATCAGTTATGATCTCTGAGGAGGTTTACCGGCATGTCAGAGTTCTGGATTCGGGATGTAGGAAAGAGATAGCCACAGCTTGTCTGATGCTGCTTGACCATGTAGGCACCGATGATACTGCCAGCAGAGACCCTGAGCATATCAAAAGTGACACAGGTGGAGGCTGTTGAAGCCTAGCCAGAGTTTTTCACACCACTGCTGACAGGAACAAAAACATTAGGAGCAAAGATATGAGGAAAAGGTTCTTGACCATCAGAGTCGTGAGGCACCGGAACAGGCTGCCCAGAGAATTTGGAGGCCCATTCCTGGAGACATTCAAGGCTATGCTTGATGAGGTTCTGAGCTACCTGATCCAGTACAGGATGTCCCTGTTTCCAGCAGGGGAGTTGGACTAGATGGCTTTTGACAGTCCCTTCCAACTATATGATCCTATGATCCCCAGAATTAAAACTTAGTGGTACAGGCAAGACTTCATCTTTTAGTACTATTGGGTCCTCTTTGAGCAATGAGATCTGATGAGGAAAGATCGAATAAATCTAAAAAAAAAAAAGGAAAGACTATCTTTGCCAGCAGGACTTCGAACTCTGTGAAGATGATTTTACATTACATTCACCAAGGAATGAAGACAAAAACCAAAAAGAAAGGGAAGAGCTGGAAAAAATTGCTGTGGGAAAGCATGATTAGGGAAGCTGTCACACTTCCTTGGACTGCAGCTGAGGCCCCATCTCAAGTGCAGATAACATAAACAGCATCAGAAAGATGAAAAGAGTGAGATGTCTAAGCTTTCTGGAAACTACAGCCTCCTATTGGAAGAAGACAGCACACACTGAGGGACATGCTACAATGAATGGATACAAGCTCTCTGAAAACAGGAAAAGTAGAAGGATGGGCTGAACTTCCTGCAAAGCAGTGTCTTGAATTCATCGGGCTTTGTAATGGAATAAGGCAGGATGAACAGAGAACCAGTGACAGTGATTCAGAAAAGTTTATGTAGTCTTCCTTGGAAAAGCAGAAAAAGACTCATGAATGCAGGCTCTTGAACTCCTTAGATTATTACCACCCTCACTTTTGCTGGAAAGACAATGCAGAAATACACAAGTAATTGAGTACAGTTTTTTTGAAACAACTGTGTGGTGAGACACAGGGAGGTACTTAACCGGATTCTCTGTTCATGAATATGCAAGAAATTATTTGAGATGAAAAGATAGTTTTGGTGATAATGCAGTGGAGTGACAAAGTTTATACTCTTAAGAGAAATGAGTGGAAGAATGATTCCAGACTTCAGTAAGCTGACTTTAGTTTCCTCAGGGATCTACTTGGCAAGCTCCCATTAGAGACTGCACTCAAGGGAAAATTTTTTATCTTGGGCGCACTGATTTATCTTCAAGGACAGTTTCCTCACAGTGCAGTTCTTTCTAGTGAACAGCGACTCAAGCATACGTGGTAGAAAAATGGACAAATGGAGAACTCCTGACTGAGTTTAAAGAGAAAACCAAGTGCACAGAAGGCAGGTGAAGCTTATCCTGAAGCCACTCAGTCACACAAGAACAAAATCAGGAAAGCTAAAGGGCAAGTGGAGCAAGAAATGACAAGTAGCTGAAGGGCAACATGAAAAACGCTATATGTCTACCAGCAACAAAGTAAGATGGAGAAAAATGAAATCACATTGCTGAACTGATAAAGTACATGGAAGAGTCTGAGACACTCAATGCCTCTTCCACATTGTTCTCCCACCAGTGGGGAATCTGGGCTTATCTAGACTGGAAAAGAGTTTCAGGGGCACCTAACAGCAGCCCAGTGCTTATTTTACATGAACTAATAGAGAAGACAGATTCTGTCTCCTCAGAGCACAGTGAAAGACATCTACAGAAGCATTCATTTAAAAAATCAAAAATCTTATAATTTATTAGATATAAACTGATGAATATGAGAATATGCTTTAAAATTAATGAAAGCAACAAAAGAATCTGAAGTGCAGGTTGCTCCTATACCTTCCTTTCCGAGTCTCCTCACATTGAACCTTTTAAATTATAAGTATTTTCTAAAATCTTATCAGAAATTGTATTAGAGGTAGCAGAAATCATCTTCAGCTGATGCTTACAATAAATGAAGAAATTCTGAATAAGAAAAATATACTCATTCTTTGAAGATCTTTGGTTTTTTGCTGTCATGCAGCAAAACTGTGTTATGCTTTCCAAAAAGCAGTGGTACCTAGTGTTGGAGAAATATACGATAGTAGGGGAAACTTGATGTGCTATGGCATTGCTTTCACTTTATCTACCAGATATCTGTCCTCACAAATGTCTGTCCTTTGGCATGAAAGAGATTGGGTAAATCTATTCAAAAGTTCTACAGGAGAAAAACAAGTACTGCATCACTACATCATCCGACAGTTCCACTTAGGATTGTCAGCCATGTGCTAAGCTTATTAGCGTGGGTGTGAAACTCCACTGCAGGAATCAGCAGGGATGTCACCCATGTCAAGCTGTTGTGATATAAAGATAAAAACTTCAGGGCAAAAATCTCAATGTGCCATATGGTAGTTTTTGCTATGCAATTTCATAAATTCCAGATCTGAGCCTGCCAGCTGCCTGTGGCAGGGTCACCAACCACCAGAGAGACTACTGGTGATATAAAGACAGGAAACAACTTGTGCACTTCTTCTACTCTGTCAGCAGACTACTGGAGTCAGAAGACTGCTGGTTGGTTTGATTTTTTTTCACCTCAGTTCTGTTCCTACTTGTTGCTTCTGCTATGAGAAGCCATAAGAATTTAGTCCTTAGATGACTCCATAGAGGAGATGCTGTCTCCTCTTTAAAGAGAAGAGAGGTAGAAGAGAGCATCCGTCATTCAACTTAATGGCCAAGCCCAGCCAGAATCACAACAGTGTAAAGAACAAGCCCCCCTACAGTAAGGAACCAGCTCATCTAAATTCCTGCTGATGTTCTGAACAGTGCATGATCCATTTCAATGAAGAAGGCTTGTTCATAGCCATTAAGCTACTGGGATTGTTACTGTGAAACGAAAGAAGGCAGCTAGTGTGGAATAGACTGAAAGAAAATTTTGTCTATGATGGTGATGGAAGCAAAGGAGGAAATTCAGTGGGTTCAGCTGACTGCAGTCAAGCGTATAGTAACTGTGCACCTGACCACCGTCTTTTATAGCAGAGCTCAAATCTGAAAGCAGGTCTCTGTAAATGCAAAAGTTCATTTCACGAAGTTAAATTAGTCTCATGGACACCTTAATACTGAAGTTATCCAATGAGTGCTTTTCATCCTTTCACTATAATCTACAAATTTCAAGAATATTAAGTTTTCAAAGAAGTTATGGCATGGCATTAAGTGGAACTCTAGCTTGACACCATGCTGGAATTGAAGTCTTGTTACTCTGAATTGAAGTCTTGTTACTCTGAAACCATAACAAAATACTTAATATACTCTGCCAGAATAAGGTAACCCCTTAACTCACTCAGTTTCCCCAAAATTATAGTAAAAAATAACCTGCATGAATTTTCAGTTCCATTACATAGGAACTAGTCAACAAACTTAAAGCTACCGCATACTAGAGGTGACTGCAATCCCGGGTAATGCTTTCTCAGGAATTTGTCTCAAATTTTCAGCCTGAAAAGAAACTGAAAATTCTCAGTGCTGTTGCCCAGCTCACCAACATAACTTAGCTCATGTCCTGGGTTGTGATACCCTGGCAGTGGTGCAGGAGCTGCAGGGTGGCCTTTGTGAGCAGAGGCTGAGGCTATCCTATTACAGACAAGGTTTCAACCAGCTCCAACTGACCTACTGCCTTGAGGCAAAACTTGTGTAAGAAAGGGTAAAACTCTGCACTGACTGCAAGGCATGAGCAAAAACATGTGAGAAACTGTGCCACAAGCACTGAGAGAAGGAGGAGGAGGTGCTCCATGCACCAGAGCAGAAATCCTCCTGCAGCATCTGGAGAAGGCTATGGTGGAGTAGGCCCCTGGTAGGAACTGTTCACCTGTGGGCGGAATCAGCACTGAAGCAGGGGAAGAGTGCGAGGAGGAGAGAAGGGGAGACAAGAGATGTATATTGACCACAGTTTGCATTTTCCAGTCTCCTGTACGTCTCAGGGTGGGGTTAGGAGATAGAGGAGTCTAGAGTGAAACCTGGATATAAGAGGGAGACAGAGGAAATTTTCATGCTTGTTTCTCACAATTCCATTCTCTTTTTAACTGGCAATGAATTTGATAGTTTTTCTCAAGTTGAGCCTGTTTTGCTCATGGCAGTAACTGGATGTGCTATCCCTACTTTTAATTTGGCCCACAAGCTTTTTTGATCCAGTTTTCTCTACTTTCCCTGTTGAGGAGGAGTAAGAGAGCAGCTGGCTGGGCATCTGTCAGCTAGCCAAGGTCAACCCAACACAACATAACTGCATGGCTTTTCTACACGACACTACAAGTACTTTATGTTGCAGTGTCACATTGTCCATCGTGGGATTAAGGTTACAGCCTGCCTAAGGAAAAAGGTGGCTGTTAGGGCAGAGAGATGTTGCTCCAGGAAGGAATTGCTGGGCAGTTAGAGCAGGGGCAAGGACACTAGGGAAGTGGGCAGAACGCCTGAGGTACAGCAAAACCTGGGCAGCTCTGACATAAAGTACAGCATAGATACAGCCCAGTCTCAGCGGCCACAGGAAGGCAGACAGGCTTCAAAGGGATTGAGAGGTCTACATGCACAGAAAGCCAGTGAGCTCTGTCTGAAACTAAGCCTGAAAGCATAGACTCGCCTTCATTGACGCTGAGGGAGAGGAGAGGCAGCTTTACAAACCAAGCCCATTTGATCTCTCTTCTGTCTGCCCTCTCATTTTGAGTTTCACTGCTGGAAAACACGATTCCATCTTGCCTATATTCTAATAAACTAAGACTCTCTCTAAAGGGACTTTTAATCCTTTTTGATCAATTTCTTGGTTTTGATCAATTTATTTAGATGATGGCATCTGCAAACCAAGATCACCATTCACACAGCTCATTGAATAGCCCAGATAAATGCATATAATATGTTACACACTAGAGTGTCTGTTAGGAAAGAGCAGGGGAAATGGATGGGATTTCTGATTGTATGGAATTTTTGTAAGTGATGGAGGCAGTCATCATTAAATACATGCATAATTTCAGCAAAACAATTATATAAGGTTACTTGCATTTCATTCATGCTCAGGTTTATGGGTTAATGCATAAACAGCTCATGTGGCAGCTGTGCCAAGATATCAGGAAGAAATAACAAGAAGACTCAAAACAAAATTCAATTATTATTTTTAGATACATTTTTGAACCATTTTAGAAGACTGGGTAAACTATAAAATATATTGAGATAGCTAGTATGATTTTTAAATGTATTTGTATAAACAAAACAGATAAATCTGTCTTTATTATTTGTAATTCTATAAAGCAAATACATGTTTCTGCATGGTAATGTGCACGTATGTACGTCTGAGACACTCTACCTCCTTCTTAACCAGGGATACAAAGAAAATACAGCTAATAACAAGCAGCAGCTGCAGGGATATATTCATTAGTTAAACATTGACAGCTTTTCCATTTTCCTTTTTAGGTCTGAACTGTGAGTTTATGCCTTGTGAGGCCAGCAATCCCTGTGAGAACGGCGCTGTGTGCATCGAAGAAATAAATTTGGACGTTTTTCCCCTTGGATTCCAGTGCCAGTGTGTGAAGGGCTTTGCAGGTCCACGTTGTGAGATCAATGTCAATGAGTGCAGTTCTAACCCTTGCCTCCACGGATACTGCTATGACAGTGAGTTCAGTTTGGTTACTCACTTTAATGTAGAGTAGTCATTCTGTTGAAGTGTCTGTAGCTACTGAGCTGCTCTGGGGAGAACAGTGGATAATTTAGTGAAATTTAGCTTGTCTGAAGCTTCACAGCCAGCACCAGGAGGATTATTTTTGCCAAATGCCTCAACTCCTGGCACTGGGGTTTATGTGTTCAGAAGGTCAGAATAGCAGTTAATGAGAAATTTTAATGAGATTTGTGCTGTCTCCTTTGATCCCCAAATTAGCCAAACACATCTTGCATTGTGCTTTTCATGAGAGAATATTCAGGTGCTGAAAAGGAGCTCATGGAGCCATTAGGCAGTATACGGAACAAATCTAACAAGAAAAAAACCCTGCATTAAATATCAAAATGATGCAAAATGGATTGTTTTTTTACTATTAAGTGCCTTCTGTAGCTGTAATTTACACTTACAGTGATAGATATGCTTAAAGGATTCAGCGGCAACTTGATGAATTACTCTGCTACATTCTGTCTGTAATGGCAAACTAAGTTTAGTAGGATCCATTTTGTGTGGAGTAGTTACTGGAAAATTTTATGGGGCTATTATCACCTATTATGCACTTAATGCGTTTGGAAAGAAGATGAAAGTGGTAATTTTCAGAGAATCTCATGGTGCTGTCTGGAAAGAAGAATGACATCTGGAGGTCATGTAGTCAAACCTGCTTGAAGCTGGACTATCAACAGCACGAAACCAGAATTCTTCTAGCTGAGTTTTGCCAGTCTCTAATGGACAGAAATTCCACAGACTCTTTGTGACAGCCTATTTCATTGATGCACTACTCTTGAAGACTTTCCACTGTCTCCCAATCCCTTCTGGATCTCCTAAACAGCAACTTTTTGCCATTACTCCTTATGATATCATCTGGTACTACAAGAGAAATTCAGTTCCGTTGTTTGTGCAACTGCTGTTAGAGTTACTGCTATAAAACTTTTTAATCATTAATTCTTCCCTGAAGAAACTAATATAAATCAAGCCCATCTGACTCAGCTTTTTCTCATAGGTACCACAGTTTAAGCACTGAACAGCCATGTTTGTCTTCTGCTCTATTTCTTTTTTCCCCATATCCTTTTTAAATGAGAATGATGACTTGAGAATTTCCCTGAAATTCAAAATCTTTGCATTTTAAAGTTCAAGCTCAGAAAGTGCTAGATCTTTTGGGGATAACTTGTCACTGTGATGCTTCTGGACTTGAGTTGTATCATGTGGACATATTGGTTCCTCTGCATTATGTAAACTGGCTGTGGAAAACTAGAATCCTGAGGAAGCTAGGAAGCTCTCTGCAGATGAATAATGCTTCTGCTCTGAAGAACTTAAAACATTTTGTGAGTACAATAGCACCTATCTGTAAAGATGCAATGGCAGAACAGATTCCATGGCAAACCTCAGAAATAATGAAGAATCGAGGGACCTCTAAGGTTAGAATGAATCCAGGTCTGCAGAAGTGCACATATTTCTGTCACAAGGTTCTTATATGGATGTAGTACTTTAAAGATTCCCCTGCATTTGAATCACTAATGTTGAAAAAGGGAGAGGTCTCTTATCATCAGCAAGTTTAGATTAAAATACATCATAGGTTGAGCTGCCAAATTCAGGTCAACCAAGATTTTCTTTCGTATATTTGTAAAGCATAAGGCATTTCTTACCAAAAATCCCCAGAAGTCAACAAACCAAAACTTTACTTTTCATCTCATTTAGGCAGAATATGAAAGACCTTACACACTTTGTGTACAGTTTCAAGATGGAAAACTTCTCCTTAGTCTGTAAGATGGCACCACTTTTTCAGAAGCTAATAATGGGACATTGATTTTTAATTCTTGCATCAAAATATCTCAATTGTTTAAGCAAAATTCAGTACATGAATAAGCTTTTGTATTAAAAAGGTGATTTGAGATAATGCATTTATTTCAATTTTTTTAACATGTCCACATCATTCAGTTAAAAACAGTCTGAATCTTTGCCAGATACTAGTAATAACAGCAGTAATTAAGTAACAATTTTACAACATTCAGCTGATATTCTAAAACACTCTTAGTACGAAATTTCTCTGTTACAGTTGTCGATGGCTTCTATTGTTTGTGCAACCCAGGATATGCAGGACTGAAATGTGACCAGGACATTGATGACTGCATAATCAACGCTTGCGAACACAATTCTACATGTGTTGATCTACATCTGGTTAGTAAAGACCATCTTTAACTTCAATTGATTGCTAAGTTTTCTTCCTGAAATCTAAAGCAATTCTATGTCTAGTTCTATACCTCCACTTAATCCACACACCTGTCAAGAGTTTTATAATCATGCTTTACAGTCACAGTAGGGAAGAGAAATGATTCTACCATTGAAAAGCTGCTATTGAGTCAACATAGTTATCTGGAGAATTCAAAAGGAATGGAATATTTTCAACTAGATATGTTCATGATCTCATTATAAGTAGAGAGGATTATTCATTTACAATGATGACATGCATTTCAAAGTGGCTGAAAAAGACAAAATGTCTTTAAGAAATTCACCATTTATTTTCAAAATTCTTCAGCTATATTAGTTTCTAAACCAAGTAACTTTTTTTCATCTCTAGAAATAAAAGCATTCTATCAACAGATTTCTTCATGGGAGGAAAGGGGAAGAAAAACACATTATGTAAACTTTGTCACCAGAGGTGGCCAATGTTCTGTGTCACTTCCTCCAGGCATCTACCAGGAATCACTTTGTTTTCAATGTATTCAATAGGAACAGTAAGACTATGCAGAATGTTGTCCTTAAGAAATATTAAGCTTAGCAGAGATATTGGAGATGGTTAAAAATAGATTAGCTTTTTTTCCTTGTTCCACTTTCTCCCAGCATATTTGTGAAAATATCAAACAAATTCAATGTTAAAAGTGTAGGATTCAGATTAATGCTAAGAAGCGTAACTTCAAGTGTTTATAAATGGTATGAGTTAAGCACTCAGAGTCCTTGCTGATACACTCAGCAGAACCCAGAGAAGTGGCTCTGCTGCCTGTCTTGTAGGCATCCAACATTGGGTTGCTGAACAACCTTGTGAGTACCCCTGCCTATATAGCTAGGATGAATTACTACAGAAGCAGACACCCATATTTAAGTGTCTGCATTTGCAGATGAACCCCATCCCAGAAGTGTTTTAGGGGTATTCCTGGGGCTTTATTTGGTTGGGGGTTTGTTGGTTTGCCTTTTTTTTTTTCACCAACTGCATAAAGAAATCCCATTTCCTTCTGAAAAATCCTGGTGGTAACTTGCAGCTACCACTACTTCCTAAACTTGAAGAGAAGTTACACACTTCAAGAGAATTTATTTCAAATTCTCTGCTCTGATTTCCAGATTTGTTTCTTCTTTTCACAGTTACAACACTTAATGTATTGTGATTTTTTTTTTTAAATATGCTTCTCAAGAACTAGTAAACTTTGGACAAAATTGATATGGAGACCACAGATCTTGTGCCACTTTTTTCATGTCTTCGGATGCTTCTGGAAATGTATGGGTTTTTTTCCAGAAGTCTGCAACTAAAATTTCTGGCTCAATGGACACATAGTGCCATCTTAAAATTGGGTTAGAGTATGTTTCAGAAATAAATGTTATGCTGACAAGGCATATACAGTCCTATTCTCTATTAGATTGTTTAATACATTTATTCCCATTATTACTCCTAACTACAGGTGATGCTTTAACTGATATGTAAAAGAATGCTCAAAAATGTAAACCACATCCTTTCCAAACAATATAAGAAATAGACAAAATTAGGTGTTCTTTACAAAAGAAACACCAAGAATGTTTGCTAAGTTTCACTGAATGAGCTCTCTTATTGATTGTTAATTTGGGCAAAATTAAACCTGTCTAACAATGATTTAATTTTTAACATGGTTTTAGTTTTTCTTCATATGTCTTTTACACTTTTGTTCTCTTGATTCATCTTTGTTTTTGTTCTGCGGTACGTATATATTTCTCATCTTCTTTCTCACAGACCCATGTCATTTTGTTTTAAATGGACCGTGACACAGCGAATTACTGAGATCTGTGCAGACTCACTGTTTCAGAGAAAGCCTGACATTATAAAAAATGTAACCTGTGAGGATTCAGTTACTAACTACAGAAAAAAGAGTTGTAGAAACTAAATGGGAAATATAATTTTAGACCTTAGCTTTGATCTTTTTCAGACCTTAATGCCTTTATCCACATAGTTCACACATATTGTCAATATTCTGGTAAGTGTTCACACTCAGTTGTTCATTTTGATGTTATTTAATGTACAGATTAAAAAAAATATTTAGTAATTTCTTCATTAGGAGACTGTTCTGGAATGAGCCTATTTTTGCACAGGAAGCAGATAATTGCTACTAGTTTTATTTGCTGTAGCAATAATAATGCACTGCTATTCAATATTTATACTTTCTCAATCTCTATTCTTTTCAATATATTCTTATTCACTTAAACTGAATTTTCTAATAGAAGTTTCTGAAATAAGTTTCATGTAGAATCATGAAAGAGATGTAAAAGCTCACTCACTCACTAAGTGACTGTATTAGTCAGTTTATATGTGACTATATTATTCCACATTCAATATCCTTCCTGTTGTATTCAGTATCAAAGAGTATCAATTTCTTCCATATCAAATGTTGACATTCTATGCACCAGGACCCCTTCATGAGTGATGCTAATAGTTAATGAATTAACATATATTCATAAAAACAGCAGAAGATCCATTTCTTCTTCTTCTTCAGCAAGAACAGTTTTTAAAAAAATAGGTAATAATAAAACAATAAGTCTCCTAGAGAATAAATTATTCACATTTAAAGGGTTACCTCCTCCTCCTTCTCTAAAAGGCAATAAACTGGGGGATCAGGAGCAACTGAGGCATAATCCAAGAAGACTTATAAACAGAAGGAGATCTCAGGAGTTTCATAATTACTCCATCAAATATACTTTTCTTGCAAAGATATATTAAAATATTCTTATTATATTTGTCAAGAACCAAAGACCTTAACATGAGAAAGAATTTCAATATACACTCTAACTGCACCATATGCTTTGCAGCCTTTACTTAGGCTCCATTGGCAGTAGGTGCCTTTAAGCTATTCGACCACACGGTGAGACCAGGTTACATGAAGTATAGGTCTGAATGGCACAACTTCATCAGCATAGGAAGGCTCCATGTTTCTACTGCACCTGAGAATTCCAGTCACCCAACAGCAACTATAAACTAGCTCAAGTTGTTGTCAGTCATATTAGACTCTCTGGTGGTTCAGGAATAATTAATCAACTATCCCTATAATAAAAGAAGTTCCATTATGCTGTCTAACAGCTCATATGCCTTTGATGCATTTTTCTAGGTCAAAGTGAGAAAATTAGCATTGCCAGAATGTCATTTGCAGCATATTCTTCCTCTTTGGTGTTGACAGAACCTTAAAACTAGATACCCATGTTATCTTGACTTATCGTAACAACACATTAGCAAAAACAGACACAAAACCAGACAAGTGATGGATAAACCCCCCAGCATCTAAGCACTATGCAGCTGCTCATACACCCTATCTCCTGCATGGGATGGGGGAGAGAATAGGAAGAACAAAAGAGAGAAAAGTTGTGGGTTCAGATGGTTTAACAAGCTAAGGAAAGCGATAGAAGAAGGAAGGAAGGAAGGAAGGAAGGAAGGAAGGAAGGAAGGA
>VZTY01024679.1:28312-42220 GCA_013400935.1 Turnix velox
GAAAGAAAGAAAGAAAGAAAGAAAGAAAGAAAGAAAAGAAAGAAAGAAAGAAAGAATCATATGGTACAAAGGCAAACGACATCAACATGCACTGAAGCCACTCTGGAACTGCCTCCCTCAGCTGGACAGGGGAGAGTAAACAGAACTAAAGGCTCAGACAGCAAGATCACTCAGCTACTACTGTCTTGGGCAAAACAGACTCCACTTAGGAAAAACTAATTTATTACCACTCAAATCAGGGCAGAGCAATAAGAAATAAAAACTAAATTTTAAAACACCCCTCCTCCTACCTATGATAATTCTCTCAATTTGTCATCCACCCTTAATTTCCATTGAAAATAGAATCTCCTATACCTTATGCTTAATAGCGATAAGATAAAGAACCTCCTTTTAAATTTATAACTTATTTTAGAACATCCAGAGATGGTCAAGGTATGATGAAGTAATTGACCTTCGGGAGGCTCTGCCCCCTAAATGCTGACAGCAAATGGTCTAGCACTGGACATGAGAATAAAGGCTAGGTCCTACCTGCATTAATGAAAATTTTCCAGTTTTCCATGGGAGTGGACGTTCTCTAAGGTCTCAATAAAGCAAACAGGCTCTGCCACTGAAATTGATCTGAAACAATACCTTGGTTTAACTAAAGGTCAAGCCACAGACCATGAATGGCACTCAGGATATAACAAGCAAAAAGCTCTGCAGTTCCCAGGTCACATAAATTTGAGTTGTACATGACTTAAGCTTATGTATTGCATTCCCTCAGAGAATCCATGTGCTGAAACTGTGAATGTGCCTTTTGACAAATCAGTTTCAGATTACCAATTACACATCCCAGAAAAGAGCTACACAGAAGCTGGAGTTCACGTAAGAAACTAGCAACTGCAGTAGTACTTCTGCAAAACTCATCTAATTGAGTTACTAATACAACTAACTCACTGTGCAGCCATGAAGATTTGACTTGCCACTCTTAATAAATAATACACCTATATTTAGTTAAAAATTAACAGTGTCTTCATAGTCCTTCATGCAAGTTTTTTGAGGATCTAGTGAATTAACTTCCTCCTCTGCTTTGTACTACAGGACTATCAGTAAATAGACTGAAAACTTAGTCATTATGGGATGTACTCCTTTTATGTGCTAGTAAGTCCAGTTGAGTCAAAGACACTGGAATGCACAAAATTAACTATTGATTTACTGACTTAGGCTAATGTCCCTAATATCGATCTGTTGAATTACACATTGCTCGGACAAAGTGATGATGATGTCTTATGCCTTACTCATCCAACTGAATGCTGAAGTCAGCAAACAAGCCCATGCTTTCCATTTATTTGCTTTATTTATTACATTATTTTAAAATGCTATAATCTGATTTTTTTGAAAGAAATTGCAGACTGTCATAGCTTGACTTCAACTGGCAGCTAGAACCGAGCAGCAGCATGCTTGCTTCCCTGTTTTGTATAGGGAAGACAATCAGAAGAGTAGAAAGTGAGAAAAAGTTGAGATAAAGATAGTTCAGTAAGTAGTGGAAAATCTGCACATCCAAGAAAAGCAGAACAAGGTTCCCATCAGCAGGCTGGTGTCATATTATTGCCAGGGAAGTGGGGCTCCATCATGCATAGTGGTTACTGGGAAAGACAACATAATTCCAAATGTCTTCCTCCTTCCTTCGTTCCTCAGCTGTATATGCCGAGTATGTCACATTGTACATACTCAGTGGTCAGGTGGGCCCAGCTGTCCCAATTGTGACCCTGTCCAACTTCTTGTGCCTTCCGAGCCTCCTTGCTGCCAGTGTGATGCGAGAGGCAGAAAAGGCATTGAGAGCTTAAGAACAACTAAAAACTTCAGAGCACTATCAAAAGCATTTCCCATCCCAAATCAAAACCATCATTATATCAGCTACTAATAATAAAGTTAACTCTACTCCAACTGAAATCACAACACAGACATATATAAAAATTCTTAACTTTATCCAACATCAGTAAAGTTAGGAGTTAAGTGTCTTCTATTAACTTTTTCATAAACTGGATTTGAAATACTCAACAGGACGGAACAAAATTGTTAAAAACTGAAGGAAAGGGAAATTAAGAAGGAGTCAAAGTTGGGCTTTCCAATGAGACTTGTGAACAGATGGCAAAACAATGTGATATGGTCCCAGATGGAGTGCTGTAAGTCCTGCCAGTAGTGACAAGGCTGGACAGTGAAAATACGCAACAGCAGGGAAAGAAGTGAAAGAACTTCTCAACATATACAACAGCATGGAGAAGTGTGACCTATTTGTGGAAAGCATAACCCTAAATTTGATATTGACATGACATAGAGACTAACATTCTGTTTGAGGTGGGATATAAAGTGGTTTTAACCTTGAAAAGCATTAAAGGACTGACTGTGATACTCCAGAGACTTAGTACTAACACGACTGAATTGAAGAAATTATCTACACAAAAGGATATAGCTGCACAGAATATCAGGGATTGGAAGGGACCTCAAGAGATCATCTAGTCCCATCCTCCTGATGGACCTAGACCAGGTCACACAGGAGCACAAACAGATGAGTTTTGAATACCTTCAGAGAAGGAGACTCTGCAACCTCTCTGGCCATCCTGTTCCAGTGTTCTGTCACCCTTACTATGAAAAAGTTTTTACTTACATTTCTGTGGAACCATCTGTGTTCCAGTTCGCACCCACCGCACCAAGTTCTATCATTGGAGGTCACTGAGAAGGGCCTGGCTCCATCCTCCTTACACTCATCCTTTACATTTTTATACATATAAACATATACATATTACACCCTTCAGTCTCCTCCAAGCTAAAGAGACCCAGCTCCCTCAGCTGTTCCTGCAGAGAAGTGGATACAGTTGTTTGTATTTAGTTTATTTACAGAGCAAAAGGTTAGGGAAGGTTACGGGTCCACAAAGAAATTACTCTGAATAACGTAAACTGTGAAATTTACTGGTCATCAATCAGCCTTTGAAAACCTCCCACATTTATGTCTTTACCATACAGCACACAAGAATTAAGATTACATTTATTTTTCAGTGAAATGATGATGAACTAATCCACATACTGTGGGATAAGTCTGAGCATCAGGACAATTACTGAAAAGGAGCCCTCAGATTGCAATTTCACACCCTAGTTTTTACTGCAATAAGTGATTGTGTCTAAAGTTGAGTCAGATGATTCTGGGTAGGAATTTTTAAGCCTCATCTACATTCTGTTCTGACAACAGCATTGTTCATTTTCTCATGATGTACTTTTGTACATCAAAGAAGCCAGATATCTTGCAAATATTTACTTTTTTATTTTAAACACAGCTTCTATTGCCTACAGTTGAAGGTGCTGAGTGTTCAGTACTTATAAAAATCACACCTTAGGCTAAAAATTCAGAAGGAATAAAAAGGAGGAATTAGTTTATATCTATAAGAAATATTTGCTAGATAGACTAAATCAACTTCATCTTTATTTTAATTTCTTAAAGGCAACATTCAACTCCCCTTTTATCATTCCCTTCTTCTTCCAAGTACAAATGAACAGAAACAAGCACATCTCCCTTTACTGTGTATTTCTCATATTCTCTTAGATAATGAAACAAGTAAATGGAAAACTATTTAATCCATACACATAAAGGCTCATTCATGGTATTTAGGGGGAGAGGGACTAAATCTAATGAATCAGAAAAACTCAACCCTTAATTATGGTATTTCACAAGTTTGGAATGTGTATGCTTTTGCAACTCCTGCATTTTGCCTTTAGCATACATTTTTACATAAAACAGTGTAACACATCCAAATAATTACTCCAATGTGTTTTGAGGAAACTCTTTGCTGTCATCCATAGTGTAGATTTTTTCATCATTAAGTGTGAGCTGATGATACACATATTTGCAGTCTTTTCTGAAAAATACTCATCCCTGGCCTTGCTTTGCTCCCACTGTAACTGAAAGAAAAATTGCTACTGACTTCCGAGCTCCATCAACTGAGTATATCATTCCAGAACCACCTTCTTCTGTAGTGTGAGACACCTGGTGTATACTACCCCTCGCCAAGCTAATCTTTTAGATTTGTTATGCAAAAAGAAGAAAAATAAGAAATGTTCAGAATGTTGGATTGCCCAACACTGAACACTTTTAAGATTCAACTAGACAGGATACTGGGCCATCTTGACTCGACAGTGGTTTTGATTAGAAAGGTTGGACCAGATGATCCTTGAGGTCCCTTCCAACCTGTTCTATATTTATCCACAGATTATCTTCTTTAGTATGAAAGGAGAAAAACACCTAAGATCTATATTACCTCTGCCCATAGCTCTGCATACCTACTTTTCTGTTTGTCTCAAAATTTTCCTTTTTATGAAAATGGACTCCATCTGTTCTTCCTTTTTATGGAAGAAGAGATCTTAACCAAGGATACCAAGCACTGTAAGCAAATTTTCATCTCTTCTCCAAGAATTTAATGAAGAAAAAAGCATCTGATGTTTAACTTTAGAAGCACTGCTGGGTGCTGTTGTAATAAACTGATAATGAAACATAAAACAAAATAATTTCTTCTGATAATCCTTCCCTGGCAATGTAACTTGTCAATCCCTTATGTCCCTTATGTGCCAATTACTGCAGCGTGGTCAGCAGGGAGTTCACTGTTTGAGCACCCTTAAAACAGCCATCTGTTCTTTTTTGGAAGGTCAAGAACCCTATTAGATTTATCAATACCTTTGTGCCCTTAGGCTACTTGTCTGATTATCTTTTCATAATTGTCTTTGGTTGACTTTTTCATAAACCACATTCAGGCTTTAGATATAGTGCTATCCATTTTCAGTAAAGATATAAACTTTCATACTGAAAATACTATATTCTAAAGTAAATAACAGAGTTTATAGTAAAAGAGAAAGTATCAGAAAGACTCTACAGAAATATACTTTTCCAGTTCCAAAGGATTTGCTTAGATAGGCATGGCAAATGCAGCTCTGAGTGAGTCAAGAGACAGATGGTAGTGTTTCAACAGCACAAGAGAATAAAAATAGGAAAGTATTCTTTCTAAGTGTCCTTTAATTTGTATAAAAGTATTTACTCTGGAGTGTGTATTTGAGGTAAAATATAAGCATAGAGGTGGACTGTCATATTTACAAGTGCCTGCTTTAAGCAGTATTTCCATTGACTTCAAAAGGCTTCCAGAGGAAATAAGAACCAATGTTGCCAATGCTGAATGTTGCTGCATTGGAAAGTTATACTATAAGCAACCCCTGGAGCTCCAGTGAAGATCCTTTTATACTACATTCAGTTCACTTCCCATAGCCTACTAAGTTTTGCGGTAGTTTCACTCTGCAAGGAAATCCTACATGGGTGAAACAAAACCATTTTCTCCATGTAGCGGGATTTTCTCTTCCGTTTAAAGAATATGAAATACTTTTGTACTTGACTCAAACGATTTGCATTGCTAGAGAAATTCTAAATGTTGCTTAGAATAATAGAATGGTTTAGGTTGGAAGGGACCTTAAACATAATCTAATTTCTACTCCCCTGCCATGGGTAGGGAGACCTCCTGGTGGATCGTGTTGCCCAGAGATCCATCCAGCCATGTCTTGAACACTTCCGGAGACAGGGCATGCACAGCTTCTCTGGTAACTTGTTTCAGTGCTTCACCATCCTCACAGTAAAAAAATGCCTTCCAATATCTAATCTAAAAGTGTGCTAAATTTTAAAACCACAACCCCTTGAACAACTTCCACTCCATCAGCTGTGTATTAGATTATGATGTCTCTTTCATAACCAAGTAAATTCAAAACAAATAAAGAACAACCTCTTTTTCCTGTTTCCATAATAAAATGTGAAATATTTCACATAAAATAAGGACCACTGATCACTTATTTATGTCTGTAATCCACAACCTAGCAGGTGGTTTAGTAATTTCAGTATGTCTCTGGCAGCTACCCTCTATTTAGAACTACCTTCAAGCTTGCACTTGGCAACGGAAATAGCCCAGTGAAAGAATTACTGCTCCCCTTTTTTTTAGTTTCTTTCAAGTACTGTGATCTGTTCACTAGATTTTAAAATTCTTTTTCAGGGATTTT
This sequence comes from Turnix velox, assembly GCA_013400935.1. Classification (NCBI taxonomy): domain Eukaryota; kingdom Metazoa; phylum Chordata; class Aves; order Charadriiformes; family Turnicidae; genus Turnix; species Turnix velox. The sequence goes on from VZTY01024679.1 coordinate 34,373, forward strand.
GACTAAAAAACTATGAGTTAAAAGAAAAGGCTCTGGTAGCTTTTCACTTTGACTCCATGGTTGCAAAGTCATACCAGAATGGGCACTAAACTGATATTGCCTGAGACTTTACATGAGACATTTTTAATGGCTGAGTTCATACTCAGAATACCATGTGTATGGAAATTACACCTGGAAGAAAGATACTTGCTGAGGAATGCTGCCCTTCATTTTCTTCAAAAATGATATTTTTACATTGTATAAAGTAAATAACCCCAAATTCTAATCTCATTAGTTTTGCTATTCTAATATCACTACTAAGGGGGGATTTTTATAGCAAGAAAAAATACCTTCTTACTATATATATTAAGGTTAAAAATTTTCAGGCAATAATTTCAGCAATTAGTAAACGTTGACTTACATCTATTTTTGTGTTACAGATTCATCTAATTTTAAATCCTGACTGAACTGTTTTCATGTGCAGATTACACTGTATTACTGTTTACTGACACTTCTAAGCCATTGTGTGTAGTGATTGTCTTGTCTGCATGCTGAAAGACTTGTTTGCGTATCCAATTCTGATAACGGTATGCCACATACACAGCCAAAATCTGTGAACTTAGAAGTTTTAACTGCCTCTGCCTTTCCCCTTGATGAAGATGCTGTCTCAATGTACAGCTCTTATATGAAAAGTATATTTACCAGATTAGGGAAAATCTTTTGCTCAAGAGATAAAGTAAAATAAAGGCCTATAAATTTAACCTGATTCAACAGTGGAGAATACACAAACCTATTTATTAAGAAATATACTCCATAGAATCCAGTCATCCAGAATTTTCAGTCTGTTTTTGCAGAAAAATAAATACAAAAACCTTGTAGTGTTCAGTGTTGACAGTCAAGTAGATTAGATCCTCTCATTGTTATATACCTCTATAGTTTCACTGAGACATCCACTCAGCACTGGTTCTCTGTTGTTACAGAAAGTTGTGCCAGCAGACAGAAATTTATTCCCCACAGTTTCTGTGTCTCTAAGCTCTCCTTAACTGGAGAAAAGTACACAAAGCTGGGCACGCACCGCACAGGCTGTAAAAAGGGTCACATTTTTGTGAGAGGGCTAAAGATACGGGATTACTTAAGGGTTTTATGAGAGAATAGTCTCACAGGTAGTCAGCTAATGGATTATTTTAATGTTACAAATTCCATACTGTGATAAAAACATTTCAAGGTTCCCAGCATGTTGATTGATGGACAAGAAGAGGAGGGTTTTCTACTGTATCAAAATTAAATCTTCTAGAGTATTTCTCTTAAGTACTACTTTCCACAAGAACTCTAATCATTGCCTAAGTCACACAACTGTATCTCACTTTTCAGCAAACAAAATTGCTTTAAATGTAAAGCACAGAAATTACTTTAATTAGACATAACATTTCAAAGGTCTCAGGCTAGAGATAATGTTTCTTCCTGAAGAGGTGTGATCACAAGGGAGACTGGAAATACAGCTGCTCAGATTAGCTTAATAGGCTTCTGAATTGGTTTTTTAACACTGGGCAAACAGTTTGATAGTTCTCTGCTTTAGCTCACCAGTTCAGAACAAATGCAAATCCAGCTTGTTTGCATCACTGGGAAAAGTTCCTGCTCACAGTTCTGAATTTTGTAAGTGGTGTATCCAGCCTTAGCTAATTTGAGGTCAATGTGGTTTCCTTGTACTAAACGTTTCCATGGACAAACAGTTGTCCGGTCCACCTTTTTTTTTTTTTCCCCTTCTTCCTTCCATGACACAGTCCTACTAAGAGAATTTTTCTATACAATAACAGTCAAAGTGAGTTTTTCTTTAAAACAATTTCTACTTGTTTCTATCTTGTAAATCAAGAATGAAAGTAAACAAGAAGAAAAAACTCAAATCCCCTAAAGAATCCTGAAGGATATGTTTACATTAGCATTTTGTTCTGTTAAGAGAAAACTTTTGAAGCAAATCACTCAGCTGTACCCACCTACTACATAAAATTTGCATTGTGGGTAAGACTTGGACGATGCAAACAGATTTCCCTTAGATGAAACTAACGAAGAAAATGCTCTTCATGCATGCACATAATGGGCTTCAATCACTGATTTTCAGTCTGTGTGGATAGATAAAAACTGTCTTAAAGGAATACTCTCAGAATCCACACCATGTGAATACTGGGTCCACAGTAACAACAGCTTTCAGAGATACGTTGCTATTGCTCATTTCTCATGTAGACATAGTCATACTCATTTGAAGTCTCATAAAATTATATCACAATCCATCCAGTCTCATTAATTACATTTAATATTATTTGCTATTAAATGTGTAAATTTACATAAATTGTATGCTATAGAAGTTCTAGGGGGCAGATGTTCTTATATAGAAATATTAATTTTGCTACAAAGTAAATTGTCAGCCAGCCTAACAATATTGTTTTACTCCATGAACAGCATGCACCCTCAAATGTTTAACATGATGCTTGGAGTTAAGTCGTGACTGCTGAAAAACTGTGTGAGTCTGAAATTTACCTTATGGAGCTCATTTCTGCTAAAAGTTTTTTTCTAAAAACAGCAGTAATGATTTCTTGCATAGTAATATTGGAAGTTTCTTCAGTCTTGCATTTCTGATTTTTTTTTTTTCACTCAGACAGACTGAGCAAAAAGATTCCATGGGCTCTTCAAGAATCACACGGCAACACATTTCCTTTGATTCCCTGAATAATATTTTTCTAATGTATTAGATTCATTGGTGATTCTACAGTAAGCTCGTAAATGAGTGGAAAAAGAAAGGCAATAAATGGCTTTCCAGTACATAACAGTAAACAGGAGCAAATAACAGAAAAGGCAGTTGGAAGGCTTGAAATTATTATTTTTCATACACTGCAGTATCATACAGCAATAATATCAATGTGCAATACAGAAAATATTAACTGATAGGGACTATAAAGGTGGCAGGCAGATCTTATATTTTGCCAGACAGAGTTCCAAAAAAATAAATACTATTGTTTCCAACAAAATAAAGAATATTGTTAAATTAGCCCATGTCTTGCAGTATAATCTGTATTTTATTTCTCTCATGACAATCAAAAGGAGGGAGCAGAAGACAACCCAAGATACCATTGTTTTCAAGAGACATTGTGTCCTATCTATCTTTTTTTTGAGAGGAAACCTTTAAAAGCAAATTATATTAAAGATATAGTTACCCCTAAATATGCTGAGGTACAGCCCAGAAAAAGCAATTTTCAAGATAAATTTCTTATCGTTTGTTTTTGGGGTTTTTTTCCTACAAAAGAATGGGCTCTGATAGCACTATGAAAATACTGGCAAGTAATCACAGAATGGTTTGGGTTGGAAGGGACCTTAAAAATCATCTGTTTCCAATTTCCCTGCCATGGGGAGGGACCCCTCCCACTCATTTGCTCAGTTCCAGCGAGGGAGCATCCACAACCTCCCTGGGCAACCTGTTTCAGTGTCTCATCACCCTCACAGTAAATAACTACAGGCTGCCCAGAGAGGTTGTGGAGTCTCCTTCTCTGAAGACATTCAAAACCCGCCTGGATGAGTTCCTGTATCACCTGTCTAGATGTTCCTGCTCTGGCAGGGGGATTGGACTAGATGATCTCTTGAGGTTCCTTCCAATCCCTGGTGTTCTGAGATTCTATCTACCCTAAATCTACCCTCTTCCAGTTTGCATCCATTACTCCTAGACCCACTGTAAAACAGAAAACTACATCAGATTTGGGACTCATTGAAATCAAAACTCTTGACCACGATTTCCTTTCAAAACAGTTTCCTCATTACTCTTCTTTAACAAGTTCTCCTTCAAGTTCTAACTTGAAATACTAGTCTCTCTCTAGCAGAGAAAAACAAACAAACAACAAAAAGTATATAACAGAGAATTTCATCTCAACACCCCTTGAACTGAAATCAAGAAGTAATAACTTGAAAAAAATTGACCTGTTTTTTTTTTATTATTATTATTATTTTAATAAATATACAGAAAAGGCTCACTATCCTGGTAGCAGATGATAGACTGGGAATTATGCCAATGCAGCACCCAAGCCAGCTGAGCCTGAGGCACTGTGCAGCTCCATGAAGAAGCAGCAAGAGATAGTAGAGGGAGACTCCCTGATGTGGATGAAGTCCCTTACCTGCCAATGTTACCTGCTGTTCAGGGAGGATTGTTTCTTTCCAAGGCCTTGAGTTTGGAATACTGTGGCAAGGCTACCAAGGGCTTGACTGGACAGGGCCTATAATCTCTTGTTGCTCTTCCACATTGATGCCAGTGTCACAACTGCTGTAGAACTGGAACATATTGCAGGTGACTCAACTGGAGCATGACCAATGGCACATAGACAAGAAATCAACAGACTAGTGCTTGAAATGTACCACCTCAGTCTATACTCAAAAATAAGGAGGTGTCAAGAGTTCACCATTATAAAGGAAAATATTGTACCTTTAATGAGAAATGAGCACAACCAGGTGTCCATCTAAAATACATCAAGTAAAGACATTGCTGAACTCGTAGTACCCAGTGATGCATAGACAAAGAGGCAAAAGTAAAAACTAAAATACAGGAAAGACTGTTACAATGCAAAGAAAACCCTTTTTACTGTAGAGGGTACAATGGATGAGGTTGCCTAGATGTGAAATATCCATTCCTGGACACATCCAAAACCCCAACTGGACAAGGCTCTGAGCAGCCTGCTATAGTTGACCCTGATAAGAGCAGGGAAGGCAAACCAGACAATCCCTTGAGGCCCCTTCTAGAGTTCTTCTAGTTCAATCTTGGTAAAAACCATTTAAGATTGCCAGGAAAGAATCAGACTTTCAATTACTAATGACAGATTACAGATGACTTTAGTTCACATTGCTATCCTTTTTTACTTTAAAAAAATCCACTTTTTTTTTTTTTAAAAAGTACTTTATTTCCTAAATTGAGTTATATGTACTTTACTGAAAGTTTGTAGTAGCCACTGTGGTATTGACCCAAATAATGAGGTGCCTTTCCACATCAATATAGTAATTGTTAAAACAGAGTACAATGCTACTGAAACAGGTCAGAGAAATTGTCCTTTCCACATGTGTTTCACAGCACACAAGCAGAACAGAGCAACAGAAAAAAGAGGGAAGCAACAGGAGCCAACGCCTGTCTGCAAACAATATACATGTTTTAGGGCTCGGCTTGATGTTTTGGACTAGTTCTAGCACACTGAGCATAATTCTGTGGACTAAATACTCACTACTGGTTGGATTGCAGGGCTGCTGTTGAATAACACCGTCTGGTCTAGTCTCTTTCAAAAGTAAACTGAGACCATTGTGTGATGCGAGGCAAAGCACAGTTAAACAAGGACAACTGAAAACTCAATGTCAAAAGTATAGTCCCAATCTAAACTAAACCACTAATGAGTCTGAACCTTATGGACCCTAAGAAACATGTGAACACATGTCTGTTTTTAAGTTATTTGGACCAACAGATACATAAAAGACAAGTCTTCAACAGCAGATAGTGATCTCAATATGGACAACGGCTCAGAACTCTCTGGTCTGTCCCTCACTAGTCAGCTGAGATACTCAAATATCATGTAAGTGTACTGATTGCCTATAAATGTTCTCCGTATGTTTGCCTGGTTTTGTGCCCAGTAGAAAATCAGTTGTGCATTTGACAGAGCCAGTAAAAATGTGCCAAGTGATTGAAATAATTTAACTCTTACTGGCCCATAACAGAGGATCTCATACCAGAACTGGCAAACATAAACAAAAATCAGTATTCATGCATCAAAAAATGCTGCCTGTTGTCCCAAGCCCTAAAAGACATTAAAGCATGGCAACTAAATTTAGACAGCTCTTACTGAAAAGCTGCCTATTAGCAGAGCTGTAGTACTAAAATTAATTGAACCATGAAGAAACAAGCTAGTTGTTAGCACTGCACTGCCAAATATCAAAGAAAATACATCCACTATTAAAGGATGCTTCACTGTATGACAAGTTTGACTTCTATTTCAGTGTCACACCTGTCTCAAGGTAGTTCAGTTATTGATATGAAACAGAAGCCTAGTAAGGAGGTATTTCCAGTTCTTTAGTTCTGAGAACTAAGGACAGACATTTTCTTTCTTAATACATCTATTTCTCAGTGCACCAGATACTGAGTAGTGTCCAAAACCTTGCTATTCCAGTTTCATTCAAAAGCAATCACTGAGATATAGAAATAATAAAGTAAAAACACAAACTGCTGTTAATAAAGGATGATAAAACTTTTCAACTAGTCTGATTTCTTGTAGTTCATGAGTACATACACTCTGCCTAAATGACAACATAAATGTGTGAGACATTCCTATAATGTCATCTGCATTTTCATCCTGTCTCCAGCAGTTTTCACACTTCTTGATCCTACTTCTAGATTTGATTCTTGTTTTGACACTTACCCCTAATGCAGAGCATGGCTGTATCCTTACTCATTAGAATCTTTAAAATTCAGGTTTGTACTGTGCTGTATGTCACATTTAGTCATGTGAATGCAAGCCTTTCCCACTTGGCTGCTTAGAAATTAGAAGGCAAACATATTTCTTCCTTCCTTCTCTTCAGAGTATCTGTGTTTTTCAGGAGGAAAGAAGAACAAAGAAGGTAGCTTGATATATTTCTGGAAAAATTCAACACGAGTGCAAAACCAGTCACTGTCTCCTACAAAGATTGCATGTGTCTATGTGTATGGTTACTTATTATTACATAATTGTTTACTAACAGAATCGTAATTCTGAAAAATTTTATCTTCTTGATTTAAAAAAACTTAAGAGTTTTTTAAATTCTAGCTAAAATTTAGGTAAATTCACTCTATCATCTTAATTTTTAAATGGAGTGACTATTGATGATGAATTAAAGGTTTGTATTTTAAATAAGTACCAACCTGTTTTTCTTATAAAATGGTAAGCTTCTTACTCTTCTATTATTGACCACAATGGTGGGAACTAATGTAGACCAAATCTTATACTGACTTCTTCTACACATATCAATAAAATATTCTTTCTTCTTGTTTGCATGTATGCATGTTTACTGAAACACCAAAGCAAGGAAGATTTTCTGGTGCACTTCTTTATATCCTGATTTCTCGATGTACAAAATATTACAGAACTCTGTTTTCCTCTGTGTATAATCTTTCAGAACATTATGCACACATTATGCAAATGAAAAGTAAGACCAGGAGCAATTCTTGAAATCACTCTGATTTTCTAGCAGGGCTCTTAAGCAATAGTATTTTCTAGCTCTATATAGACTTTTCAGAAATAACCATTTAGAGAAAAATATCTTATTTACATTTGTATTTCTGATAATTCTGTAACTATCCACTTACTTTTTGAAATGTGATTCAAGGAAGCTGATGCAATTCTTTACACTAAGTTTCAGTCTTATCTCTGTCTTATCTTTAGCTCTTGGTATAAAATCTTCCCACAGTCACTCATTCATTTATACCTACAACAGCTGTCCCCACATTCCTTAAGCCTGTGTTGGCCTGTGAATTGTTACCAATGGGTTTGGAACTGGGCTTCTGCAAGTAAGGAAGGGCTTTGAGTTGCTGGAAGTCAAGGCAAAGAAGGAGGATGCCACTGTTGATGAGAATTCAAACAGTGATATCACTGGGATCACAGGGCAGAGGGAAATCGCTGGCAGTTCTAAAAAGGGGAATTCTGGCTCCTAAGTCAGCACTGGTAAGGGAGCAGCTTAAATGCTCCTTAAAAGGAGTATGGGGAATAAGCATGAAGAGCTGCAGATATGTACACAGATGCACAGGTACAATGTCATTGGTATCACAGAGACTTGGTGGGACAGCTCTTATGATTAGATAGACGATATAGACTACTTAGAAGGGAC
>VZTY01024681.1:0-35515 GCA_013400935.1 Turnix velox
ATGTCCACATCTCTCTCATACTAGAGAGCCCAGAGCTGAAGCTATAGCTAAGTCTCACCATATCTACTCTGGAAAACATGCCATCCTAATCCTTCACTGAGTTTAACTTTACAGTGCAGACTGTCACTTCAAACTTGTGCTGGATTCTGGAAAAGGAGCATTACAAATGGGAATACTTCCCAGTGTTCTTCATGGATGGCTATTAGTGCCACAAAATCTGTAAAATAGCTTAAGACAGGTAAACTGTTGGTCATGGACTCTTAATCTGATCATAGAAATGGGCTTCAATCTTCCTCAGAACCAATGTCACAGGGGCACACTCACTTCACAACTCTTCATCATCTTCCTGGATTGTGGTAAAATGAGCAGTACTTAATACTGTATCTGTTAGTTTAGACTTATTTTGTAGGAGAAACCTCAAACAATTTTTACCAGTCATTTAGCTTCTGGGTGGAGATTTCTGTTTATCTGTAATACCTTTTTATATTCAGCTATATCAGTCCAACATATCCGAATAAGCTTTAATCCACTCCACCTGCTGAAAACAGAGCACTTAGACTGAACCCAGAAATCTTCCATTAGTGATAGAAATTACTTTTGTAAAAAGGAAACAGTGTTTTATCATTGTCATTTGATTGAGGCGTGCTTAACATTTGTGTTCTGAGACAGACTATGGGGCTTCTGAAGTGTGACAGTCACAGAAGTGATGGCTCTCAAGATCAGAGTCACAGCACAGTCACCCTGATGAGTTGTGGCGTGGGAGGAGGTCTCTTCTTTTGACAGCTTCCTACTGCAGCAGCAGATGCACCTGCTTTTCTATTTTCAAACAAGTGGAAATCAGAGTTGTACCAGATGTTTTCATTGAATAAGCTGCAAGAGCTGCACTGAGTCAGTAGTTCCAGCATATCCTACCAAGATTGCCTTGAAAGTTTTAGCTAGATACTCAGCTATAAAACACATGTAAACACTTAGCAGGAGGAAGAATGGGTCATTGGGGATTTGGCTCAGCTTTCATTCCTTTTGTTGAATATGCTTTTCCATTTTCTTCTGCGAGTAAGCACAACAAAGTCCTGCCAGACTGTCCCCCTGTGACATACCTATAACTAATACAGCTGCAAACAAGCATTTTGATTACCTTTGCAGCTAAGACAACTTTAGCACTTCTCTTGTGTGTGGTGGCTGACAAGATTAGGACCTACTCACTCATGGAGGTCTAGCAGTGTCTGGTGTGCCTGCTGACCCATCCATAGCAAGCAGGTGAGCAGATACATCTAGTGAGAACTAGAAGCCACTGGTTCCTCAACAGTACAAAAGCATATCGGCCTTTAGTTCATGGGTGGAGAGGTCATTCCACTCTCTGTCTTGCAGAACATGATGAAAGTCAGCCCCTGCCCTGAAGCTCCATCTGAAATAAACAGGAGAAATAACGTACCTGGCTTCTACCTCCATCTAAAAAAGCCAAACTCTATCCAATGTCATACAGGCAATTTAGAGCAAAGCCAGGAATGAAAATAAGACCTGATCAGCTCTGCTGTAGTTCCTCATCTACCAGAATTCTACTGATTCACTTTACTCAAGAGCAGGACACTGCTGCTGCGCACTAAACATGGTGCCCATGGCAATGCAGCAATCTGCCTCATAATTGCAGAAGGATCAGACCTGTCCTCCTCATAGCCTCATGAATGGGAATCAAAGGACATACAATTAATTTAATTTTTTTTTTTTACATCCAGCACAATTTACCCTGTAAAAAATTAGTCACTTGCACAAGCAGAAACACTCTGCAGATTGTTTTACATACACATGACAAAATAGCTTCTCCATGATTGCTTAGACACTGTGAATGCTCAATCTGTCTGGTTTTGCCAACAACAAAACAGATACAGATGCATTCTGTAGTATCCTTCAGTTCTGGTTTCTGCAAAAGCTGTGACAGCAGCAAGAAAGCGAAAGGGGAATAGGTGTTACATCACAGAGTAAAATATTTAGTTAGAAACAAGTGCCCCGCAAAAAGCTAACAAACAATAATCTTTCCCAGTTCTTATAACTACACATCTCACGTACTGCTAGTATAAAATGTCCATAAATCAAGAGCTTAATCTACTGCCTTTAATAACTTCTGCATCACTAAAAATCTCCTGCTTCCTAATAAGCATATTTATTTCTAGAAAATGAAAATTCAGTAAAAAATATCTGTCTGGTGGAAGGAAAGCTGTTAATTGTCATGACATTCTGCAAAATTCAGTTCTAATATCTCACTACCAACATATTCAACCTGGCTTTTAAACCATGGGGAATATTCTGTTGTCAGTTGATGGTATAGAACATCCTTTTGGGGGACAGCTGAGTTATAGAATCATAGAATAGNCCACTTGCCTGGAAGACAAGCAGTGGGTAGTAGTCTGTTGGCTTCACCATGTTTGGGAGTATCTTAATGATATCCCTGATATCAGTAAGTAAGGAAGCTTAGTGATGCACCAAGGCAAAACTCAGAGTGGTCATCAATTCCTTTCCTTTCTTTTTTTTTTTTTTTTTAACTAACAAAGCACCCAAACCCATCACCACATAAATGCAAAACAACAAAAACCTCTTACATTTATTGAATAAAAGATTCTCCCCCCATTTCCGCATAATGGAATGCAGTTCAAAATTACTCTAAAAAGACTGTCAGATCCCAAGAGACTAGCAAATGTAATGAATTTTTTGTGTTTTTAAACACAGCTGCTTTTCTAATGACATGTTAAAATCCAGCATACATGATCATATTTTTCTTGTCTACCAACGTCCTTCCTCTGCACCTGAATAAGCCTGCTCTCAATCCATTTCAATGACACTTGGCAGTAGGCAAATGATGGCAATGAAGAGATTCTTAATCAAAAAGTATTTCTTGTTCCTAAACAAAGTGAGAAAGAAGTCAAGGAAAAGTACAATTCAAAATAGAAAAATAAAGGTGTTTAATGAGTCTTTTATTGGAAAAATATATAAAACTAGTATTAAGTTATGCATGAAAGGGAGATAAAGAGTCTTTCAGGTAATAATTTTTGTATTATTCTAGCGATTTCTAATGCAAGCTGGGAAAATTTTTTATTTTAGGATAAAATCCTTCCAAGATATTCCATCACAATGAATGTTGTACTTAAAGGATAATGGTTTTTTAACTCAAAGGAAGAGCCCTTAGAAAGAAGAAAATTTCATTATCATTAACTTGTTACAGAAGGACAGATCTTTTATGACAATATTAATCTGCATAAGGACCTGAACTTTCGGATTTGCCAAAAGAGGTAGTTGTTCAAGAAAACACTACTTCAGAGGAATGTTTTATGTCCCTTCTTTATAAGAAATGTGCATACACAGAAAAAAACAACCCCATATCCTATTAGACAAGTAGAATGCAGCTCCAGAGACAAATGGATTCAGTCTTTGTACAGCACCCAGAAGAAGTGAAATTGCTTATATTTTGCTTATGTTCATTCCCCCCTCTACAGGGAATAAGAGGGACATTTTATTGCATTCCAGAGAAATACACACTTCTTGACTAGAGCTTTATGATAGTCTCCAGCTGACAACACTATAATTTTTACTTACAGAAAACAGCAACTAAAAAACTGAAGCAAAATCCATCAATTCATTTATAGGCATGCAAACTGTAAACATACCCTCTAGACAAATAAAAGCAGGACAATAGATTTGGCATTAATAATTAATTTCTTTCTGAATAATTCCAGGCATTTATTCAGTCTGCACAAAAAAACAAGAGCTAGAATATTTTTCTCCTGTAGGAGAACACAAAACAATATTGCAGAGAAATGACAGAAGAGCAATGCCTAAATCACTCACACAAAACATAATATAGAAATATTCATTGCTATTAAGCTATTTTGAAGCGCTAGCTCCATGTCAATCCAAACAATACAACATGAAATGGCACTGAACAACTATACAGAAACATAACAGGAACTCCATCACAAACCAGCAAAATAATTTCCATGCTATACAAGCGAATATAAGAAAAATGGGAAAGCTCAATTTTTAAATCTTTTTTACATCCTTTTGCACAGATTTCATCATGAGGAGCAAAGCATAGCAGAATGAGGTCTTCTCCATGCACCAGTGGCTCTTTCAGGCTCCCCAGCTGAGGACATGAAGAGTATTTCCAAGTTTATGTTAAGCAAATTCAGAAAACCCCATGTGTTGAGGCATACGTTATCAGATGAAATGCAAAACTGCACCTTTGAGCCTCTCCACTGTCCAACCATTTCCTAAAATACGTGTGTTCTTCTCAAATGGAATAATGGAGCTTGGTCGTCTGTAATAACTGCATATTTTATTAAGCTACTTCAAACTCCTCTCTTTTGCAGCTTAGACAAAAATAATTATGATCATCTGAGGTTTATTACAGGTGGCTGTGGTCTTGTAGATAGAGCACACTGCAGACAGACAGCCTGTGTTACACAGTAATTTGATCAGTAAACTGTGCAAAGCAGATTCTTAAATCACAAAAAATCTGGTGACACAATTCTGCATTGATGGCATTCATTTCAACACCAAACTAGCATGAGAACATCAAAATTTCACTTGTTTTCAGAAATGTGCTTATATGCTTTCACAAATGTTTTCTGTAAGGTTTGGGCAAGTGTTTAATAAAGCAGCAGAATAACATTTCTTCATTTTTTTCTTTTTAGTGTAAAGGTAATTTTTTTTGCCTGTACCATCTTTTCCACCACACTGACACCATCAGTACCATAAGCCATAATCCTTTCTGTTAAACATGAGAGGACTACACTACACTGCTGTACTTTGCAGCCCAAGATGTAGTTAAGTAACATGAATGCAACCACACTGTGGTTAAGTAACACAAGAACTCCAAAGGCTGGCCAGGACCCTCTATAAGGCATGAAAGAATTAAGATTTGGTGTGGAAGTAAAACCAGACTGTTGGCCTCATTCACCCTGGTCTAACCTCTGTTATTCAATATTTTGCATAGACTGCTCTTCCAGGTTTTAGCCTTGAGTCACTCATAAGAATTCTGAATGCAGAACTACTTACTCTCTGGAGAGCTCTACCATGTAAACTTCCTTTTCCTATCTTTATGCACTTAATGAACATTAAAGAGTATATTTGTTATCTTTCTCAAAGCTTCCCTCATAAACTCTCCCTTTTTTCTTAAAATAGATTTTGAGATTTTTTTTTTAAATAATGGGACCTTGTATTTTATGTGCTTATACCTCCATTAAATGTGTCACTGCAGTTGAAAGAGCAATTAGGAAGGCCCCACTCAGAGATCAGTATGTAACTAACCATTCAAACTACGCAATTTAAATTACCATACTTTTTGGCCCAAATGATTCTTATGATCTTCTGGGAGATCTTCTGAGCCACCATCAACCCTGCTCCCCAAAGCAACAATGACTTGTGGTGAAATATATCTCATGGTGAATTATATCTCATGCTTCTGCTTTAATGACTGCTTTAACTGCATCTTTAAACAAACTATCTGACATAGTGAATAAAAACACACACCAAAAAATTGCAACACGTCCTAAGAGAGAGAGCATTTTGCAGGCTTTTTATCAACTGCAAGCTAGTGAAGGTGGCAGGGCCACTTTCAGGTACCATCTTGAGTGAGTTCAAGAAATGTGACTGGAACAGGCCACATTTTGACCTAAAATAATCAACCACAATGACACAAATGCAAGTCTTGGAGTTACCAAGCACCAAACAACCAGAAGGCTCCAACAGTTTAGCTTTGTTCAAGGACTGGTGTGCACGCCAACATAGCTGCCTGTTATTATTTCTCTAATCACCCATTCCTGATGCTGTTAGAATCAGGATAACAAGTAAGAAAAACTCCAGATGGACTCAGGTGCTTGAAAGTCAGCAGCTAAATAAAAAAGATTCTCTTTCAGGACTTGTGACTACAATCCACAGAGCTAATAAATCCTTCTATATAATTGAAATTACAACAGCTTTCAGTTAACCAGGAGTTTCTGAAACATTTGTGCATGATATGCCCCTCTTTCTGCTTTGTTATAACACAAAATGCCCCTTAGCATGACAGTTGCAGGTCACAACTGAGACATTTTGGAGGCTTCTAGATGGAGACTGGAGCAGAAAAGCAGATGCAACAACTTTCCTCGTTAACCATTCTCAGACAGAAGATGAAAATTCTCTCTAGGTGCTAGATCTACATAATGCTGCAGAAGAATAAAATAACTGCCCATTAACTTTATTCCCCAGTGTTCACTTCTTAGAGCAGTTCATCCACAGATTAGACAAGATGCAATGTGTTGACCAGCCCAGTTGACCAGTTTGCCATGTAACTCAGCTGTTTCACAAACTGCAATGATAGTGAATGTGACTAAAGAGAAAACACTGAAACCTACATTTGCCTGTTAGACATGACCAGACCTACCTGAATGAACACAGAACTCTCCCACATGGTGGTGACCCCTTTCTTTTTGTTACTTAGCTAGAAACTTTAAAAGTTGTGAATTTTAGCAGTGTCACTGCCATGAAACTTTAGTATGAATCATAAAATCTGCAAATAATATCTGCAGCCCTGGTTAATCTGAGCCTAGACATTGTTCATTAAAATGACATAACAAATACAAATTTTTGTTCCTTCTGAATGATCATTCAAGATTTATATAATTCTGTCTACATGTGACCTTCTTAATTTAACAGGGAGGTCCTCCTCTTCCACTCATAAATTTTCCATCAGATGTTTTAACTATTCAGTAACTCTAATATGTAAGTGATGAAATAATAATGCTTTGAATAATAATGATAAAACTGAATGCATAATAAAAACATTTTCTGAAGATTTTGCAGAGCATCCCCTTCCATAAATCCAAACTTTTTCATACTGCAATTTTTAATAACCAACCTTTTGAATAAAATAGTTTTTTCTTTAGGTGTAAGAGAACACGGAGCCGTAAGCAGTGATCAAGGTGAAAGCAACTGATTCCATTATCCACATCCACTTCTGTTAGATTTACTCTGCTCTTTTTTGGAACCGAGGGAGAGCAATTGGACACATGTAACAGAAAAATTGCACAGGATACAGTGACTATGAATACAAAGCTACAGTGTTCATCATTAGAAATTATACTGCTTAAGCCTTCCATTTGGGGTCTAATTCAGCCCATAAATACAGCTGTGATGTCAGTGAAGTTCTGTTGGTGTGTGCTGAGTATGAGAATGATTTTTATCTTTCATTTGATTTTTTTATTTCCACTTCATGATTCAAGGATAAACAATAATATTTCATTTCATATTATGATTTATTCACCTAAGAAATTATTTGAAGGTTATGCATTTTCCGGGGTTTTTTACTTAAATAAAAATTAGATTTCAATTTGGTTTTAGGATTTAGTGATTTTATTACAGTATTTTAGGAGTTTAGAAGCACTTGATTCCAGTATGGATAAGGGCATTGTTGATACTACACCCATCTCTTTAAGGTACCTAACAGTCTTTTCTGATTCATAATTTCTCCACATCCTGTTCCTAAAACATCATTATGCTTCAAGAGAATGAATCAGGTGGCAAAGCCAAATGAAAATATGCAGCACATTTCTTATGTTCCCTTTTATTAAAAACTCTTCACAGATTTCTGCTTTTGGCCCTTGTTTCTTTTGTTCTCAAATAGAATAATTTATTGACATTGTTGTAACACAGGCATACCCACTCTGAAAAAAAGATGTTATCATTTCTATTGAGAAAAACTATGCTTTAGAAATATTTCAGATATTCATATTTATAGATAGCCACACACACATATTCTCCAAAGCTTTTTTTTTTTAATATTTTCTGTGGAAAAAGAATTTGGGAGAAAGGAATTCTGTTAGGGCTAATTCCATAATGGCATAGCTGAAATGTAAATGTGAGAAAGATGAAACAGTCTGGACCTTCCCATAAGTTTATTCTTGTGATACAAGGAGAAATGTATTAGTGGCTCAAGCAGCATTTATTATTCTTGCAGTATTGTGTGAGAAGTCAGTAGGAAAAATACTGAATCTTCTCTGAAAAGTTTCAGTCCTTTTCCAGTACAGTGGCCTTAACATGATTTTCTCTGACACAGTGACCCTCTCAGCAAAATCTCCTAGTGCCATTTGGCTGATGTTCATCCATGGACAATAACTGCTGGATACAAAACTCTTATATATTTATTTCAGAACGTTTGGAAATGGGGGGAGGTTGCTGGGGTTTTTTTCTGTTTTGTTTCATTTTGGTTTTTTCATCAGTTTCATCTCTCCAATGTTAAGATTTTTCATTTAGATTTTCAGCAGACACGCATGCATGACTTTTCATTATGACCTGGGCCATGTGCCTGATGTTATTCAGTACATCCACAATCACATGGAGATGGTGAGTTCCACCAGGGTGCACTTACTAACATGGTTCAAAGGAAAGGCACATTCTTAACTGTCAGGTGTTCCTCGGGATGAAAAGTCTGAGGATGTTTCATTGCCACTACCAACTAATGGCAGATAAGGCAATGCTCCTTGCAGACACAGAGGGACATAGAGGGACAAACAGCAATACACATTAGTAAAGAACAAAGGGGACACAAATGTTATGGAGAAATGCCAGAACATGGGGGTTAAACAGGGAATCTAGAGCAATGGAAGACACAGCCATACCCTTTGGTAAGTGACAATCAGGTTTGAGATCATTTAGGCAGACTCAATGCGGATGAATCCATAGGACACAATGTGATGCACCACGAGGTACTGAGCTGGATGAGGGGATTTCGGTGACCTGGATGAGGGGACACATTTGGTGAGCATGCAAAATAGGGGTGAATGGTATATCACACCAGAAGGCTGTGCTGCCATTCTGTGAGCTCTGGACAAGCTAGAGAAGTTTAGTAGAGAGAAATGTACTTAAGTTCAGCAAGTGCAAGTACTGAGTCAGTCCTGCACCTAGGCAGGAGCAACCAAATGCACTGACACAAGTTGGTTAAAGACTGACCTGCTGGCAGGCAGCTAACACAGAATCACAGAATGTCAGGGATTGGAAGGGACATCAAGAGATCATCTATTCCAATCCCTCTGCTGGAACATCTAGAATATCTAGATCAGGTCACATATGAATGTATCCAGGTGGGTTTTGAATGTCTCCAGAGAATGAGACTCCACAACCTCTCCTGGGCAGCCTGTGCCACTGTTCTGTCACCCCCACTGTGAAAAAGTTTTTTCTTACATTTACGTGGAATATCCTATGTTCCAGCTTGCACCCATTACCCCATTTCCTATCATTGGAGGTCACTGAGAAGAGCCTGGCTCCATCCTTCTGACTCTCACCCTTTACATATTTGTAAACATTAGTGAGATCACCCCTCAGTCTCCTTCTCTCCAGGCTAAAGACACCCAGATCCCTCAGTCTTTCCTCATAAATGATGAAGAAAATGGAACCCCTCTCTTGAGAAGAAAGGCTGAGAGACCTGGGTCTGTTTAACCTGGAGAAGACTGAGAGGGGACTGTATTAATGTTTACAAACACCTAAAAGATAGGACCAAATTCTTTTTGGTGGTGTCATTGTTCTCTACAGCTTCCTGCAGAGAAATGGAGAGAGAGGTGGTGATATCCTCTCCCCAGGATGCAGTGCCAGAATGCATGGTAACGGTTTGCAATTCATTGAGGATGGTTCAGACCTGACACTAGGAAAAATTTATTTACCAAGAGCGTGGTAAAAAATTTAAACAGGCTTTTTAAATAAGTGGCTGTTGCCCTAAGCCCATCAGTGCGTAAGAGCCATTTGGACAATGTCCTTTACAAAATCCTTTAACTTTTGGTCGGCCCTAAAGTGGTCACTAAGTTGGACTAGATGTTCACTGTAGGTCCATTCCACTGGACTTTTTCTCCTCTATTACAAACCATGCAAGGACTGTGCAAGGTAGGGACAACTGAGGGAACACCATGGAATTGTGCAGTGAAATTAATGGCATTCTTCAATATTTTTCCTGCTCCCTTCCCTCAGTGCTACATTATTCTGTGCCCTTGCTTTGCTTCCTGCCACTGTGTATTGAACTTATACTTCTCCTATAACCACTGTAACCCCAAGAATTCATACCTCTGTAAAACCAGTAAACTCAGAGCAGTTTTATGTGTAAAGCTAGGACTGTCCTTACCATGTGTGTTCCTTTACACTTGCTTAGACATAATTTCACTGTTTATTCTTCACTCAGTCACATAAGATCATTCTTTGGTACAGTCCTTATCTTTAAAATGCCAAATAAAGTTAGTACTACTGCCAATCTTTTATCCTCACTGGTTACTTCCTTTGTCATAACAGTTATAAATATATTTAACTTCATAGGCCCTTGTCTCACACAACTTAATTTTATATTAAAATCTCAAAATTGTCTGTTTATTTTTCTGGTCTGTTATGCAGTATAACTTCTTACTTAGAGACATTAGAAAAAAGTAAATATGATAGATTCTTATCACTTGGGCTCTGAAATTTAAATCTCTTCCTGATTTACATATCTGGTTTTGCTTCTTACTACAAATGAGAGTCCTAGATGTAGTCAATAAATGAGACACTGATTGGGCTAGGATGCACTAATTTGGGTTAAAAGCATAGCCAGCTTCACAATTTCAGCTCTGGCAGTTGAAGTAAATGTTGTCACTTTATGCTGTCCTTTGGAAAACATTCAGTATTATTAAAGGATTCTTTATGTCTGAGCTGGCAGAATTGCTGCAGTCAGCTAAATGAACAACATGCACATTTTCTGTATAAAAATAGCAAAATTGCAAAATGAAACACCAGAGTTGCATACAAATACCTGAATAAAAACCATCAGACTTCATCTCATGTGACTCCCCCTGTAACACAGAAAACTCATCTACACAAAATTGCAGGGGCCTGCTCAAGAAAACAGAGCAAATACATAAGTACATTTTAAAGTATAGCTTCATAAATGATTCAGCCACTGAGAATGACTCTCCATGACGCAGAGTGACACTTCTGTCATTAATATCTTGTGTGCATACATTCACATAGAGCATCACTTTCCTGGCATGAGCTTACGGTCTTGTCTAGGACTAAGCCTTCTAGCAAAGAAAAACTCAGCAAATAAAATTTATTCTCCTCCTGCCATTTATTTCCCATGGGTCTTTGGACAAACCTTTCTAGTTTTCCCACCAGTGAAATGGATGGTATTTGCAAGCACAAGTAATCAATTTGCTCTAGCACTGAAAGTCAGCTTTCTGGTGGTTCTCCCTAAAAATTGCAGTGTTCAGAAACTGTGCAAACAAAGTGTGATACCACAGAAATATACTCAATCCACTGAGAAACAAACATCAGATTGCAACAAACCAGTATGTTCCTTCTTCCCTCTTTCCATTAAAGTAAATGAATGGAGAAAGTGCAAATTGTTTCCACTATTACAATACAGGGATTTGGGTGGGAGGAGAGGGCAGAAAGTGCCACAAGCACAGCTGTTGGCCTGTACTGGTGCTGTACTCTACTTTTTCACCCACCAGAACCACTGCAGCCTTCAGGTGAACTTGGACAAGGGTATGCCCTCAGGCACCTTGTACCCAATAACAGTCCTATGATGATGCAATTGACCCCTTTGAACAAATTACCAGTAGTTTGGTACAAGCTCGAAAGAAGGTAAAGACATGATCCACAACAGGGCCAAGAACTCCTCAGCCTGTTCTCTGAAAACCCAAAAAGGAGCAGAGTGACACAATGAGCATCCTTGTGTATGGACCTGAGTCGTTGACTATGTGATTAATACATAAAGAGCTGGTGGCTTCTCCAAGGAGAAAGCTGTGGGTACAAGAACTCTCATGACTATCTTTTCATCACAGAATCATAGAATAGTTTGGGTTGGAAGGGACCTTCAAGATCATCTAGTTCCAAATCCCCTACCATAGGCAGGGACACCTCCCACTAGATCTGGCTGCTCAGTGCTTTGTCCAGCCTGGCCTTAAACACCTCCAGGGAGAGGGCACCCACAGCTATATGTAACTTGACTATAAGCCAACCACTTTATCACACAAATATGACAATGTAAGTTAACCTTCTGCTAGGATGTGTGGCTTTACAGTGATGATCTCCCTGTAGGCTGAAACACCTCTCCATGCTGCTTCTTGAAGAGGAGAGACCTGTCCCAATGGCAGATCTTAGGTATGCTGTCAATATCATAAGTTATAGTTATAGTATCATAACTTTCATTTTGCCTTGGTAACATTGATTGCACGCTGAATTGATGCTAATGAAATATAGACAACTCTTTAGACATAAACAGTTGCCCAGGTCTCAGATTAAGTCTGGATCCAGCCATACTAGTCTCTGAGAAGGAGTTCAGAAAGCAAGAGAATCCATTTTGAATCAAGTAACTCAATGGAAGAGTCTTCCTTACTCCTCTCTTTCATTGTAAACTGTTGACCAAGTCTGTGACTAAGTCTGGATACAGCTGTGACAAGCCTCCCTGAGAAAGAGTTTAGAAAGCAAAGTCTATTCTGAACATCATTACTCACTAGGATGGCCTCCTTTGCCTTTTATTTCTTTGTCAATCATTCTGATTTGAGTGTAATTAATTTTTCTTTTGTATGTTTTTCATGTAAAAATTAATAAAGTTTTCTTGACGTTCAACTTTTTAAAGTCACATATTTACAAAATCATGTTAAAACTGTGTTGCTAATGTTTTTGACAGAGGTTCTTTAAGCAATCTAGATCACTCCTTTGTGATGACTCCATGCCCTGAAACTGATTGCCCCACCATGAACCTCCCTTGAGGTGTTGCAAATAACTGCCTTTCTCTTCAACTCTGAAAATGCATTTTGATATATCAAAGAACGGTCTTAGGACTGTTGCTGGCTTCATCCTTTCTTCCCTTCTCCTCATGCACAAATATGCACATTGATGTTTTTTTTATCCCTGTCAGTTACTTTAGGACAAGATCAGAAAAATTCTTCACAATTTCTAAGTACAAGGATCTGCCCACAGCAATGGGTGATAGTTGTTTGCTGGGATCATGGGAAGTTCCCAGCTTGAAAGGAGGTGCAATTGGGATAGGAGAGGCAGGATTACCCTAAAATTGCTCCCGCCCCAAAAAAGATACCTATAACATCCTGTGATTATCAGCCTGATTTGGAAGTGAAGTTCATCACTAAACAAATAAATCAAGTGGATATAATTGGAATGTGCTGGGCAGGAAAAGAAAGTTGGGTTCATGATGATATGTCATTTTGAGGGCTTCTCAAATGGGTGGGTGAAACCGTCTGTTCTACTGTACCCACTGCTTTCTTTGTCATGTATTATCATGATAAGTAATTCCACAAGAAGCCCTGCTATCCAAAACTACCCATGTCTCTTACACCCTTAGCCTTTTCTTTTTGAGGTACAATTCCCCTGCACTTTCATTCCTTGTCCCCAGCTAGGAAACAAAATACAATGCTGATCCCCCAGGAGAGCACAAAAACACAGCTGGGTCTTAACCACATTAAGGGTTGTACTACAAGCTGTAAACAGTGTTCTTCTAGCCCAACTGAACAGAAAGGCAGTAGTCCAGCACTCCATTGAATTACTGAAAGTGCATGTCCATCTACATTTCCTGAAGGAGTGAATCTGAGCAAGGATAGTGAAGAACAAACCTACTTCCCCTCTTGTCACCAGGAGGGAGTGGAGCATCTCAGACTCAGGGGGGAATGGAAAAAGATTGGATAGCTGATCACAGGGGACATAGAGAAGGATGAGCTGCTCAATAACTTCTTCACCTCAGTCTTCACTGTGGATGTCCCCTCTTTGGAAGTGTCTAAGACCAGACTGGGTGAGGCACTGAGAAACATGGTCTAGTGGGAGGTGTCACTGGCCATAGCAGGAGGGTTGGAAATAGATGATCTTTAAGATTCCTTCCAACCCAAACCATTCTATGATTCTGTGATTACAATCAACCACTAATCAGCCTTAACAGAATAGGTGAAAAAAAAACCTGATTGGAGAGTTTGTATACAGAAATGTACATCAGAGAACCAATGCAGTAAACCCAGGTAGAAACAAAAACCACCAAGAATAGGTACACCAGGAGACCTGCCAGTGAAATACATCCTGATATCTTTCAATGTCTCTGACAGCTGTGCTTCATAAAACCCCGTGAAACAATGTCCTGCAGTCTCTGCTTAGCATTTGTGGGAGCAGACTTCCCATTGACGTCAAAGACCACGTTACCTCATAAGGACTGCAGGGCCACTTGCAGGGACATTGCTCATTATTCACTGTGGCTGCATGCTTTCTGTAGGATTAACGCATCTTCATTCTCCCCTCACACTGTTCTGTGGAAATTAAGAACTAACTCTGGTGATGCAAAGACCAACTGCAAAATCAGTGCAGACGTCAGGCTGCTGCACACGCTGCTATGCTAAATTACACAGACACGTACAAAAACATTGTGATGTAGGGAGAATGCATTAAATTTCCAGTTGCAGTGCTGTTTTATCTTCTGTATGCAATAAGGCTTCCTGCAGATTCAGTAACTATCCTGAAGTTTCTGTTCCTTTCCCTCTGACAGCTGGTGAGGGTAGCTGAATAGGTTGTGTGTATACTCTCCTGCATCTTTACAGCTCACAACATTAAGAAAGAAACACCCACAAGGTACCTGCAGGAGGTTTGCCTTCCACATACTGTTCTTCAGCTGGGGTGGTAACTGCTGCCAGAGAAAGGAGGCAGAAAGTGAGGGGGAAAATAACCTTGGTCTAAATGAAAACATGGCTTAGTGAATGCCACCTCGAGTGAAATGAATGTTAGCAGAGTACTCCAAGAGGCCATATGGGCAAGAAATATTAAGCACTAGATAAAGTGCTTGATCAAATGTACAAAGATCACATAAAAATAGCTTTTTGTATCCCGTTAGATATGTCAACCGACTAAAACAACATTCAAGAATAAATTACAATGCATGCAAAAAATAAGGCTAGAGTTAAGTGTAAGCAGAAAAAGATTCTATCTTTCCCACAATCTAAGTCTAGATTTTATAAAGTAATCTGTTACCAAACAAATGGATTGGCATAAACAAAAAACTTATTACTGAACACAAGCAAGAATGAGAGAATTTTACTTGAAATTCTACTCGTCAAAGATAGAAATTGCATTTTGCATCACAATCTTGGTTTAATATTCCAGTATTTTAAGCAGAAGTTCAGAAGATAGGTGATGTTTGGACTAAAAAACATCATCTCATTATCTATCTATTATTATCCAANTTACCAAACAAATGGATTGGCATAAACAAAAAACTTATTACTGAACACAAGCAAGAATGAGAGAATTTTACTTGAAATTCTACTATTCAAAGATAGAAATTGCATTTTGCATCACAATCTTGGTTTAATATTCCAGCATTTTAAGCAGAAGTTAAGAAGATAGGTGATGTTTGGACATCATCACATTATCTATCTATTATTATCCAAATTATTATTATCCAAACACAAGAATAAAAGCAAAGCTGACCACCATTTTAAAAGAACCTGTCTCTAACTGCAGCAACTGCATGTTTTTCCAGAAAAGCAGGGGATGAGATGTGGAACTCTGACAAGATCTGCATGAGGAAAGCATCCCTTCATATAGCAGCCTATCTCAGCTTGGCACTGCAAGATCTCTGATCTGAAAGGTAATTCCACTGGCTATTTCACAGCTAGACCTGACTGACAGCTGTATTCTTGGTTATACTGCTGATCCCATGTGCACTGAAATATTTTCCTTTTGTTTCAAGAGAACTAAAACTTGGCAGGTTACACTTTTAGCTGAAGTGTTTCAATGATTTTCTTCTCTGGCCCTCAATATCCATTTTCTTTGAATAGCTTTTGCCAACGACTGAAAATAATTGGTTGAATTATTTTATCTCTGCTGCAGCCTTTTATGTATGTGAACATGATTGTCTTGTCTTTCTCCCTTGACAGAGCACATCTGGCTCACATCTCTTATTCCACAAATTCTTTCTATTTTTGCAGCTGCCCTCTGAAGGGCCTCCAGTTTGCTCTGCTCTGAAATGAACTTGGAGCCAAGAACTGCTCTAGGGGTTTACATATGGCAGGTTTGCTTGGTCTCTTTTCTCAGGGCACCCTGATTTTCTTTTCACCTTCTGGGCAGTGGTCTCACGGTACTCCACCCCACATTGGCAAAAGCCAGCCCTTCAGTTGGTCTCTTCCCATTTCCTAGGGCTGCCCTGAAGAGCCCTGAAGAGTCAGTCCGCCTTTGCATACAGAGAAGGAAGTGGGGCAGGTGGTGAGGAAAGTGATTTCCACCTTTTCCTTAGTGTCTCTGAACTAAAAATATTGAACACTATAAGCAGCTTAGAGTCCAGGATAGCCATCAGGGTGTTCTGCCATTACTGACTTTGCAGCATCAGGCCCAAACCCACTTCTCTTTCTGATAAGCTCCAGCTCCTGTGTCCCCGTATAAACCCAGAAAAGCACCTTGGCAAGCAGCTTATTCTGAATACAATGGGTGGACCAGCATAGAACCCAACTAACTTCCTTTTCCATATATAGAAATCAGTCTGCCAGCACCCTCTGTTCACCACTAAATTCTAAACCAGGTGCCTGTCACCCCCAGTAGCATATTTCTTAGCTAAACCTCTTGCCTATACCAACTTCATCCCCTATGCAGTCCTGGCTCCCCCAAGTATAATTCTGATCCTTTTTTTTTTTTTTAATCAAAACTCTTGTTCACCTCTTATTTCAGGTCCTAATCCTACTTGGATTGCCACTAGAAAACAAAATCTGAGACAAAAATACCAAGGTAGATCACTCATGCAGATGCCTTTCCCTGCTTTGTGCCCATCCAGAATCATAGCTCTAAGTCATGTTGGACACTTCTCAGACTGTGACATCTGTGACACAGGGTCCAGGCAAAAAGGACCAATTGATTCACTGAAAAAAATCCTAGACTTTCTCCTCTATATTTGCAAAAGCTTCCAAAGAGATAGCATCTCCCCTGCAAGTTAAGCACACTCATCAATCAGAGGGCTGAACTCAGTGACTGCTGTCACAGCGCCTGTATGAATGAGCAAAATGGATATAAAGAGAGCTTCACAGGGCTGCTTTTATTGAAAGGGAAACTAAGCTAAAAATGTTCTTGGGGCACACTTTCTCTGCTTCACAGAGTTGCTTCTTTGCCCCTGCTTTTGTGGAGAGGCAGTTCCAGAGATAAGAGATCCCCTGCATGTCATTAGTGCTGTGGCAGGAAGGCTCTTTCAATATAGAGGGAGCAAGTCTGAGATTTCGACATTTGTGTGTCTGCAGGACTCCATCTAAAGGAAATAACAGTGCATCTGTAGAGTCTGTCAATGCTAAATACTTACAAATGGGCACAGTGTGAAATCAACAACAGGGGAAAAGATGCTATCTTTTTTATAAACTCCATCTCCGCTGCTCGAATTCACTAGAAAGGAAACAGCACATAGAACATCAGCTATTTAATAAACCACCACAGAGATCTCCCCACCAGGGAACAGAACAAGTGAAGATCCACATGCAACAGATATTAGCTTTGTTCTTTGTTGCTCTAATGCTGCATTGATAGCGATGGACACAGTAACGGGACAGAAAGAGATGCCCTGCTGTGACAATAAACACAGGTCTCAGGAGATGCACCCAAGCAAAAGCATCAGCAGCCCAATAGCCACTGCATCACATTTTTGGAAGATAAAAACAAAATACACAAACAGCTTCTGTTTGCCCTCTAGAGCTCCTCTGCAGGAAAACTAAGCATTTCTTCACCTGTACACTGAGGCTGCATCTCCAATTGTCTCTGAACTGCTGGTCTGTATTAGAGGGATGAGAACAAGACACTAACAAATGGGTGGTTGGCCATGACAGTTTTGCTGGCTCAGGTACATCTTCAACAGTGTCACAGGCTACTGGTGGCTATTTGCTTTCTTTCCCTGTTAGTGCTGAAACTTTTTTCCTTACCCCCTCCTCCAAAATTCCTCTGACAGAAACAGCCTGCCTCTGCATCCCCTGCAGCAACTGATTTAGGGAGAATGATGGGTACTTCACAGGTGCAGAACGCCAGCAGAGAAAGCTGTTGACATCCCCACATCCTCAAAAGAGGGGGTATGATGACCTCCAGCATGCCAACCTCCAATCTATGAGCTGTGTCTGGCGTCATCCACAGGCACTTCATTTTCAGAGTACCCAGACTCTGAATTTTACAGACAATAGAGCTCTGCACAGCCCTGTTGAAGAAGCAAGGAGCAAAAATCCTCTTCAAACTCCTTCAGGCTGCTTAATGCTTTCCACCAGCATAAAGTGCCTATCCAAAAGGCTGCTCTAAATTCTGCAACAAACATTTCCAGAGTGAGACCACACGTCAGCTCTCCTGTTGAACACGCACCTCTCTCAATCCAGACATTACATCTAAGTTATCTAAGTTGTTTTTTTTTTACTTTAGACAGTTGGGAGCCATAAAGTTTACAAAGTAAGGACCTGGCACTGTTTGGCACTTTCAGTTAGAAACCATAATGATCACAAAGATAGGATCTGGTACTTGACCAGAAAGCTTAACATTTAGAAGAGCAAATTAGTATGATATGTAATTTTTTTGTTTCACAGACAAGGGTGTTGCTCAACAACCCATTACCTACTCCATCCTGATTTTAATATCAGGCATTTGATCAGTAGAATTATTAGAAGTGACCAATGAGTTTTTATTAAAAATTAAGATACATGAAGTGATGCTACTAGGGGCCAACCAATGTAAAGGTTAAATCTAATGAGCAAGTAAAAGTGGGCACTTTATGCATAGTTATTCTAATAACTTCAAGCAATTAATGTTGAAGAATAAATATTTGCTTATTTTGGTGTTCAAGTGGACATCTTTGAGATGGTTCCAAGTCCCTGGTGCACATCACCAATAAAGGACATCTCTAGTTATCTTTGTATAGGTAAATTTTTCTTACCACTGCAGATTTTCAACACAGGTACATTTCAGCATTTAAGGAGTCCCACCTGGAAACCTTTTGCTTTCACCTAACTTCATTCAGGGCCATGCTCTTACTCAAGTACTCCTCATATCAACAGGCACTGTTAAATCCTATTACCTTCTGCCTGTGCATGCTGCATGCAAGGACATCCATACTTCATGCACCAATACTGAATGCCACCAAAGTAAATTAATACAATAAATATGGTTATGATGAAAGGGCTAATTTAAAAACTTCTATTGGAGTGTGTTATGTTAATCCTGAGTCCTCTTTTTTGAAATCTTTTTCCTCTCCCCTACTTCAAGTGCATGATGTCCCTGACACAGCCAAGGGAGAAATTACTTGACTCGTGCAGACTGCATTGCTAATGAGAAAATTGGTTTGGTTTATTGCAACTTGATATATATAAATATTCACAGCAGGATAAAACTCTTCAAAAAAGGCCTCATGTTCAAAGTGTCCTGGGACACAGCAGGGAGGAACAGCAAAATTAATTCATAAAAAACCCGACGCTTGGAAATTTTTTTACAAGAAGCATCTCTATTAAGAATTCCAGTGTAATAATGAATAAAAAATTTTTAAAACCCAAAAATCCTGTATTGTGCAGGCATTCTCACCTTTCTTCCAAAGGAGTATAGGGATAGGAAAAATAAAAGCATGTGTGAAATTCCTTCCCAACATAGAAGGTGGGTCCTGTAGCCAGAGAGTTTTAAGAACAGAGTTTAGGAAAGGAAAAGAAGTAAGCAGAAATGTTTCAAGTACCCAGAAGCCCTAATGAACTAAGTGTGTTGAGAGGCCTGGCAGATGGGATCAGGGAGGCTGCATCAGGTTCATGAGTTTTCATGGAAAAAGACACAGAAGTGACTCTCAGGAATTCTAAGCAAGCCAGAAGAGGATGAAAGCAAGGACAAGTAGCCTGGGAGTAATATAAAGAAAATTCCAAGCAGCTAGGTACTGGGTTAGGAAAAGTTAAAGCCTAGATAAAGTTAAATCTGCCCAGAACATTAAAGGCAACAAGAAAAACTTCTACGGGTAAGTCTGTGACAAAGGGAAGACTGGTGATAGATCTCTCTAGAAGGAAAAAGAAGACCTGTTCACCCAGGACATATCTTCATCAGCAAGTGCTCTAGCCACATCACTCAAGTTGAAGAAAGCAAAGTTCAGCAGAATGAGGAACTACCCATGGTAGGAGGAAACAAGGTCCAAGACCAGGAACCTGAAGATGCACAAATCCATGGGACCCAATGAAATACACCAAAGGTTCATAGGGAGCAGGGAGGTGAAGTTGCTAAGCCACCTCTTGTCATATTTGAAAAGTCATGGCAGTCCGGTGAAGTTCCCACTGACTAGAAAAGAGGAAATATAATCTCCATTTTTAAAAAGGAAAAACAAATAAACAGACAATCTCACCACTGTGCCAGGCAAGATCACAGAGCAAATCCTCCTTGTCCCAAAATTGGAAAGACACAGATTTGACAGATGGACCACTAAGTGCTCAAGGAATTGGCTGATCAGTCACACTCAAAAGAGTTGTAGTCTATGGATAAATCTCCAAGTGATGACTAGTGACAAGTGTGTTCCTCAGGGCTTGGTACTGGGACCAAGACTGGTGCTGTTTAACATATTTGTTCACAATATGGACAGTGGGATTGAGTGGATCCTTAGCAAGTTTGCCAGTGGCACCAGGTGTAATGTGTCAATACTCAGAAGGGAAAGGCAGTTATTCAGGGGGGCCTGGACAGGCTTGAAATGTAGGACTGTGCAAACCACATGAAGTTCAACAAGACCAAGTGAAAGTTCCTGCTTGTGGACTGTGGCAATCCCAAGCACAAATACAGACTGGACAAAGAATGGATTCATAGCAGCCCTGAGGAGAAGGAGCAGGAGCTGGCAATGACTGCTTACAGCTCAGAAAGCCAGTCACATCCAGGACTTTGTCAAAATAAGCATGGTCAGTAGGTTGAAGATGATGATTCTCCTTGTCTGCTCTGCTCTTGTGAGACCCCATTTGGAGCACTGCCTCCAGCTCTGGAGCCCTTGGCACAGGAAATACATGGACCTGTTAAAGCAAGTTCAGAGAAGAGTCACAAAAATTATCAGAGGGCTGGAGAACTTCTCTTATGAAGACAGCCTGAGAGAGCTGGGGTTGTTCAGCCTGAAGAAGAGATGGCTGGGGGGATACCTTGTAGCAGCTTTCCAGAATAGATTTTCCAAAGAAGGGAAAGACAGAGAGGGACTCTATCAGGGTGCATAGGGATAGGATGAAGGGTAACAGCTTCAAACTGTAACAGGGTATATTTAAAGTAGATAATGGGAAGAAATTGTTTACCATGAAGATGGAGAGACACTGGAATAGATTTTCCAAAGAAGCTGTGGATGCCCCAATCCTGGAAGTGTTCAAGGCCAAATTGGATGTGGAATGAGCAACCTAGAACAGTGGGAGGTGTCTCCGTCCATGGAAGGGAGCTTGAAACCAGATAATCTTTGAGGTCCCTTTGAATTCTAACCCTTCAGTGATTCTATTCTGACAAAACAGCTCCAGGAATCAAAGCATAGCAAAATGTACTATGGCATGAAGAGCAGAGAATGACCAAGAGAAGTCAGAGACATGTAGTTTTTATTCTGTGTAGTAGCAAAGATAAGACTCAATACACTTACTGCTGCAATCTATAAAGATTTACTCTAGTCTATTTCAATACACTCCAAACCCGAGGAGTAGCTCCTGAGTTGGACTTTTTCAGTATTTTTGGTAAATTTCAGGAAGTAGGAATTATGCCATGCAGAAATTACCAGTTTCCCCCCTGACATTTGGATGCACAAGCAATATGGCTGTATTCACGGAGCACTCTGCACCACTGCAGTCCCTAAAAGCATCAGTTGGGTTTTGATACCCTCTCACAGGATGTAGCAAAGTGGTGGACTTGGTAAATGGAGTGCGCATGAACAAAAATAGTTCACACTTTTACGTAAGCTGATGGACTGCAAGTGAACTTTTATGTTCCTCCAAGGGAAAGGCCTCTGAGTCACTACACAGAACTCGAAACAGTCATATGCCCTGAAGAAAGAGAAGCAGCTACAGTGTGCACATATGCTACAAAACACGTCACTAAAATTATCCTGGGCAACTGGGTATTTTCTTCTATGTATAGCAAACAATAGTCTGGGGCCATACAGCTTCTCCCTTCACAGATCAGTGTGGAACTTTTCCAGGGGATGCTGTAGCAGCAATTAGGGGCTGTTTGTCCTGGCTTATCTCTTCATCTCTTCACACAGAGAGACAATGCACCAAAAATTGCAATAAGCTGCAGGCACAGATTTTACTCCTCTGAACACTGTTGCTTTTAGTCTGCCTTTGAAAGTGGAGCGAGGAATTGGGGGAGGAAGGAATCACATTTTTTCCCTCTTTTCTGAAAGCTTACATATAATGGAAAAATGGTGAGGCTACAAAAATGCAGAGCACCTTGTGTGAGCCCTATTCTCACATCTAACAATTGTTCAGGTATGGAATTTCTGCTGCCCAACCATACCCTGCTCCCCAAGGCTGAGTTAAATGGCAGATGAAATGAAGGGGTAGGCAGGAATGAAGGATCATATATTGGAGGCATGTCCATTCATGCATCAGAACAGCCTTTCAGGCACAATGATATAAGGTGGGACTACCTCCAGCTCTGGGAGCATCAATTGTTGTGATAAGAGTACTTCATTCCCCAAAATTCATGCAAGCTGTTTATCAGTTTCTCTAAATCTTATTCCCTTAAAAGCCACTACTACAATCCCGTAACTACCTTCACAGACACATCAGAGGTTAACTTTGCTTATTTGTTTTCCCAGCACTTTTGAAAAGCAGCTGCTTTAGCATTACACTACTGTTAGCATTACCAAGTAACAAGATTTCCTGACTTTCAGCATTCACTCTTGCTATGCAGACATCAAGGTGTCATGAGCAGAGTGATTGACTTCACTCGTAAGAGAGAATAATGAAATATTTATTCATTTAAGACGGAGATTTAGCAGAGTTTGATAATAAATGTGACAGTGTTTTAGGAGGTTTGATGTCAAGGTACACTCCATTATTTACTGTATAAAGCACAGGGTCACACAAGATGTCAGGGAGACCCTGCCCTTGAGTCACAAGGCACAGAAAGGACCCCCTTGCTTTCTAAACTCCTTCTCAGACAGGAGTCTAGGTATGACTGGATACAATCTAGTCCCAGCCTTGGACTAAAGGATTATATATATGATTATTATATCACTTAGCTAAGATTTCGAAGTTTTTAGCATGTTATTAGTTATTATCTGCTGCAAGGAATTTCTCAACTTGAAGGAATAAAAGTGTAGAACCTTAAACAAGTGTCCCCACACAAGGGGAGATCCTGGTGTGCAGCCACTGCCATGTAGGAGAGCTTGAAGGGGTCTTGGGCTGTCCACTATTGATGGAAGAAGATAATCGACCTATAGTCATGGGAACTAAGTATTTAGGTGCCCCTGGAGGTCACTGGTTTTGACTGCAGACAGCTATCCTCTAAGGTCCAGCAGAAGTTCATCACACTTACAATGATGGCTATGGCTCAAGCAGATGCCAGGGAAGAGAAAGGGTGGAGAAGAAAGAGAGCACTCTGCCAAACAAGGTTTCACACAGTTCCAACTTCAGGAAGAATAGAGCTTCTGGAAGAATAGGCCAGTACCATGGCTATTTGAAAGTCCTACATTACAAAATCAATGTTTAATACATTGGATTTCCTAGTGAGTCTTCAGAGACAAGAGTCTGACATTCAAGTAGTTATGGGTCAATATTAATTGAGCACAACTTCTCGTCTGCATTTACTGCTATGTTTCTGCAATTAAATTACAAAAACATAAATGAAAACTCTATGCCTCATATCTAAATCTGCATGCTAAGTTAATTAACACCGTAATGAAAACCAAACTAAGGCATGCCTGATCCAAGGCCCATTAAAATCAGTGACTTGATTATAGACTGAAGCAAATTAATACCCATGCAGCCTTGAAAAACTGGAGAGCAATGAACCGTGTCATAGATGTCAAGAAACTATTTTTATGGAGGCCAGCTGAGTGACCCTTCTGTGGCAATGTCAGCATTTTTGCCATCTACTCTGCATGTACTTGATGTTTTTTATGATCTGGACATTGAGTAGGCCTTGTAATGTACACTAATGGTCTTGCTGTTGACAGCTTACCCAGCATCTAGAGGACCAAGAGTCACTTTCAAATGCTTGGTTGAGCTGTAAAGGAAAATGCCAATTTTCCATCATTGGAGATGTGGAGTGCTGGGTACCAGCTGGTGTCATAGTACACTCAGTATGCCCCTCACACATAAAATACATTAGCGTCCTTCTCTTTTTGACACACTGCATTTGTCTTCCAAACAATCACCTGCTTTATGTAACTTCTTAATGCATGACATTTCAGAGCACTTTCCAACAAGAACAACAAAAATTAACACTAAAAGGGAGAAGCAGAGCTTAGAAAGCCAAAATTTCGTCTCAGTGTTGAAAGCAAGGGGAAGTGTAATTCACAGTCTTCATCAAAATTGATTATCCTTTGTCAAACACAGCATGTCCTCACCTAACTAGCTTCAGAAAGGCAAGAAGTTTGTGAGCTGGGCACTGAAATGTCATCATGATCAGCTGCTTCTCAGAAATGTGATGTTCAAAGACATATTACGAGGATCCTGCACTCTGAGTGAAAGAGTCATCCAAGCTGCAAGTTAATTATTCGGACAAGTGAACAAATAACTGGATTCAAAGACTGAAATGAAAAAGGAACACCTGGAATATGAATGAATTTGTGTAACTTGAACTTGTGGATTTTTTAATCGCAAAACCCTTTTAAGCCAGCCTCAGAATATGGCAGGAGAAGTGCTGCAAAACTTAATATGGTTAATTGGAGTTAATTATACCTAATTATGTATGTGCCATGTTGCAGAGTTATCAGAAAACAAGTATGTTTGTTTAATAGCTACAAACAGCAGATATAATGAGGAGCACTATGATGAAGATTTAAAGAAAAAAAACACTTTTGCATGAAAGACAAAGTGGACTGTAGCATCCCTCTGAGAGCATCAAAGAGGGGCTGCACTGGACTTCCTTCTCCCCCCACTTTCACTTACTGAAAGAATCCACTACCTTCCTCCCTCCACCAGTATCCCACAGAGAACATGCAGGCCAAACTATTCAGCTGTACCCCAGAGGCAAAAACCTTCTTCAGGACAGGGACCTGCAGTCTTCACAGACTAACAGAAAATGTCCCCACTGGTGAGATCAAGTGGGCAAAGAAGCCAAGAAACAGCGTCTTGTCTCTGCAAGTCAGTCCTGCTCTAGGCAGCCAAAGGAGATGCAGCTGATCATCATGTGCAGAGACCTCATGAAACCATTGCATCAGGAAAATTATCATATATGAGCACAACCACCTAGTCTGGGACTACCAAGGAGGCTGTCAGGCTTATAAAAGGCAGGAGTTATTAGGGAGGGCTTCAGAAAACATAAAAATTTTAAATTGAACTCATTACTCAAAAACATTTTTTCCCTAAATAGTAATGGTGGGATAGAATAGAATTCTGAGGTAGCAAGAGCGTTATCAGGGGGAAGGGGAGTCAGCTCACACCCCCAGTTAAGAGTCAGAAATAACTAACTATTTTAAGGATTTTCAGCCCACCTTGCTGTGCCTTGAGTGCTTACTTGAGAGAAGTTAGCTCACCTCCTAAGAAGCTAGTAAGGTCTGGATACTAATTCAGAGATCCTTACATAGTACCAACATCTCCTCTATTGAAGTGTTCAGTCACCTATTGCTCTAGCAGGAAATAGGTTTCATGCTGGATTTCACACATCTGAAATGCTTCCATCTCCAATTCAGAGACATCATTCCTGATGGACAGGTATCACAGAATCCCAGAATGATAGGGATTAGAAGGTGCCTCTGGAGATCATCTAGTCCAACCCCCTTGCTAAAGCAGGTTCACCTACAGGGATCTGTACAAGAATGCATCCAGGTGAATTTTAATTGTTTCCAGTGATGAAGACTCCACCACCCCTCTTGTCAGTCTATTCCAGTGCTCTGCCACCATTAAAGAAGTTCCTCCTAATATTTACATGGAACTTATGTTCACTAGTCCGCTCACTACTTCTTGTCCTATCACTGGCACCTCTAAAAAAGACTGGCCACACCATCCTGACACTCATCCTTAAAGTACCTATATGCACTGATAAGATTCTCTCCCAGTTTGCTTTTTTCCAGAATTAAAAGACACAAGTTCCTCCACCTTTCTTCATAAGAGAGATGTTCTAGTCCCCAAGTGATCTAGGCCTTCATGGTCTACAACTGCTCTTTCCTGGTTTTCAGCTCCAAGATTTCAGCTGGGTCTTCTGTCAAAGAAAACAGAATTATCTGTACAGCATTCCACTCTTGAAAGATGCAACTTTATCCAAGTTATTGCTAGCTGAAAAGACCTCCACCTGCTAAACAATCACAAAGACTTTAAAACACAGACCTACACTGCAAGAAACTAGGATTAGATCTTGGTAAAGAACTGAAATTTAAGCACATTGGGATATTGCCTAATCAGCTTCTACTGATCTTCATGATCTTCATTTCTGTTCTAGTTCAAAGTTTAGTATCATCATCTCACCAATAAAAGAAATTCTCCAAGTAATAGGAAATAGCAAATTCAAATCTTTCTAAGGGTTGACAGAGCATAGCTACAAAGCTTTTGCCATAGATGTTGATAACCTGAGCTGTATAACAAAACAGTTAGTAATAATAACCCAGTGTTAATACCCTAAAAAGGCAAGACCTTCATCTGTTTTTCACAATCTTCTGTTCCCAAAGGTAAACCACTAAAGAGATTCTGTGGCATGAGATATCACTATGAGACAACAAATGAAGCAAAAAGGAAGTATAAGAATGACAACTGAGTGAGGAATTCAAATCATCAGTAGGCAGGAATGAAAGGATTCAGAAAACAGAAAATAATGAGTTGTAAGTGCAGTGGGAGGTTCTTCCCAGCTTTTCAAGATGAAGACAGCAAAGAAAAGTCCAAAGGTGATGATGGGAAGAGCAAAAAAATGTAGTCATCAACAGCAGATGAGAGGGATAAGGCATGCTGAGCATCCTTTACATCTTTCTTGCAAAAACAAAAAGTACCTGAGAAAAGCACCATGAATTCAAGTAGGAACACATAGGCATAGTAGAATTAAAGAAAGGAAAGGGGAATATGTATGGAGATATTCAGAACAAGGTTCTCTTTGTTCTGGTCTATAGATGGCCTGGTCAATAGATGGTCTGGCTAATCCTAAGGGCAAAAAAGATGCAGCAGAAGTAAACTATCACTGGAGGAAAGAGATGCTCCCACTACAGCCATGGTACTGTCTGCAATGAGGAGGAGAATTAAGCAGGACAAGTAGATGGGGTGGCCAAGAGGGGAAAGGAGCAGCCTTAACAAGAGAAAGAAAGAAGGAGAAAAAGATTATAGAAATACACACGAATGATAAGGGAGAGAACTGGAAATCTACCTCTAAAACAGCAGAGAGGGATAGATTTCTATTTCACAGGAATCTGTCTGGGGAAAACAAAACAGAAGATCAGTCAGCAGAGGGGAAAGTCCTGAAGACAAAAGTACTGGCAGTCATCCAATAGCAACCCATAATGGAGAGAAAAGGGTGAAAAGGACATGGAAGCTAAAGAGCAAGAATGGAAGAAAGCATCACTCACAAATAAGGTCAAGCGTTGAAGAACTAAGTCAGAATTATCAGAAGTCAAGAAGAGCTCCACTGCACAAAAGATTTACGAGGAAAAGAGTTGGCCTGTTACATAAACGGGAAGAAAAGGAAATAAAATCTTGAAGTGCTAAGCAGAAGAAAGGGAAAATAAAATAAATAGAGAAGAAAGTACTTTGAAGCATCCTGCATGAAAGCCCTGCCAAGGTTTCCTGAAAGATGCTATCAAGTCTAAAACACAGGCAGAGCAGCATCACTCAATGTGCTATCTCACTCCAAGTGGAGACCAAACCTGCAAAGCCTCATAGACTCAAATTGAGATGCACAGATAGCTCCAACCTGGAGTTACAGGAGGACTAGCAGATGCAAACCTGGAGGATGTGGATAGTCAACTTGATGGAGAAAAACTAATTTAAATTTACATTTTCCCTTTCTGAAATACATTGAAAAGAAGTCTGTGTACATTATTTAGATCTATATATTAGGCACTAGAATAAGTTCAGGGGGGATTAGTGGCTGGATGGAGAAGGAGTAGGTAACAAAAGACACATTTTAACATCAGCAGACAAAAAACCAGTTTGAACACTTTACTCTCCTGTGGTGGTGTCTCCCAAACTTTTTCTCCATCCAGACTTCAATGAAGCATATGAAATGGCATGATGTGGGAAGCTAACTGTTAAGCTGGTGGAAATGGGTACAAGAGCTGAAAACTGAGGAAGGAGCTTGCTAAGGAGACAACAGTGAGTTGAACAATGAACAGAGTGAAGATCACAAAGTATTTTTGAAGCAAGGTGGCATAACGGGATTGTCCATACAGAGGTGGGTTTAAAGATATCAGAAAGACAAAAGATTAATTTCCTCAAGGATTGGAATAACAGAAATTAGATGAAAAAATTAGCCAAATAAGGAGACAGGTAATACATGCCACCAACTATCAACCTCACAGCAAGGAACAGTGGAGATGAGATGAATTAGGTACAGATATAGCCTCCTATGGGAAGGAGTTAGATAAAAACAAGCACAGATTCTAGGATAATTGGACAAAGACTTCCCACCTGAGATGAGGAAAATTTAATACCATCACCCAAGGCCTTTGTAAGACCACAAAAGATGCAGCATGTCCTAGTTGCATGCTTAAGGAAGAACTAAAACTCATACTAAAAACTCAGGAGGTTTTAATATGAAAAAAAAAAAAAAGAAAAAATAAAAGATTTGGACTCTTTCATTTAGAAAATGAAAACTCGGATGGCTTATGTTTGCTGCCAAATGTAAACACATTTAGCACTGAAATAGCTGTGAGGTTTTTAACTAGTTGAGCCATGAGGCTCAGAGTAGCACTTCATGATGCAGACCAAGATGTCAAAAGAAGTCCAAAAGACTTCATAACATGGGTACCTGATGTGTGTAGCAGACCCCAGCAGTTCTCATGTACTGACTTAGGAAGTTCCTTGTGTTGAAATATTTGCTAAAAAATTCCCCCTTTCTTTAACCTTTACGTATTTCCAGTGGTGTTGCAGACTCTAATACAGTGAATTTAAGCCCCTGGCAAAAGGTTACTTTTAATCAATGCCTTACAAGCAGTACACAAATGTCCCAGGGACACAACAAAGCCCAGTCTGCCCCATTATCACCCCATGATATTTCTAATGCACAGATCAGGCAAGGATCTGAAAGAGGCAATACTGGCTCCTCAAGGGAGTAAGAAATGCAGCTCTTTCAGGAGCTGATTTAAAGATCACATTCAAAACATTCACATGTGATGGTGCAGGGCTGCTATAGGCAGACTAGTTTGACCAGCATACAGCACTCTGCAAGCTGCTTACCCTGAGGACCCTGGTAGATGTGCAAGAGGCAAAGAAGGAGGCGGTCTGATAGCCAACAAGAAATACCAAGGGCAGTGGTTGGTCTGCAATGAGCCTGATTTTTCCTGGAGAACCAGCTCCCCTCAGCAGCTGCTTCCATGGGGCAAAAGGACAGTATACCCTGCTGCCTCCTCAGCAACATTGGTTTCCAGTGCTGATGACACAGAGAAAAAAGAAAATGTCAACATGCAAGTATATATTCCCACAATAGCTTTCTTGCTATAGGCTACACTCAGGTAGAATTATTTCCACATTACTGGGACCAGAGGGGATCCTAAGATACACTTTCCCAGTATCACAGCACTGGTTTGAGAGGGGATCTACTTTCCCCTCCCACTTTTTCCTTGCAATTTCTTACTCTGGAAAATTCAAGGTTGTTTAGGCTAGAAAAAGAAGCACTGGAAAAAAGGAAAGCAGCTTAGCAGAACACTCACAAAATGTGACTTCCAGGTTGGAACTAGATGATCTTTAAAGTCCCTTCCAATCCAAACTATTCTATGATTCTATGATTCCTTCAAGAGCAGGTTATGGCCTTAATTTGAAATGGTCATCGGATAAAATACAATTTATGTGAATATAAAACTTTAAAATTCAGAAGTAAGACATCTTTTGAGGTCAGACTTTTCTAAGACAAAGTAGCATCAAAGTAGTGAGTTTTCAAGACACTCATGTCAAGCCTGCTGCCTAAATTTTGGTCTGGGCACACAAGACTGACACGACACTTCCTTCAATAACTCAACAAGAAAGATTCATCTCAACTTACCTGGGACACCTCAGATACAAACAGGTTTATCATCCCAGCTCTCTGGAGCGTACAGTGTCAAACAACAGGACACAGAGTGTCTTTCCTCCTGTCTTTCCTCCAACCAAAGAATTTAACTCCCTCCCCCTGAACCTAAACCATGGTCTCCTGAAGTTCTTGGTATCTTTCTGCAGTACATTTACCACTCATCAGAATACAAAGCACAGGCATATGAGTGCTGCTCACATCCTATGCTGAAGGCATCACCACGACTAGGCATCTTAGCCTTAAGCCTTTGCACAGCAACTGATTTCAAGGCAGTGCACTGAATATGCAGACTAAACTGAAACATACCTCAAAATAATCTGAGCCCCCAAAGATAAGTATTTTTAAAGTCCTTTTGGCTGGCAAAGTATTAAACAATCTTTTGCCATTAACTTAGAAGTTTCCTAGAATCTACACAATAAAATACCATCCAGATCCTGCCATTAGGAAAGCATTTGGTACATTTTCTGCAAATCAGTCATAACAATTCTGTGAAGTACATAAAAGAAAGATGACCTTGTTTAAGTAATTAATCAAATAATATCAAATAACCAGTTTTACAAATGCCACAGCAAACATCTGACCTCTCATCAGAGTACATTGTATCCTGTTCTATAGCCTTGTAAACAACGAATGTTCCTCACCTAAGTACCACTTGAAAAGATTAGATCCTACTGCACAGAGAAAACATTGATTTTCATTTGTACTCTGGAGCATTTCAACTAAAATTATAAAGACTCTTCAGAGGGCTCTTCTTAGATGTGCCTGCATCACCTGAAGCCAGGACAAGGGAACAGAGTGCAGAAATAAGGAAGTTTTGAAAAGCTGGTTGAAGTGCTCTGATTGACCAAACACTGACAAATGCTGCTGACACAGGGGCTGAACAAAGGCCTGAGCAACCCAGTCTGACCCCTGCTATGAGTATTTCAGACTAGATACCTCACAAGGTCCCTTCCAAGCTGAATTATCTCATGATCCTACAGTGCAAGTGGCACTGTTGTGTTTATAACCCTAACTTCTCAAGCCCTTCTTCATTTAATCCAAAACTCCTCGGGCTAATAGCTGCCAACTATCCAGCCTTTCAAATAGGATTTGCTTTCTCTGTTTTCTTACACTCTCTTCCCCACTTGCTCCCTAATTTAAATGTCACCCAGTGAAGCAGCATCTCTAATATTGTTTTTTCATCAGTGTGCAGCCATCAGCTAAGTACAAGCTTGTTGCCTGACGTAGGGCCTTTCTCAACACTTGCAGTGTTTTCTATTCATTGCCTACAGAGATGTGTCTTCCATGTAGCAGAACAGAAGGGCTCAGTCACAGTGAAATGTCATCGACCTTGCAAGTCGAAGAGAAGAATCAGAAAGAAGCACAATAGCTTCCACCTTCAGAGTTTCAAAATTCTGGTTTCTAACATATTAATATGTTAGAAAAGTGATATGTAAAGCATGTGTATGTATCTGTGTGAAATTTTTGTAAAAACTTCTATAGCCCATAATGTTCCCTATGGAAACAGAATGTAGTACTAGGCAAAAGAGTAAGTTATGAGAGTTTACACAGCCATCATGACTGAATAGTCAAAGCTATGACACCTATTTATCAAACTGGCATTGAAATAACAACATATATATCTTACCATAAATGCAGTGTGGGAGGAGATGCAGACAATAAAATGATGCAGTGCTTCACACTTTGGAGGCAGAAACTGAGGATCTCCCTCTATTTTACAAATGCATGCTTTAGCTTCAGTCTTCCTTATTAAATAACTAATAGCTCTATCATCCTTTGTGCTACTGAGTCACAACAATAAGTTAAAAGGCTGACCTGCACCTCACTGCAAATATCCAGCTTTTTGCAAAATGTGCAAAGGAAGCCAACCTGACCAATCATGCCAGAGCCCTGTGGCCAAAACAAAACCTTGGACCAAAATTCTGGGCCCCTCTTTGGAGGTGGGATCTGGTCAGATATGTTTTCCCAAGTAAAACACAGAAAGCTCACTTTGTAGTCATGAAGAGAATGGCAGAAACACAGTCCAGATTGGGTTTGTCCCACAGAAGCTGATGTACCTGTTCTCAAGTACATGATCCTTTAAAGCAACTGTAATAAATCTTAATTGGGCAACTGAAAAGGAAAATCCAACTAACAAATCTGGAAGACAAAATAGCTAACACCCAGAGACTCAAAGCATGGGGCACCTGCCATACTTTATAGACAGCTGTAGTACAGTTTCATCAGTTTTCAACTCTTATTAACTAAGGGCAACAGATCACCTGCAGTGACTGATTTAGGGAGCAGACTGATGTGGCCAAGCCATGTGCAGCTCTGTCATCTTTTGTTGCACACAGGTAACCTTTTTCAACAGGCAGACTTGTATGGACTAGTCAGACAAAAACGTTATCAGCCATGGACATGCAGATGGGCATACTAGCACGGATGTGAAGAGAAGAGAGTAATGGACTGAGGTGATCAGCAGTACCCTTTGGGATCCAACTGTCCAGTAGCCTCTAGCTGGGCCA
The DNA here is from genome assembly GCA_013400935.1 of Turnix velox. Taxonomy (NCBI): domain Eukaryota; kingdom Metazoa; phylum Chordata; class Aves; order Charadriiformes; family Turnicidae; genus Turnix; species Turnix velox. The sequence goes on from VZTY01024681.1 coordinate 32,832, forward strand.
GTCATTTTTTATAGCAATTACAATTCAGTAATCACCATATTATTCCATGTAACATACATATATGACAGAGTATTTCACAGAATCTTATGTCTACACTTATTAATGTAATTACACCATTACTGTGTTTCTAGACATTTTATCCAAGAACTTTCAACTTCAGTGGTGCAGCATGCACTAGTGACCTTACTCTGCCTGTCATTCTGTAAAGCATCCTCTTATTGAAAACTTGCCCTGGTGCAAAGCTGTAAATAACCATATGAGAAACTTTGTTAATTCTGACACTTATCAGGGGAGATTTATGAGTAATAAATAATATACAAGGAAGCATGTTGGTATGGAAACTTCTAGACTCAGATACTGAAGATGGTGTAAGAGAGTAATTTTGTAGAGAAACAGGTAAAGCTTGGAAAAGCTCAACAGTAGAAAGTTGCTCCACCAGAGGAATAAAAAGGAGTAGCTAGCACAGTTATTAGTTATGTTATTAAACTTCTGCATCCACCTGACCTCTCACAAGGCCACTGAAGATCAGTCTTCTGTCACAAACATGAAGAAGGAAAGGTTCTTCACTTAGAAAATTACATTCAAGATGAAGACTGGAACAGCTGAGACAGCTGTAGGACAATGTAAAAGACCATGCTGAAGAAGCCTTGCTACACACTTTTGGCAGCTGCCAAAACAAGAAGCAGGAAACATCAAGCTCTCTGTACAATAAAGCAGCAATCTGCCCACACTGAGAGGACTGCTTTTCCTCCTCTAACCATTGCCAGTTAATAGCTGATTAGCATTTTTATGCACAAAGGACAAAATATCTTCTTAATTTTGCATTTATTTAGTGTTAAGTGAATGTTCTCACTATTCACAATAAATCATTAATCCATTTTCGAACCCCATTTAGCTCTTGACAGTAACAATGAAAAGACACAAAGCACACATTTCTCTCACATGAAAGTTTATGTTTTGTGTCAGGGAATAGGGCATTTTGCCCATTCTATATATAGCTAGCTCATTTAGTGTTTATTTCCCACTAGTTCCAGTTCTTCCCCTCCATGAACACAGAGTGTGTAACTCCCAGGCTCCTCTGGACTGGCAGCTGGATCTGCTTCACAAAGCAGTGTCTAGAGTTCAACCACAGGAGGTGTTTGCTGTATTTTGCAAAATGCTGCGTGCCCTCTATCTTAGCAGTCATAAGGTTTCTTCAAGACACCTGAAGTTCTTCCTTAGCAGCTCAGACATTCAGCACAAGCAGATTCTACAGCAAAAACCACACTAGCATGGAACAGCAAACCCACATGTCATCAGGAGCCAAGGACAGTCTATGAAAGATTTGGTGCTAAGTGTGAGTAGCATGGCCACTCACCTCCTCCTGGAAGGACACAAGAAGGCTGCTCCAAAGGCCATTCTTATCCAATCATCCCAGGCTGTTTGCTGCCAAGGTGATCAGTTAGCCATAGGTGAGCCAGTCCTGGGCTACCCATGCTGCAGTGTACCCTCACACAGCCAAAATACCCCAAAGGTCCCCTGTGAACAGGCTGAAAAGGGAAAAATTCCACTGTCTGGTTGGCCCCAAGGGGCTGGATGATGTGTCCCACTAGAGCTCCTGATATTTTTGGATGGTGCTACTGTGGAGGGATGAATTCCAGGCAGGATGGCCTCCCTTCAAGGGTCCTTGGAAGGCCCCATGCAGGGTGCTGAAACTTCCCTCAGTGAGGAGCAGCTCCTTCTGCACAGACCCATGCTCAGCTGCCCAGTCCCATGCTCAGCTGCCCAGCCCAACACAGACGGCAGTAGGGTGCTGGTGCTGTACAGGGAGTTGCAGGGGTGAGAGGGAGAGAGGGCACAATGTGTCATCCCTGAAGAATGCTCCATACACACCTCCCACCACCAACAGGTTTATTGGCCTTGCTGGAAAGGGAAGAGAAAATGGCTTGGAAAACAGCTTTCTCTTCATTGCTTGCCTCCCCTGAATGCTAATCGGCGGCGCCAGCTAAAAATACCAAGCAAGGCGGGCGTGTGCACGGCAGAACGGGATGTTGGATGCTCCAGCTTCCCGGAAGGGAAAAGGACAAGCAAGGAAGAAGAGCTTTACCCAAGTCCCCCAGTCCGACTGCCGATATGGGCACGGTCTGCATTCCGAGACTTCCACCTTTCCCTTAGTCCCTCAAATATTCCCAACTCTCCTTCGGGAGAATGACCACCCTCCACCCTAGTTGATGTCCGCGGTGCTGCCGGGGACCTCCTTCCTACCGGGTGCCTGTTCCTATACCCAACACCGGCTCTTCTTCCCGCGGGCGCTGCAGGAGCTCCCGGACGGGGCGTCTCGGCGCCACCGTCGCGGGCAGCAGGTCCGCGAGCCTCGCTGCTGTGTGGCACTGCGGGGAACAATGTCATCGGGGCTCGCCGGCAGTAAACGAAACAAAGAGGGGTGCAAGGGACCACGGGCTCGGCGAGGAGAGCTCGGACCGGCTGCATCAGAGCCGCCGACACACCGCAGCGCGGGGAGAGGGATGCACGGCGGGAAGAGGGATGCACGGAGGGAAGAGGGATGCACGGCGGGGAGAGGGATGCACGGCGAGGAGAGGGATGCACGGCGGCTCGCCGGCCGGAGCAAGCGCTAAGAAACAAATAAATGAGTCAGAAAGAGAGAGAGGACACGGGCTCTGAGACAAACGGCTGCGTTCCGCATC
>VZTY01024681.1:36616-54974 GCA_013400935.1 Turnix velox
CGGCCTCGTCGACGCCGGCCTCAAGCGGGCGGCGGCGGCGGCGGCGGGGAGGCGGTGGGTGCCGTCGGGCGCCGCGCCACAGCCAGGGCTCCCTCTTCTCCGGCGGCGAGACAGAGCTCAGCCCCGGTGATTGCCCCTTCCAAGCCGTCTCGTACATCAACGTGGGCGTTTTCCACGTCTTCGACGAGGCCGGCGTGGAGGTGCACTGCGGCGGGCATCCCTCCGTCGAGCTGCCCGGCTACTCGCCAATGGACCCCGACCTCAACGCCTCCTACCCCTACTGCTACCCTCTGCCCACCGAGCAACCCCCAGCTTACGAGGAAATCTACCCCGGGGACCCTTGCGCTCACAGCACCTAGTGCCCGGCGGCAGCGGGACGGCCGAGAGAGCAGGGGCGGTCAGCCGCAGAGTTCGGGGATACCCTCACACCACCGACGGGCTGCCGCCGTGCATTTGGCTTTGCGGAAGCTTCTTCCTCCTTCCCCGCTTTCTTCCTCCTTTCCCCCCTTCCTCACAGAGACCCCCTCTGCTGTCCGTCTGTTCGTTCCTCTGGCGGCTGAATTTTCCAAAGGCTGCGCAAGAAACGCCTAAGGGTTGGTTCCTCCCGCCGCCTCTCCTCCGTAGCCAAGTTTAGTTCCCTTCCAGTGATTCATCAGTCTCCAGCTTTAGCAGTCCAGAGTTACCCATTTATGATAACCAGCCAGTGTAAGGAAAAGGTGTCATGAAGCTTCTTTACCTCTCAAAAGAGCTAAACAACGCAGAGACATTTGTGTCACGTTTACTAGAGGTGTATTGGGGATCTTTAACGTTTACACTACTCCTTGGGAGAATTGAGTTCTGTTTTAAGATTTAGTGAGTTAAAACATTCGTTGGTCTTGTAAGATGCACATTGAGAAAAACCTGCACTTTGAAAAAGAAACAGGAAAAAAAAAATCAACGTTTTTGTACACTAACGTGCCTGCTTTTGTTGATAACTTCTTACTGTAAAAGCTTTCAGAAGTCTATAGTGAAAATGTTTGGTAAATTCACTGCAGTTTAAAATTGATTATTATTTCCTTTACTAAAATAGCTGAGATGTTGCTAGGATGTGGCAGTTAAAAGGAAGTCCAAATGTCATTCACATTCCTTTTTGTAAACAGGTTCTGTGTTTTTAATGCAAGACAGGATTCCTTTTTCTTTTACACAGGTGAAGGGTTTAATTCTATTTTGTACAAATACATGATTTACCTTGTAAAGAGTTACATTTTACCTGTCACAGTACATCAATCTGGTAAGCCTGAATATTTAAAGTTTTATTTGAAATAGGTGTGTGCATATATATGCACATATATACATTTATATATGTGTGTATATGTATGTACCTGTAGTAAAACATCCTTAACTGGTACAATTTTAAAGGAGAAAAAACAGAGAGAAACCATCCTGGAAGAAATGTTCCAAATGTGTTTTCAAAATAGGATTCATACTCCTGTTACAAAGCAAGAATATTCTTAATTATCAAAAGATGCCACTAATTCCTGAAAGGTTGGACGGGCTGGGAGGTGAGGGAGAGAGAATGTTGTTGGATACTTTTAACTCCTTCTGTACTCAGAGGTGTTGATAAGGCTTTCTGCAGAGGGAAAAACTGAGAAACCCTCCTTTAGGATTTGCTCTGGAACAGCGGTACCAGATAGTGTAAAAAAGTGCCAATAAAAGAGAAGCAGACATGGCATATTTTATTACATCATTCACAAACAGCTAAAAGCTTAATTTCAGCTTGCACAGAGAACCAAGAGGCAACTCCTCAGGTTGCATTTGTTTCAGTACCCCCTCCCCAAGCTGACATACTGAAATTAAATATTACAAAGTAACCTTTCAGTTAATCCTGTGTTCAGAGCCTGCTGCATAATGCCGATGTATCAGCTACCCAGAGAGAGAGAGACAAGGAGAGAGGCAAAGAGAGAGAGAGAGTGTGTTAAGGGAATAACAAAGTTACAGTGTATTTCCGTGGTCAGTGGGAAATGATTTTTAAATTTTTAGCTGCAGAGAGAGTGATATAATTTACATCCTTAGAATCGGAGAGGGATGATTTTGGCCTAAAAATATTAAAATCTTTCTGCACTGTTTTGTTCTCTGAAGTGTTTTGACTTGCACACTTTGTATTACCTAAAATGCAGAATGCCTTAGAAATCTTAAAATTCTTATCATGTCTGTGAAGCTCACAATTAAAGCTCTAATCTAGAGATGGCAGTTAAAAGCAGCAGATGCCACTTTGCCAAGTGGTTCTAAATAGCATAAATTTCAAGTACAGCTCATTTTGGCCAGCAGAGTTCCTGGTGGAGAACACCAACCTTAAACATGCCCTAGCTAGGTCCCATTTTAAGTAATGAAGATTGGTTTTATGCTGGCTCTCCCCAGATTTACCTTCTTAACCCTTTATGAGACTGGGAACTCATGTAGTCTTTACCTATAACATTAATTTAGGCACAGAAGTGATCCCGTATTGCTCGTGCTACTGAGATGTTCCAAAATTAGTAACTAAAGCAAGAAGGATCAATGTTTAGGTACATCTCCACTGGGATGTATTTATAAGACGGTATAGCACCCTGTACTGAATTAAAATGGGTACTGTGAGGCTGCAGGGTGATTTTGAAAACCAGATGAGCTAGGTGCCTGATTACAGATGCAAAAGTGTAATAATAGTTGTTTGCTTTAAAAAAAAAAAAATCAGCTATTTACAGTGTAGTTCACTAAAGTTATGTCTTAGTTTTATTTAAGGAATTGATTCCTGACATTAAAAGGCAGTATTTTACTTAAAATATTTTAGGAATTATGAATTAGACAATTGTGAAACTCCAGATGTTCCAAAGATCAGTGCTCAGGGAAATAAATGGAAAGTAAAGAAAGCTACCTATTATACTCAGTTGTTTAACTGTAAACAATTTTAAACTATGAATTTTTAAGATTGTTAAAATCATTGGGTTTGTTTTTTTTTTTTTTTTTGCGTGTGTTTTGCGTGTGCACGCATGTGTAAGTGTGTTTGTGTTTTATTTAAGCCTTTCAGAACACTATTGAATTAGGGTATTTATTTGTGACTCATTTTTAGTTCCCAAATGTCTACTTTTCTTCACTTGGGCTTTTATTCCCTGTAATAGTTTAATTTAGTGGTGGACAGATTGCCAGAAAATGTCCAAGCTGGACTCCCACAGAAGCTAGTAGGCAACATTTCATTTGCTTTAGTGGATCTGGGCACAAATAATATATAACACCTAACTAAGTAACCTTTAAAATAATATTGATCTTCTGGCATGACAGGATGCAGCAGTGGCATACTATTTCTGTTATTTATTATTTGCGCAGACAGCAGTATTAAGGGAGGTCACTTATGGTATAGACCTGTGTTTTCTTTTTTTTGGGGCAGGCAGATTGACAAACAAGCCATGTTTTCTTAAAGATGGTATACAACTGTTTCAGGTTTCTGGTGACTTAACTTCTCTGATGTAACACCACAAAACATTTATTTCTCAGCGAGAAGAAACTTATAAATACAGGATACATGATGAAGCTTCACAAGCATGATTGCAGTACTGTGAAGCCATTTTTAGTAGACCTGAATCATCACTCTTCTGAGCAATAATGTTAGAGTGTATAAACTGTACTGTGCTGAAATTGAAAATAGGCTGGTGTGGGAAGCATCTGAGAGGGGATTAATTACCTGAGAAGATTCATACTGTCCCTTTTTTTCCCATTTCCTGATACGTGACCATTGAGGCGAATGCAAGCTTGATCAATTCATGTCACTGTAGGTTGCTGACTGCAAGGCTGTTTGCCTCATGTAGCAAAACCAGGGAGAAGGAGGAGAAACAACATGTATGTGCTGTCAAATCTCCATTTTGCTTAGCTGAGGTAATGACAAAACTGCTTTTTACTCCACGTGACTTGCTTGCAGCTTCACTCATCTGAAGAGAGGGAAGAGCAGATGAAAAACTGCTGTTTTGGTCAGAGTACAGTACTGATTTGGTATCAGGCTGCTCCCAGCTATTCTGTTTCTTTTGCAGGTAATTGCAAATAGTGAAAGGGATGAAACGGTGGAAAATCAAGTCTGATGTCTTTGATGTGACAGAGTTTGTCCTCACGTGGAAAAAAAAATGTATTCCCACCAGCCTATTAACAATTCACATGAATTATTTTCACACTCCAACATCCTTGCTTAAATCTGTCACTTATACTTTGCATTGTAATTGACAGATAGAATATACGTGAATTGAAAAACAGGAAAAAAACCTAATGTTAAAGGGAAATTGTATCAAACTAGTACAGATTTTGCTCAAAAGTTTGATTTCATGGTAGGACTTCTTTGGTTCACCAAAAGGCGCTGTGGTGGCTGGTATAACTTAGATATATCTCAGTCATACTGTTTAATCATCAGAAAAGGTTTCTGAATGTTCACATGAGAACGGTAATCTGTTTCTGCTTTTGGACATAGCACATACGAAAACCTTTTCTTCATTTTGCCATTTAGTCTGAGATTGATCCTCAAAAATATGTCAGTTATTGATCTTGTAATTTTGGGATCAATAAAATACGTTTTAAAGCACAGCATATCCTACAAGAAAAGCCTAGTGTTCTTCATTTCATACTTCTCATTGTCTTAGGTGGATGTTTACCAGTACAGCTGAAACTAGAGATCTTACTATTGTGTTCATTACAAAAGTATTTTTTCAGGCACTAAGAACTTGTACATCTGGAACCTTGATACAAAATTATAGGATTTTTAATTAATTTGAATCAATTTCCATGAGTTAGGTATTTCTCAATTGCAGACTGTTGCAGTATTTTTAAATTCCAGTGGTAGAGATCTAGATCTCTTGATTTCCTACGAAGACCCTCTTTAAATGTACTAAAATTCCATCTCCTCAATACAGGAGATTAAAATGCAAGGGTAAGATTGAAGGGCAAGATTTCTCACAGTCACAGTGCAATTTTAAAATTTCTTAGTTATCTCTCAGTCCTCCTTGGCATGTGAGTAGTGCTTAGATAAAAGATGGTCTCCTGGAAGCCCACAGGCAAATGCAGTGCTGAGGGGAGATCTTCAGATATGCATTGCAACAATTAAATAAACAGGATACCATGCCTGAAAGGAGGCACTGACCAAACAAAGCAACAGGAAGAGTTTAATTTGGGTGCAGGGGGCTTATATGTTCTGAAACTTTGTCCCTGCCTGGCTTTCTAAAATTGAAGTTTACAAATTGGTTTCTCAAATTTGTTTCAAGTAACTGCTTCACTTTCCACTGGCCAGCTGTGCTGTTAGGCACATGGTGAAGTTCTGCTGAAGTTTATGGGCCATCCTAGGTAACTCATGACCAAAAATCAAGTAATTTAAGAAAGTCATAAGAGTCTCTTTAAAAAAAAAAAAAAGTATTTGCCTTTACAGATGAAAAACATAATGTTGTCCTCTTTCATTCCCTCAGATCCAACTGCCTTAAGCTTCAGTTTACCCTGAGTTAACAGTGGAGATGAGATTGCAGCCTGCTACTGCTTCAGTCATTGAGTTTTATATACCTAGAAGGCCTCCGTATGCTGTACACAAGGAAAACACTTCTAGTGAAAAACAAATAAAATGTCTCTGACTCATCAGAAATCAGATTACAGAAAATTCAATGTCCTGAGATAAACTGTCCAGTAGTTGTATCCCAGTAGCATTTAACCCCGCAGAAGTTCCCAGTGTTTTCACTTTAAAATTTCTACTGTATATAATATGGTCTTTGAAAAATTATTGTTTTACTACACCACATGGGGATTAAACACCTCCAAAATACCATGAACATCCTCACCAGTTGGTCTTTGTGTCCATTGTTAGCAGAAGATAAAGAGTGGGAGGAGAGAAAGTTTATTGTGATCCTATAATGGGTTCAGAGGAGCAAATATCCAAAACATTAATTGGTTTTATATTAAAAAAACAGATTTCAGGATAGAACAACACCTACAGTATCTAAAATTACTATTTTCTAGGGATATATTTTTGGAAAATCGAATACATGGATCTAGAGAAGATTCTTTCATAATTTGCTTTTTCTCCCAGGTTCTACATTTTAAATGAAATCTCATCTTATAAAAATACTCTGTGCAATCTCCAGGCATTTAAATTATTAAATTTAGGGAGATTGGATAGAGCTGTGCTACAAATTACTGACTGCCACCAATTCAAATAAGGAATTCAGCACATGGGTGCAGATGGTGCCTTATAAACCAAAACCCAAATTTTGACATTGCCTCACAAATGAAGGAAGAAACAGCACAAAGTTGTGCTACAGAGAGGAAAGCTCCAGATTATAATATCCAGTCCCAGGCAAGCAGGCAGCACACGTAGGTGTATGAATGTGTGTAATTTCCATGCAGTCATGATTAATGTCCTTGCACAGATGCTGGCAAGCAATTATCAATGGTAGATCTGAGAAGAGGCTTGTCTTGCTAACTCTAATCCAAATGGCTCCTAAAAATCTAGAAAAAATCCTAGCAAAAGTCTTCTGGGAAGGAGAAGGACACTGAGAAATTTCTACTTTTTTGCATTTTGGAATATCTGCCTCTCCCTGAATGACCCAGAAGCTACCAGCTTCTAAATTAGCATCTAAATTAGACTCCTGGGAAAACAAAGGAAGTGGAAATACAAGTGTAGAAAATCTCTCAATCTGTGTAAAACTTTTTGATGTGCAATCAAGAACCATGTTTATTCCAGAATAAGTACCACCTGACCTAAGCAGTCAAAATAATTAGTAACCTGAAAAATTACTACCACCCAAATAGGGAGGCTTGAGAAAACCATAAACTCCTTTCCAACTCATCCCCTGCTCCAAATCAAAAGGGAAGAAATTCAGATACAGTTCTTTGTGCAACTGCTGCTAAGAAATATGGTCTGTTGTGCTGAATGGAACAGAAGTTTGCTTCTCTCAGCAAACTGGGAGCACAGAAACACATTTGTCCAACACACAGACTTCCTCTTGAATGAAGTCTTTGAAGAACTACCAGAAAATATTGAAATGCACCTTGCACACTGAGCACCAGGCTCACTTAGAATCATAGAATAGTTCTGGTTGGAAGGGACCTTAGAGATCATCGAGTTCCAACCCCCCTGCCAACACCTCCCAGTAGATAGGCTGCTCAGTGCCTTATCCAGCCTGGCCTTAAACACCTCCAGAGAGGGGACATCCACAATCTTTCTGGGCAGCCTCTTCCAGTGTTTCACTACCCTCACTGTAAAGAATTTCTTATATCTAGCCTAAATCTACCCCCTTCCAATTTGTATCCATTATTTCTAGTCCTCCCATCCGATATCATATTAAAAAGTCCTACCCCTGCCTTTCTGTAGCCCCCCTTAGGTACTGATAAGTTACTATGATGTCCCCCCTGAGCCTTCTCTTCATCATGCTGAACAACACCAAATCCTTCATCCTGTTGCTCCAGCCCTTTGAGTGTGTTGAACTTCCTGTTCCTGGATGTGGTGGACCACACACTGTCTTGCCTTGCAGATGGGAACAGCACTAAGCTAGCAGCTGCTGGATATGGGTGAGTAGCTTCTAAATCCCTGAAAACTGGGACTGTTCTGTGCCTGTGCTGAGAGATAGTAAGACAGGATGTGTTGCAGCCCAGGTGAACCAATGTCCTGTGCTACTGTGACCATGTCAAGCCTCCAGACTTGTGATACCACGTGGTGCAAAGGAGCCTGAGCTGCCTGTGGGAAAATTCTCCTGGGTCAGTTTCACAAAACTGAAATGCCCAAGTCAAGTGGAATGGGGAATGGAGGAATTTACCTCCCTCTGAACAAAACTAGAGTGGTGAAATTGCAGACCTTCCCAACAGAGGAGCTCTCTTCTGTGTGGACTTCAATTTTCATTCTCTGGTCCCCATAGAAGATTCTCCAAAGGAGGAGCACACACACATACATGCAGGGTGGCAAAGAGCACAGTTACTGCCTCTGTGATTAGGGAGAGTGTCTGAAAGTGTTGTGTTTAATTATTCAATCAGCTGATGAGGCAATAAATAGAAATAAGCAACAAAGACTTTGCTTGTGTCCTATGTTTGACATGGTACAAGGACTGTGTGACACTCTTGAGCTGTCCTTTGTTGAAGGCTGTGGCAGTTCTAACCTGCTTAAGGCCTGCAAAGATCCTGTATAAGGATTCCTGTTAGAAGCTTTTCTGGGTTGATTTAGCTTAAAAGTCAAAAAGCAGTCCTGTTTTAGTAAATACATCTCAGCATCCAAGCATGAAAAGAGGAAAGCATAAACAGGGCAGAAATGTTCATTAATTTTTCATCCAAGGGCAGCAAAAAGATTAACATTAAAAAGTCTCAGATCTGGAGAATTGCTTCATTGTGAGAAGGCTTTGAAGCTGACTGATAAGGAAGCAGCAGAAGGTATTTACACCGAAGGAAAATGAATGTTTCACAATTCTGCCGTCACACTGTTAATAATGTGCAGTAGAGGTTAAGAACAACAAGAATTTCAACTTCCTTACACATGCAGCTGGAAATGCTTCAAATCTCCAGACAGTTATTCAAAAACTATGTTATACACAGACTGGGCTAGACTAACTACTATGTTCATAGCTACATAATGAGAATTTTTATTCTTGTGTGTGCACAGCTAGAATGTGCATGCAGGCTGGCTGTGGACTGGTGGCCATCTTCAAAGCCAGGACTGGTGAGGCAAGCTCACATGTTCTATTTGGCACAGCAGGAGAGTGGGGAGAGCTCCCCCACACAGCCCCTAAATGTCAACAGAAGTGCAAGCACCTGCAGCATCATGGAGCTACTATGACTATCGTGATTCCCCAGTCATGTTCTGTGGGAGGCTCCAATGAAATCTGCATGTTTGTGGACAGAAAAGCACCACCATCCTATTGCAAGGGCTCACAAGGAAAATAGGGAAGGAAGAGGCAGTTGAAATCTTCAGCTGCTCACCTTACTGTCAAGGACAGTGAGATGTTCAGTCATCCAAGGCCCTTGTGCACCACAGGGCACAGCACACAGGAGCTCTGGTGCCACACAAAATGCCTTTCTCCCCTGAAGGACTTACTAGTATTGCATGACCACACGAAAGAAAGACTGAAGCACTAATTTATAGTGCTATATATTTGAGACAAGAGAGCACCATGCTGCTCTGTGATGATTCCCAGCCCTAATAGCTCATCAGAAGATACATGGGGAAGTAGGGACAGTGGAATGACAGTAATGCATTTAACCAGTTAAATTAAGCACAAGTGAAGAGGCAGAGATGGGGTTTAAACCCACAGAGGTACCCTGATTCTCACTGTACCCTGGCCACATACCTGGAGAACTTTGATATGTAAGGATTTTGTGGGGAGAAGAAAGAAGTTCTTTATGGTGAGGAAAGTGAAACACGGGAGCAGGTTGCCCAGGGAGGCTGTGGGTGCCCCCTCTCTGGACATGTTTAGGGCCAGGCTGGACAAGGCACTGAGCAGCCTGATCTAGTGGGAGGTGTCCCTGCCTATGGCAGGGGGGTTGGAACTTGATGATCTTTAAGGTCCCTTCCAACCCAAACTATTCTATAATTCAATAATTGCATCGAGTGGAAATAAACCCCCTCTCTATAGTGGAAACCCAAGAAATTCCCAAGAATGGCATTTCAAGTGAGAAATCCAACAAAGTAGAAGCTGTCCTCTTAAAGTTTAACACCACTTCCTTCTTTTGGAGCAGTCACATCAATGTCTTCTTTACATTTTCAAGTCCAGCTCTCATGCAAGATAGAATCTGGTAGGAGGCAGACACTGACAAAGGCTCTTCTGGCAAAGCGTCAAGTAAAGGGAAACCATTTTTACTTTTCTTCTTTGACAAGAGAGGACAATGCATTCTAGCCTGGAAGCTTAGATGGCAGAAGCTGCAGTGATTAATTGTTCTAATTAGGGCTCCAAATAGGAAAGAGTGAGTTTCCTGAGCTATTGCATACTAAATTTCCTCACTTCTCTGAATTGAGGAGATGGGCATCAAAGCACATCTCTAGAACAAACATTTACCCACTTCAACTTAGAAATACCACTAGAACCTCAACACAAATAGCTAATACGAGGAGACAACAGGCTATTTCAGCACCCGGGAGGATGCTTAATAGCCTGTTCAGCTGTTTCCCTGTGGAGCTCAATAAATGCTTGCATGAGCAACTGTGCTGATAATGGGTGTGTTTCTGGTCCATCACTCCACCACTTGTTGGTTTCAGAGAACAGTCCATTTCTGCTACCCACTTCAGAACTAACACAGCTGGTGTCTTGATCTTGTGCCCTTTAATGAGTCCTACTCCCTTCCATCTCTTCCTACAGCCAGCACTGACCTTTGTGTAACAAGTGTCAGCTCCTGATTTGGTCTTCTCTGATGAGGGCAAATGGAAACAAAACCACTGTAGTCCATAGAGTCACACCAAAAATTGACTCTTACCATCAGAAGGACATGAAGTCACCAAATGCTGTCATGAAGTGCTGACTATTAGCTTTGGCCAGTGACATAGGGGAAATTCTGAATGTGAACCTTTAAAAAATAAGCTGGAAGATATTTAGGAAAACAAAACTTCAAAACTAAAAAACATTTCATATGGAGTGTGTCATGCACAGTCCAGAAGTCAGCCAACTTCAGCAACACTCTTCTGTCATATGCATTGAAAGCTTTTGCTTCAGCTGAATCAAGCTGCCTCTTACAATCAGGTGTACTGGCACAGAGCATCTAATCTGGATTGCAGGGATCTGCAAGCAGCTAAAAGCCTACAAATAATAAAGGGCTCTTTACTGCACACTGATTTATACGAGGAGGTCAGTGAGATGACTATGCCTGCTATTTTTCTTTGTATGTTTGTTTGAACTGCTAACCTGAGTAATAAAAAGCACTAATAAAGGCCACCAGAAGAGGAAGTGCTTAGCATAGGTACATACCAGCAGCACTTCACATTCATTAAGCACAATGTTCCTTTCACTGCCTGTGCATGTCAGAAGAGCCTCTACCACAGTGCTGCATCACCAGAGAGCAGGCTATCAGGACTGCAGAGGGTGGCAGGCTGTTCTTAGAAGAATAAGCCTTCTGGAGAAGCAAAGTAGAGCAGAAGCACGAAAATAAAGCTTCACTGCTGATTGTACCCTTTCATTTGTATGCTCAGCGCCCTTCCAGTAGTGAATCATCAGCCTAAGTTCTGCTCATGGTTGTAAATGCTGCATTAATGCTAAAATGGACGTAAGAGGGATGCATTAATTCATCTCCAAATGACCCAGCACAGGAAATGCCAGGTGCCCATGGCAAAATTTTACCCTGCTGATGTAACAAGTGGCATAGTACACAGGTATCAACAGCAGAACTGAACAAAGGAGAGCTACTTCCACCATGTGTCAAGGTATCTCTAGTGCAATAGAGAACAGCAAAATAATCCAGCTATAGCCATGACTCCTTTGGTCAGGAAGACCCTTGATGTCAAGACAATGAAAGGCAATTCATTTCATAGGAATAGGGAGTGCTCTATCCGCTCTCAATTGTCAGCACAGTCTAAGGAAAACCTACAGTTCAGAAGAAATGTCTCACGTTCCCCAAGAAGAAAAGCAAACTGCTCTAGGTGCTTACATCTCTCACGACACTGGGATTGAGTCTTGGAAATTACACCCTGGGGAACAACAGAAATAAGCTACTGGACCCATAGATGCTTGGGACCGGCTATGAACTCTTCCCCAGCAAACTCAGTTCTGGAAGAAGACAATCCTGTGTCTGCCAAGAACAGAGGTTTTGCATAGAGATAAAGGGGAACATAATCCAGCCAGGCAAAACACAGCTCACTGTTGGAGGAGCTGGAAGGACACACCCAACTCTGACACTGCCTTCATTTGAAGTTAAACACATGCAAAGAGCATCTTAGGTGATGTAGTTTTGAGGTCAGGAATTCGCAGGTCTCTCTTCTGTCTAGTAGCATGCATTCTTTCTGTGCCTCCTGATGTGAGTCTTATGAGGACAGGCTGAAGACACTGGGGTTTTTCAGGCTGGAGAAGAGAAGGCTCAGGGGGCACCTCAGAGCAGCTTGTCAATATCTGAAGAGGGCTACAGAAAGGCTTGGGGAGGACTTTTTAATAGGATATGTGATGGCAGGACTAGAAATAACAAATGTAAATTGGAAGAGGGAAGATTCAGGCTGGATAGAGAAAAGAAATACTTTATGGTGAGGGGGGTGAGACACTGGAACAGGGTTCCCAGAGAGGTTGTGAATGCCCCCTCTCTGAAAGTGTCTAAGACCAGGCTGGACAAGGCACTGAGCAGTCTGATCTAGAGGGAGGTGTCCCTGTCCGTGGCAGGGGGGCTGGAACTAGATGATCTTTAAGATCCCTTTCAACCCAAACCATTCTAAGATTCTAAGATTCAGGGGAACTATATCAGGTGAACAAGACACAGAAAAATTAAAGATGTACTGATGGCCTAATAAGGGGGAAATAAACAATTTCATAATTAAGTATATTCAAAATAAAAAATGAAATTTAAAAATTCAGAGCAAAAATCAAAAATCATACTTTTAAGATGCCATTTACACATGAAGCCTTTTGGTCTTACAAATCCTAAAGGACCTTAGCACCTGTTCATTACAGAGGGCTGCTTTTTGTCTTTGAAAATTTTGGCACAAAGGAGATCTAAGATCCTTTATAAAGAAAATCCTGAGAGTACATTTCCACATTTTCTCATAATAATCCACTTATAGCACAGTGGTGAGATAAACAGCATCAAGATTAGCTATGCCATCTTCTGAAACAAGGAAACATTAGATTTGTATGAAGAAAAAGTTAGATAGAAAAGGAGGAAAGAAACTTGAAAAGGTCAACTTTTACAAGAGCAGATTTCCACAATACACAAACTGTCCATGCATCTCAGCTAATGGCTGGAGAATAATTTCCACATGGAGCAACCACATGGTCCCTGAGATCATGACTGCTCTTTTTCCTCTTTCTCAGTTCCAGACATTGGAGCCTTTGCCATTTTTTCTGACTGCAACTGCTGTGGAAGGTGGAAGCATCTCTCTATTCCATCACAAGCAGGACATGTAGTGCCCATGGGCCAAAAGCCCTGCATAAAAATACCTGCTCCAGGAATTAAGACTCATTTTTTCTGTGCTGCACTGTTGCTAGGGAGCTCCTGAGGTTCCCCTGGATACTGTATAAGGGATAATAAAATGCTCTAATCTGTCTGAACTGATCAGTAACTAATACAAGGAGTTCTTGACTCTTCTCCTTTTGTCTTTGTTTGCTTTATCCCAGATTTGTTCCAAAAACAAGGATATTGCCAAGGGTTGGTATAGGCAAGAGAGCATTAAATTTGAGAGCATTAAGCCTTCTTGAACTGAAGCTGTTGTGCTTGCCAGTGGCTTAGTCTGAACCTTCTGGGAGAGGCAGGGTTATATTCAAGACTGTTATCAAAAAATGACACCATGCCTGGGTCCTCTGTGCTTACATAACACAGCAGCATTTCCAGAGTGCATCCACGACACATCCTTGCCTCTTAGTCACTCCCCTTGCTTGCCTGAGGCATCTGCTGCCATGCACCTCAAAATCTGCCCAGTGAATTAGTGTCTGAGATGAACCAAAAGGGCTAAATACCTTCTTGTGAACCATTGTGACCCATGTGCTTCCTGTGAGAACTCAAGATAAATTAGGCCCTGGGGAACAGCAAGCTTGAAGCACAACAGGAAAGGCCAAATTGGCTGGAATTGTGGAATAATGCCAGAAAATGAAAAGTGCTCCAGACACATCTGTGATGCCAACTGCCAGCAAAATTTGAAGAAGATGGCTTCATCTGCTGGATTTACATATGAGCCAGGACTCACACATACAGCAACACTAAATTCTTGCTCATGTAACTTTCAGCCATTTGGAAAGCTCAGGGTTTTTCTGTACCCCAAATACCCCATGACCAAATCACAGAGCAGGTACTGTCATGCAGGAACTGCATGATAGAAAAAACAGCAACACCAGCAACCAGAACAGCAGGTACAGACAGGTTGAGATCAAGTACCAACAGTGATTCAGAATATCATCTTAAACAATAATAAAAATATGTCTGTCTAAGGCTGTCAGTGCCCTAACACATCACAGGTATAATAAAATCTCAGAAATATTAAAATGATTGTACCAGCCAGCTTAAAAACCTATTTGATACTCTTCAATTGCTGCTGTAGCCTGTTCTTGAAGGCAGATAAGCACATCTCCAGCCATTCAATGGGAGAGTCAATTCAATTCTTACCCACAAAGCCTGGTATCGTTAATAAAATTTATTTCTCCTAGCTTGATTCCAGGAAAAGTGAACTTCCTTGGAGCCCCAAATATCACCTGGACTGTAGATGGATACTAATGCAGTGTGATCCTTCTCTAAATGTGATTTTCTAAGCCAGGACAGAGATGTTGAATGACTGATACTTGAGCATTCCTTAGTAAAAAATCTGTGACAGAAGCACAGATTCTTATTTGGCTCCAGTTTACTCTGTAGAAGAGTGGCATCAGTCCCCACCTTGCTACTGCATCAGAGCACTTAGAGCAGAGGTGGCATGCAGCAGTATGTTGCAATCATAGAATTTTTGGGTTTGGGTTGGAAGAGACCTTAGAGACCACCTATTTCCAATCCTCCTGCCATGGGCAGGGACACCTCCCACTAGTAATCCCAGTTTCAGCAAGTTCACATTTCAGGGGACCTCAGCTCAGCTACCCCGCTTCCTCTAGGGCCAGGATTCAATCAACAGCCCTGAGATCATTGGGAGCCATCTGTCCACTGCACTCAGGTCCACTTCAGGCTCTGGCAGTGTATTCAACCATCTGAAATACCCAGAGAAGGAATTGGAGTAAATTACCCAAATCCAATTTACAGAATTCTTCAAAACCAAGCCAGTCTGAGCTTGATTTTCCTACAGCCCCAGTGAATAGCATATATGTAGAAAGACAGTTTCTTTGCTTCCAAGATATCCTCCTTTCCTTACAAGATTTGCATCTGGATTGGCAGCATCATGAAGGGAGGTGTGACTCCCAGCCCCATTTGCAAATGAGAAATACATCAAGAAATGTCCCCAAAACATCCCAGAAATTGCCTATGTATTGCATGGGCAATTGCATCTCTCCAGCATCTTTCCTGCCTGATTTATGGCCTCACTATCTGCACAAACAACTGCCCCAAGGAAACTCAGTGAGTTGTGCAGGCATTTTGATTGTAAAAAGGTACTCCCAGCAGTACTCCCATCTTGCTGATATCTGCTGCAGGAGCTGGGGGAAAGCACATGGTCTTTGCATGTGCTGTGTCCTGGGATGAAGACATGGGGAGCTGAGTAAAACAGAAGGAAGAGACTATAAATGGAGCTTAATAAATGTCGATGACAGAATTCATGAACTGCTTGAGGCCAGGGTATTTTAATGTGGAAAAACACATCAATACCCTGCTTCTGCAAGGCACCTTGGGTAATAAAGGATTCACCACACTTAAGCCTCAGTCAGCCAAACACATCATACAGATTGCTGCCTCCCACATGTCAGAGACAAGCAAACACTGAGCGCTCTCACTGTCCCCACTTCTACAACTCCTTGATCTGAAAGACACAGACAAACAAGTGACCTGAAGGTACAGTATCTTTGAAGTGCCTAAACCAACTTCAGAACAGACACAGGCTTAACACTAATCTTTGCCAGAGCTGCTCACTCTCACACAGAGAAGGAAGGAAAGAAAGGTGCTTAGAAGATGGCTGCTGCTGGTAACTCAGCACAAACTCACCCTTCTTCCCTCCAACAAGCTTCTTCCCTCCAGCCAGAGCTGTACATACTAACACGTGCAAATGAACCAAGGACAGCAGATATAGCAGGACAAGGTGGCCTCTTTTGAAGGCCATAGATGCCCTGTGACATTTATAGGGTCTGTTTTCATTAGATTTTGTCCCACTAGGCTATGGCCACCACATTCACTCCATCTGTAAGGTATGAATCAACTTTACCCTTTTCTTTGTTGTTGTATCAGCAGCAGTGCAACAAGCTGTGAATTTGGTCACTTGGGCACAGACCTGGCTTTTCACCAGCAAAAGGAATTATCTCAATGAACTGCATCCTTTTCAGCCCCCCTTGCACTCACTCTTTGTACA
The DNA here is from genome assembly GCA_013400935.1 of Turnix velox. Lineage (NCBI taxonomy): Eukaryota > Metazoa > Chordata > Aves > Charadriiformes > Turnicidae > Turnix > Turnix velox. Next base: position 52,728 of record VZTY01024681.1, read on the forward strand.
CACTAACTCAGAATCATGGACCAAAAACTGTACCTGATGGCCATGTTCTGCCTAAGGGATTTGATCATAGCAGCAGTTACCCACTACGTTTCATCTCCTCTTCATAGACCCTTGGAGGAAAAAAGATGATGTCAATTCATCCATATCTTCTGGGTTGTGATGGCAAAAGAAAAGGTAAAAATGAAAATGTTAATTAAAAAAAAAATACTTCCCCATAGACCACCACTGATGAAAACATCAGCACATCACCAAGAATTTCCTGGAGACCAAGAAGATCAAGCAGGTCATTGTCTTTGTCACACTCATGTAGGTAGAGCCCTAATCCTTTCTCTTCCTTTATCACCCTCAGCCTTACACAACACCTCCCATTCTTGATCTGTATTTCTGAGATTACTTTCCCACAAGCCCAGCAATGTATGGTGTTAATTCCTGGACATGAACCAGAGGAAATAGGCAGTATAGTCAGCATTACCTAACTTAAGCATGTGAGGTGGAAGCATGTACTCTGCAGTCATTAGACAGAGATAAAGGCTCTTTCAAAAGCACACAACAAAGCAGGAACTTAATTTAGCTGCACTGAATTGCATTCTGGAGAAGTACAAGATGGTCACTGGTAATCAAAAATGCAATCTCCCTAAATACATCAGGATTTACCAGAGATACCCAAAGTGATGTGGCAGTCAAGCTCTCAGGCACAGGGAATACACCTAGGGCTGAAACAGACTGGCTGTTGATAGGGAATTGACCTGAGGATGGGATGCAACTCTACCCAGGCATAGCTGTGTTCTCTCAGCAGCTGAGTGAGGGCCACATGTAGCCTTTGATGTCATGGGTCCCCCAGAATGGCCAGCAGCACACAAGTGCCCATCCATGGCTGGGTCCCTTAGAGTTTTCATTTTCCTCAACCTCAGCTCAGGGGAGGTCTGCGCTGCATCACATGCCATCAAGCAGTACTTGGAAATCAGCTGCATCCCCAGGCAAAGCACAGCCCAGCTTCTGCTGGGCAGCTGCTCAGAGGGTGGCTTCCATTACTGCTTGATCCCCACAGGCAGGGAAGTAGAGCAATTCAGTTGCTTGACTAAAAATAGGAGGAGAGACTTCCCTTTCTACCGTTGGGCAATTCAACAAAAGCTCTTCACACTGATTCAAGCCACTTTAACAGCTGCCTGCCTTTCTTTCCCCCAGCCTTCTCCAGCTCAGATCTGCCATTCTCCGCCCCTACATTTCATACCTGGCTTCTCCACCACATCTCTGCTATGCCACTTCAGCTTCTGCTGTCTTCCCTCGCTTCTACAGCTCCATCTGTAGCAAGAGCAAGTGCTCTTTCACCACCAGGTTTCATACTGTCATCTTTAGGGCATCACAGAGACAGGTAGAGAGTCTGTGAAACCATCATTTTGAGTACAGCTTCTTTGCTACCCTGCTTTCTGATGGTGACAGCTGGCAAGAGCCTTGATCTGATATAAGCACCTGGACCCCTGGAAAGCCAGAAAGCAAATGAGGCACCAAGGAGTCTGAACTTACAAATAGCACCTTTCTCCCTGAGGCCAGCACAGTACTGGGCTAGTGTCCTGCCACTGGAAAAGAAGCATGAAAGGGATGGACTGAGGCACATGGCAGCTGTGAGCAAACTCACACTCAGTTCCCAGTAGCTGTACAGGAACTAAAATTTTGCTTAAATCCTTGGATTTGTTCCACATTAATTCAAATGAGACCAACATCTAGACATGTTTTAAGGTTTGGCCTGATGTGCTGTTAGGTCAGCTCTTACAAAGTTCTTAATCTGCACTAGTAAACACAACACTTTTTATGCAACAAAAATTGCAGCTAAAATCCTTTAGCCAGAATGATCTTCTCCATGGAAAGATGCAAAAGTCTTGGGTATTGGTTTATTGCCAAATAACCCACTTGTAGGTTTCTTTTCCCAAGCTAGAAACAATGGATATAAATTAGAGGGGGATAGATTTAGATTAGACATAAGAAAGAAATTCTTTACAGTGAGGGTGGTGAAATACTGGAACAGGTTGCCCAGGGAGGTTGTGGATGCCCCCTCTCTGGAGGTGTTCAAGGCCAGGCTGGACAGGGCACTGGGCAGCCTGATCTAGTGGGAGGTGTCCCTGCCTATTGCAGGGGGGTTGGAACTCGATGATCTTTAAGGTCCCTTCCAACCCAAACTATTCTATGATTCTATGATTCTAAGTCTGAAGACAAATCTGTGCCTGAAAGCATACATACAGCACTTCATCT
>VZTY01024681.1:60282-76651 GCA_013400935.1 Turnix velox
AAAAAAAAAAGACAAGTTTTTTATAGTAACATTGGAATAATGGAATTATTCTACTGAAAATATGAATCACTGCATATTTATTCTATACTGACAGAATCTGGCCCACTCCTCTGCAAAAGTTGCAGTGAATTTACGCTGGCAGAAGAAAAGCATCTCTAGTGTAGGAGATGCATAATTACATTGAGAATGCAGCTCCTGAGGGGAAAAAATATCCTACAACTTCTCATTAGGTAATTGCAGATACTGTCATGAGACGTGTTATCTACCCAGTGACTAACTGGCATTCATCCCTCCCGGAGGTGCAAGGTGGGGGCTGCATCTTAAAGCAGCTTAACAGGTTACCACCTCTGAGGAGAAAATAAAGGGCTAGTCCTCTGTGAACTGTAAGGTAATGACTCATTAAGGCAATTTTCTGGGGTTTCCCATACAAATTCTCTCTAATGCACAGCCTAATGGCCATGCACAAGCTGGTGCCTAGATTCACACTAAACTACGCAACAGGGTTTTGCTGATTTTGGAAGGAAGGGGATTTTCTTAGTTGTTGGTTGTTTTTCTTTTAGTTCTTGAGAAAATGAAGGCNTAGTTGCAAGCCAGCCACTGCTACCACATCAAGGGCAGCACAACCTGCAAAATTTCAGGTGTTTGGCATTTGAATGCCATTATTCTGCTCTGGAAAAGCTGTCAAACATCACTCCCAAGCTCTTAGTTCAACAACTGGGAGTCTGAATGAGAGATTAATTTAATAGGTAATTAACCTGAGGCTTTTTAAAATTTCTTAGTTTAAGCCAAATAAAATGTTTGGGGAATTTGCAATATGATACCTACTGTGAAAAAGAAGCCTTTTAACTGGTACGCCTATAAATCCTAGGATTTAGGAAGTGATTGTTTCTTTTGTTAATATAAAATTCAGGAGTCAGGTATAGCTTTTGATCTCCAAGTTTCTAGCCTTTATGCTGTACTTCAAATCTGGAATAACTTCATAAATCTTATCCTATCCTTTCTCGTCCCCAGCCTCTCACTCCTCTAGAAAAACTCATACCTCTCACCTCCCCTCAAAAAAAGTTAAAAAAATAAAAGACCACACTGTCTGTTATGTTGCTTTGGGCACACTTTAAAAGATTTCTAAATGGAAAATTTATAAAAATTTATAAAATTTATAAAAAATTCTTGCTGCTGCTAAATTTACATCCCTTGATAATAATCTAAGATATCAGAAGATATTTTTTCTTTCATGAAAGAGACTGTAGCATTTAAATTAGCCTTAAAGTATTAGATTGAGGTTATTTTCCCCTATTAACTATTTCAGTATCTTCCAAAATGGTTTCCCCAGTAAGCCAGAGATAACTCCCTTCTTAATTCTTCTACTACCATGTTTCAAGTAAGTCTACACTCAGTTTCACATGGTGTTTTCTCCTTCAGTGTATCTAATAAAGCACCTGATTTACAAAACAAAAGGCACAATGATTTCAGGCTGCGGGGAGTGGTTGTCCATCTTTACTCTCTCACTTCTGGCTTGCAGCAAATCAGGGATATTTTGCAATCTTACTTCCCAAGTTACAGCAGAGAAAGCTATGACTGGAAGTAATGGGAACTTGTTTAAGGTGACATGATATGAAGAGCAAAGATGTGGAACTGGGAGAGTGGTAACGATTGCTTTCAGGTAAGGCAGCCTGCCATCAAATGAGGCCAAAAGTGACAGAGGCAGGCAATGATTCCAGGGAAAAGACAGGTTCCCTGTGTGAAGACAGGTCACATGGACTTTTGCCAAGGAAGGACATTTGGGGAAGGCAAGGATAGTCATGATGTCAGAAAATCACTAATCTCACATCACAGAATAAGAGCAGTCAGTCAACTCCACAGCAGCCTGCCCCCAAAACAGGAGACAACCTTTTTCCCCACATGAAGTTAACCATCAGATATCTCAAGACCAAGATTTTACGTGTTTTGGCAGACTGTCGCAAACACTATCTTTTGCTTGCCCAGTACAGCATTAGTTGCCAGTCACAGTAGACTGGATACTGGAGCCAGGTGATGTGTGATCCCATCACGCTTTTCTATACTTCCATTTATAGACATCCCCTGAAAAAGTGGGATGTGGGGAGAGTAAAAAAAGGGATCTTAGCCTCAGGGGAAGAAATCTCCCTCATTTTACCAAGCAGAAGTTTTCAACAGCCTGTTAACCATGAAAGCACTTTAATTATTCAACTCTAAACCTTGCCCATGAACAGGGCTGCCACATTTCTCCCCATGGAGGGTTTTGCAGGACACGAATCATGGACATGCATTTCCTGCTCACGGCACAGCACAAGATGCACCACAGATAAGGATCTGCATCCTGAACTCACAACCCTCTCTACATCACATGCAAAAAGTCCAACATCCCATTACAGTGAGTAGCAAGCTGGGCACCTGCATAGGGCACACCAGCCCATCTGCAGCACATGGGCTCTAAATTTCTGCAAAACTCTGACCAGGCTATTGAATATTTGGAATTACAGGCAAACATCCAAAGGCAGCAGATTTATACAAATAAAATTTCCAGAAGACAGCATATCTGGAAAAGCTGAAAGCGTAGCAGTTTCATGAGACAGCCCATTCTGTCAGAACTGAAATCTCCTACTCACTCATTATAAAATCAGCTTTTCTTACAATGGAGAACAAGTCCTTTTTGGCTTTTATTATATACAGAGGAGAAAAAAAGAGCATTCTTGGCTCTTTCCCTTCACCCTCTCCTGCTGAGGTACTAGCTCTCACTTTTCATCTCTTTCAGCACTAGCCTGTCCTGCCATGCCTCATTCAAAGTCAATGGACTTACTGAGGCTTTTTCTGCTGATTCAAGTCTTAAGCACACATACAGTCTCCAGAGAGTTTTTTTAGTGAGGGACTTCCTCTATACAGTCCAAAGCCATTTAGATTTAAACTCAAGAGGTCTCTGGAGTCAATCAAAGGAAGCTGCAAATGTCCTTTGAGGCTCTCTTTGAACTATCACTTGCTGCCTCTTCCCTGCTTGGTGTGGAGGGACAGACATGAGCATGAGGAAAGTCATAGGAAATGACACAAGTAAAGAAGAAGAAAGGAAATCACATGAGTTGCAGTCAGGCTTACCACAGTCCAAACCCCAAGAGAAACATGGAAAACAGCAAATGAGTTTTTCTCCTGGTTACACAGTTGGTACACCACAGGTGGAGCACATGCTGAGGAGACATTGCCCAGGTATGCAGTTTCTAGTCTGAAATGTGTATGACAGAGAGCCAGTGTTAGACTGCTGTTTAGGAGACCATAGAATCATAGAATGGTTTGGGTTGGAAGGGACCTCAAAGATCATCAAGTTCCAACCTCACTGCCATGGACACCTCCCACTAGATCAGGTTACTCAGTGCCTTGTCCAGCCTGGCCTTAAACACCTCCAGAGAGTGGGCATCCATAACCATTATAGCTTTGAGTAATAAATAGTTATCTTGTTATCCTAATGGAATGTGGTAAGAAAGGCAACAAAACTGTATGTAAAAGCAAGTTGTATCGCGCATCTTCTCACCTCCCTCAAAACAAGGAAATGTTGAATACAACTCCTTTTTAAAGATTTTCCCTTATAAGCAGAATATAGCCTCTTTAGTGGACTTCATTGCCACAGTACCTATTTTTCCAAAAAGAGCAGAAAACAATCTCCTAGGGAGGAGATCTTTGCTGTGAAAAAATACCAGATGTTACTGAGTAGAGGAGCAGAGCAGCCCACAGAAAATCTTTGTGCTTTATCCTTTCATTCAAAAATTCATACAGCCTCTCAGGGACAGTATCAACTACTGTGGAATATGGGAGATGAGACAAAAAGTCTGTACTCAAGGAACAATTAAGTCTGACTTTGACACCTCTTATGGAATCCAGGAGAGTGAAGACTGGCCTGGCTATTGCAGGTTATATAAACAACCAGGTAGCCACTGGAGAGTCAAGGCAGCTGTGCTTTTCATCAAGCATGAACAGAAACACCAAGATAATAGAGTCTTTGTGTAGTTCTCTGCTTCCTTCAGAGCCTACCAGGCCTTTTAAATGATCTTTGTCTCATTACCTGTGAAATGTATATTAAAGTTGACATCACAGTATATGCTGATGAAGATTTTAGAGATCATGCTAAGCATATATGAATGTAGACTTATCTTTCTGCCCAAATCATACCACATGTCGCCCATGGGATGGAAATCTTGTAATTTTGGAGAAAAAGGATGGAGAAAATGACTGTTAAATGAAAAGAAATATGACATCTGACAAACTAGTCTATGGATGGTGTTCTCTCCCTCCACCCAAGGTAGGGATTAGGGATATCTGTTTGGATAAGCACAGCATCTTTCACCCTCTGGTAAATGTAATCCTGGGTTGTTGCTGTTATTGCTGTAATAACATAATATTTGCTAGCAAAATTAACTTTAATTGATTAGTACTATTATAGTTAGTGAATTTATCCATGGCAAATTTTGAATTTGTTTCTGTTGCTCTGAATAGAAGAACTGAATTTGATTATTTGTGAATCTGATGCAGTGAAAGTCCTTTGCTGGAGCTCAGATGGTAGGTCAGTGAAATTCCTGGGGCTCCAGAAAGACAAATATTGAAACTGTAGTCCCTTTTTAAAGAAACAGCTACTTCTATAGCTAGGAAAGAAAACTGCCTAGCTGTTTAAGCACTTGGGATAACACTGAAAAATTGTCTTTTCAGCTGGCAAGAAAAGCCCTTCTGAGCTTTTGTGCAAGGTCTTCTAAAATATTAATACAGCTGGGTGTAGCAATAGCAGTGAATTACTTCAGTGCAGCAGTAGGCAACCTAAGCCTAGACTCTGTTTCACTGCTAGAATCTGACTGTAGACTGGTAGCAATTATTTCATGCAATCAAACTCCCTCTTGGAAGAAACCAGGCCACAGATGACAGTATAGTTTTTCCATTATCCTCTCCAGGCAGACAGACACTCTTGGGTGCTTTGTGTCCAGGACAACTCCACTCCCCATGATCATCCTGTAGAACTCCAACCCAAAAGGTCATCCTGTTTCAGGATATAAAATGCATAGGATCCAGGGGGCATGAGAGTCATCTGCTTCAAAACATGAAGGCTACTTTTTTTCTGCAGACCACTCAAGACATACATGCTACACTGGTAATTCTAAGTATCTTTACCATGCTTTTTGTGTTCTTGGCCTTCCTTACCTAGGCTAAGGAGGTACTACCTGCATAGCCTTTCTCTCCTTGAGATAGTGAGGAGAAAAGGGCACAGATGCTGTCCTTTCTCTCACTTGCTCCCTCTGTCCCTCACTGCATCACTCCAAGACCAGATCATGCTGCTCCACTGCAGCATAAGGCATAGCATGACAGATTTGGTTGCACTTTGATCAGCGAGGCTTGATACCCAAGGGAAAGCAGAAAAAAGTTATACAGAGATAAAGGAGTGAAAGGATATGGTAGTAGATCCCTCAACTGCAGGCAGCACCTTTGCTAGTAGCCAAGAGGCCTGACAGTCCCTTATGAAGAGGCTGAGGCAATGTGGGGCTAATAGGCAGAGAGGCAGCATCTTCACTTTGGACCCCTGGCTGAACCAACCTATGCCAGGGCAGTACTTCCTGCAGCTCCAGTGCCATGGAGAAAGACAGCTGTCTAGGTTGTCCCCAGAGAGCAGTAATGCAAGCTCTGAGAAAAGATAGCAGAGGAGAGATAATTCTGGTTTATTCTTGTTTATTTTCTCCCCTTTGCAGGACGCAATTCTTGCAATTGACTGTGGAGATGAAGATTGAGCCACACTGGAGCCATCAACAGAGCAACCATGGCCCTGGAGGTTAAAGTAAGACCATGCTGCCCTGCCAACCTTCTCTAGGTGAACTGTAAGGCAGCAATTTCTCCTCCATTAATTTCCTCCAAGTTAACAGAGGGGGCAAGGCAGAAGTGCTGAGGTTCAAGGGCAGTATCTGAACCAAGACTGAGACCTCTCTACAGCCCTCAATTGACCCAGCTGATAAAAGCTGTCCTTCACTACTGCTTTCAGTGTGTTAGGGTTTAACCCCTAGCAGCTTGGGCTTGCTATGTGTTTGCCCATTTGGCCAAAAAGGCCTCTGTCATCACATCCCTGTTTTCAGCAGGTACTTGAAGACATAGATCAAGAGTCAGCCCCTGGCCTCCTGGATGACAAGTCAAATAATTGAACTCCCAGGTCTTCCAATACATTCGCAAGTTTTCTGATCTTGTGATTGTTCTCACTGCTCTTTTCAGAGTCTTCTCTAAGTTAGCTTCTCAGCTGCGGGCTCAGGGCTGGACCAAACACCCCTGCTGAAGTTATTCTTGTAACAACTCTATAGGTGACACCTTCCCTTTCACTCCGAGTCTGCTGTTTGTGTCAGGGACTTGCTCTAGAACATGCCTCCAAGTGAATATCCTCCATCACAGGGAATAGGGTCTGCATTCTTCTCTGCCTACTTATAGACCTTTGATTGTCCAATTTGTCTTCACCCAGCTCAAATGGATTGCAGGGTATTTCATAGAGAAGTGAGATACTTCAGTAATTATTTTTCTTTTCCATGAGTATCACAACCTTTGCACTGTTAATTCTTTTATACCTCCATATTACAACATGCCCCCAGTTACCTGTCGCCTTACAGCGAAGAGCAGGATCCTCTCTCTTCCTAACAACAAGGGCAGTGGGTGATATTTTGGCAGAAAGCTCTGTTCCATTAGCTCTCAGTCTAGGAGGAGCTTGTCACCAACAAGCTCATGTCACAACTGACTTAACTAAACTGTCCAGAAGAACCTGGTTGAGGGGACATGCTTTCTGTCATAGAATGGGACTTCAGCCCCCACCTCTGCACCTTGTTTAGCAAAAGCCAAAAGCAAGGAAGGAAGACAGAACACCATTGCCTCAGTTCCACAGCAGAGCAGCACTGCATATAGAATCCATGCTCCTGTCTGCTTGCCATGTCTGTTGTGTTGCACTATAGCTATTCACTGAACAGTGACTCAGCCCGGCAATTTCAAAGTGTCATGTGGGTGCTGATGTCCACACAAGAACACTCCACCCCCCAGCTTCCTCCTAATAGTCATATTACTGCATCATGGCCAATGTACATTCCTGCTGTCATTTACCTGAGCATCTGAGACAACTGAGGTATTTGACCATATTGGTAAGTTACTGGTCTCCAAACCTATGCCATTCCTTTGCCCAGCATTCATCTGCAGCACCACAGGATTCACTGCTTCGAAGTTTAGGGTGGCTCTTTTCAGAGTAGAGGAAGAAGAAGGTGGATTATCATTCCCTCTCTGTGTCCAGTTTGGTCTGAATTAATCTTAGTGTCTTTACCACAAATGCCAATAGCAACTGCTTTTCTTTGTGAAGAAATGTGTGCTGAATGAGCTTTTAAAGTTAGCAGCTACTAGAAGCTGTTTGGATCCACTGTTACTCAAGAGACCTAGAAAAACCTAGCATTTCCTTTAATAAACATGGAGGCACTGTTGCAGAGCACTGACCACAACACAAAGGAACTTGAAGGCTGAGGCAATTCTGTGTAAGCAGAAAGCCTTGCAGAATACAAACATTTGTTTCTCTAACAGCATGGCTGTTAGGACATTGCATAAGGAAGAAGAAAATCATTCATTCAGTAGACTATGGGGAATGCAGAGCAGATGGATTTTGTTTTGGCTTTGGGGTGAAGAGCCATGCAGAACTATCAAATAGCTTGTGTATGTACTGTGTGTGTAGAATTCCTTTTCTAAGTAGCAGCAACTTCAGTGATAAGGTGGACTTAAAAAGTGCTGCAACAGCCCAGGAAGTGGTCTGCAGGACTGTGCTGTGTGCTTTAAGTGTTGACTCCAAACTGCAGGACAATCAAATACAAAGAGCATGGAATGCAGTGGCCTGAGGCTCACACTTTCCATATACCATTTCTGGGTTCCTTCTTTTTTTTGGGGGGGGGGATTAGCATCTTTATTATGCATTATAGGGAAATGTTCCAGAAACAGGGATGTGCTCACATAAGCAGAGGAAGATTCATTCTGCAGAGTCTCACAAATGGTCCTGGGAAACAGAGAAAATGGGCAGCAGTTTTATCATGCCTACAGAATATTGCTAATCTGAAGTACTTCTTTTCAGAATAGCTTGCAAAAATCCATGTGAAAACTGCTGTTGCTGCTGCAGCCTGTACCATAACTACCCCTAGCCTACCCCAACACTGCTTCCCCTGTCTTGCTGTGTTGATCTGAGGTGTGGGTCCTTCCTCCTCCATCCTCCTTCCCACACCATGGACTTGCCCTCAAGGGAGACAGGCAGTTATATATCAGCTGCCTCAACTCCTGGTTCCTCTCACCATCCCTGATCTGCTTTCCACGTGGTTATGCAATTGCCACCTCCTTGTTACTGTAGGCTGTAAAAAGCATCTCAAAGCCTGAAGGTAACACTGAGAGTGGCTAGCCAGAGCTCCTATCCCAGATTGTCTGGGGATCCTGAAACTCCCCGCAATTTCCAGGGAGAATCAAATATTAATTGTCCCAAAATCATAAAGAGGCCCATGGGGCAGCAGAATGGCCAAAGCTACACCTGGCAGGAGGTAACTGTGGCACATACTTCTCCATCCAAAATGAAAACATGAGCAAAAGACTGTTCTCGCTGCTTTGGCAGCAGTACTATTTTTCCATTGAGAAGAAAAATCTCTTCCAATGTATGTAAAAAAAAGGAAACAATAAAACCAGCTGTACAATAACAAATATTAACATTATTTGCTTTAAATTAGCTGAGATTAGTGGCTCCATGTGCAGTTCTCAGCTCACAGGAACCGACTCGTGGGGTGAATAGCTTTTAAATCAATTTTATATGGATGGATATTAATAATGCTATAGCAATGGGCTGATAGAACGCACACTTAAATACATAATCCTAATTCAGGGCACATACACACTGCCAGCTCTCTGTATTTCCTACTCAACATCTTTCAACTGCAAAAGTCACATTATAATCACTTCCAACTCCAGGTATCTTAATTTGGAAATAATCACTTTGAAATATGTTAACGCTTTAAGCATCCCACACAGAACTGATTGCTCTGAGATCTCCATTATTCTTTTTAGCATAGTGAATGCACTCTTAATATTTCCTAATAGGTACTAAGAAGCTCAAGGCAGAAAAGTTCTTCTAAAATAACTCATGCTATTTTAAGAGGATCGAATTTAAACAAGTGCTGGATAAGGTATTTCTGGATTGAAAAGTTTTCTGTAGTAACTTTCAAATGCAAAATCAGTCACCAGGACAGTTCTAGCTGCCATCTCCTCTTGTCAAGGCTAAAAATTCATAGTTTGAAAATAGGAAGGTGTGGTCCTAGTTGTGGTTTTGATCTAAACATTCAAAAATCATATTCATGTTTTTATTCCAAGGCTACAGGAAAGATCAAAGATTTACTCAAGACAGGAGACAGTATAAGATTTGCTCCAGCAGTTGCTGTGGGAAATGAAGCTGTAGTTTCTGAACACGAGGTTGCCAGTTCAAGTACAAGAGCATCATGGTTAAACACAGCACTCTACAGCAATCTCACAGACTTTGTGTCAGGTTGCAGCATACCAGATAAGTGCATTTGCAAGATCCAAATTAGCAGACCAAATGCACCTACCCTTCTTTTCATCCTGACTCCTCCTTTAAATTCCCATTGCAAGGCATGCAAAGATTCTTTGCAGTAAAAAAATCTTCTCTGTGAACCCAGACGTAGAAAGGCAAGAACCTGATGTCAGGCACACAGCTGAACAAATCTCTTGAATAGTTTTACTGTTTTATTGCCAAATGGTTTTTAGAAAAGTTTGTGGGAAATGTTGTATTCTCTGCCCATTTGAAAGTCAGATGTGCATTTTTAAACATCTTCCTGTCAGCAAGTAGTTTCCAGGCTCCAAGACCTAGGAATCACAGAATTGTCTACTTTGGAAGGAACCTTTCAGGTTGTCAAATGCAACCAGTGACAAAAGCTATCCCCAAACCATGTCACTAAGCACTATACTTACCCATCTTTTAAATTCCTCTTAAATTATGACAATCACACCACATCCCTAAGTGGTCTGCTCAAAAGCTTGAAAACTCTTTCAGAGTAAAAAATTTTAATCACATTAATCTAAACCTTGCCTGGTACAATTTGAGGCCATAATCCACAGGTCATCTTACCACAACCCTCTGTGACTCCAGTTGCCCTCACTGTGTCCACCCAAGTCAAAAGAAAGTTATAGATGTCCACATATGAAAGATATGATTTGTACTTCCATGTTCACACAGGCAGGGAAGATCCTCTTTGCTTCTGAGAGGACTCTCCTGCCCCCATTGCTACTGGGATGGGCAAGGGAGATACCTTCTATTTAGAAGGCAGCAAAACCTTATTCTTAGAAGCTTCATACTGGGGGCTGGTGCAAAGTCCCACCAGGGACTCAAGGAACCGGGGAGACAAAGCAGAGCAACAGAGCAGTGAATTGTAGGCTTACACCTACAAGCACCATGTCTTCCTCCATTTCAGCAGGACAGAGTACAATCCACAGAGGAAGTTTTATACTGCTTCTTCAGATAACAGCTAACCCCAAATATCCACAAGCCCCTGGGAAAGCTGCCTGAGGAAGAACATTTGATAGCCTACAAATCCCAAACTGATTGGGTTTGGGTTTCTTCAGTTCACCAGAAGACATCTCAGCACATGGGCTGTACTGCTCAGGACTTGAAACAGCAATTGTAAGACAGGAGGCCAGGACCAGGAGCAACTTGTGTGGACATTCACCCACTTTCAAGCACATAGTGAAAAGCCTCTGAAATCAGCCTCCTGAGAGACCTTGCTGACCCAGGACTGAGTTGTATGTCTGCTACAGCAGGCACCACTTCTTCCTTCAGCTCAGCTGGACAGACAGATTCCAAGGCACTGAGGAAGTTTATTTGTGGTTGCCCATCCTCCCACAGTTGCAGTGCAGACTCCTCAGCTTGACACTTAAGCCTGACCTCAGTCAACAAATGTACACAGACTGGCCTTCTCCCAAGGATCTCAGAAGTTCCCATGACCAGCCTTTCATGTCCAAGTTGAACTATGCACAAGACAGAACTATCATGAGATGAAAGCAGTAGGCAGTGTCCTGTGACCAGTGCCCTGTGTCATAGATGTGGGCTATCTGTCTTCCCTCACAACACACCTGCACAGAAACATCACATCCTGGAAAATAAAATCTCCCAAATCAGCACTTACATACCTAGAAAAACAGTGGTGTAGTAGCAAAAATTGGTTCCCACCTCCCATTCCAGTTTGGAAATCTTGTCCCTTGGCACCCCCAAGATCCTCCAGGCAATGTTCCACACTCTCCTGTCAGCAGCTCATCAATCAACCTTTTGTTTTTTGTTGGCTTTACAGAGAGCAGCGTGTCCAGCAGCACCCTCTCCACTAGATTGCACACTGGAGGTCTGCAAGTGCCTTCAGATATAACTTTCTTCTTAACAGGCCACAAGTGCACTATAACTCTTGCTTTTCTTTCAAGGTTTCCCTCTGCACCGGAACTAACCTTGCTCACTTCACAGAGCTAGAGAGAAATTTTTCCTTTTTCTTCACAAATTCTGCTTGAGACAGTGAAAACGCTTGATCCTGAGCTTAGGAGGCTCTTCAGGACTAAGAAGTAACCACTGAAATGTCACCTCACGCACCAGAGGAGCAGACACAGCAGAGAAATCACAGAAATTCACAAGTCACACAGAAATTCACAAGTTGGGATGGGACTGCTGAGGACTACCTCAAAGGATATCAGTCTCAAAGGACACCAGTGAATAGCTCCTCACAGAGCTGTGGTGATAGAGATTCTCCTCTCTCTTGTGTTTCAAACACGAAAGGGATGTTTCCAGGGCTTTCTCCAGCCCATCTGCAGTCATGAAATCTGGCCTCTACCATAAACCCTTCCAGAAAAGACTTGTCAGGAGATGCCAATAGTCAGGGTTTCTGGAAAGTTACAATTGTTTTCCTTTGTCTCCTCTCCCTCCTTCTCCCCCATCTTTTACCACTGGTATTTCCCTCACACAGTGCACACGTGCTCACAAGAAAAACATCCCCAATTTTTACCTTAGATAATAAAATCTGCTCTCTTCCCCCACAAGCCTTCTTTCATTTCTCTCAGCTACCTTACAGCAAGTCATGACCTTTCCAGATCCACCCTGCAAAGTCTGTCCCTGTGTACATTAATATCTCACCTGGCAGGTAATACTGCAAGCTGTGTAAAGAGCAGCTCTCCTTGATTTCCCACAAAGCTGTTCAGCTTGCATAAGACATGTAAATATTCATAGCACACAAGAGAAGACAACTCACAACAATACAGCAGAGAAGAGTCAACAGAAAGGAATAAAAGCATATACCAGTGAGACTGTGGTGAGTGATCCTGACTGCCTGGGAGCTGGAGGGGCTCAGCAAGTCCCCCTGTGCTTCTGATGTTGAATGCTCTAATCAGAGGGCTCTGGAGAAAGAGCTTGCACTGCCACTTTTCAGTCCCATTTTGTGACTGATCTCCAAGTTCTCCACTTCCCTTCCAACTGAAAAATCAATGTGAATTCATTCTGAGCTGAGAAAGATGACCATGACTAGAATCAAAATTTCCTGTGAATACCTTACTCAGATACTATGTAAGAAAGGAGAAACTAACTTGCCCCTTTCTGTCCTCCTCATGCCTCTTTCTGAAGAGCTGGAGCCTGGATGAGCTACAGGTGTAATGACATGCAGGAGATGGACAAACTTATACACCAAAAGGCATTGACAAAGTTATGAGATAAATCCTGAAAAAAAATACAGCATGACAGTGATGTTCCCACAAGCTGGTTTGTGCACAGCTGAGTACTGGAGGGACTCAGCTGCAGCAGTAGATAGGGTAAGAGGGAGTAGGTGTTGCCTGGGAAGTAGAAGAGATGTCAAAATAATAGGTAAAATAAGCAAATATATGTACTATCTTCCACTTGAAGTGTTCTTAATGTGTTCCTCTAAGAAGGCACGTCCAGTAAAGAAAAGATTTCCCTTCTCAGATTCCTGCAGTGTCTCTTTTATTCCTGCCACTTTACAGCTACTAGCTTGGTTCTTCTCTAAACAAGCTGTGGGAGTGCCTTTCCTCAGGCATTACCTTCAGGGAGAAATCAGCTCAGTGATGTAAGAGCCATCAAATGAGTGTTCTATGAAACATTCATGCATGAGAAAGGAAATTATTCTGTACTATCAACTCTAGAAATACTCAGGGTGTAATGTCTAAGGGTATTTGTGCATCACATATACAGTGTTTCACCAGCCTCAGTGGAAAAAACGTCTTCCTTTCACCAAGTCTGAATCTACTCTTCTTTAGTTTAAGTCCATTATCCCTTGTCCTATTCCTATAGACCCTATCAAATAATCTATTCTATTTTCTTCTAAGCTCCCTCTAAGTAGCAAAAGCCTGCAATAATTTCTCCTCAGAGCCTTCCCTTCCTGTCTGAACAACATCTCCTCTCTCTGTCTGTCCTCACAGGAGAGATTCTCCAGCCCTTTGATCTTTTTTGTGGTCCTCTCCTGGACCCATTCCAACAGGCCCATGTCTTCCTTTACTGGTCTTCACTTCTGCCCATCAAGACACAGAACTCTAAACACATTTGTAACTACCAGTGTGATGATGACAGAACCCCTAGAAGTGCTGGCCAGCCAGCAAACAAGGCTAAAGATGAATAAGCAACACAAAATACTACGGTTTATCAGCCCCTTAAGTTTGCAATGCAGAGCACTGCCCATGAGAAATGATGCAAAGTACAATAGAGTGAATGGTCCTCAAATGAAGAGCGAGGGTGCTCAGCAAAAGCAGGCATTTGAAACAGCAACTTTTATAAATGATGTTTCTCTGTTTTTCAGCTCTAATTTTTCAGGACTGCTCATTCTGTCCTGAGCAGCCTGATCTAGTGGGAGATGTCCCTGGCTATAGCAGGGGGTTTGGAACCTGATGATCTTTAAGGTCCCTTCCAACCCAAACTATTCTATGATTCTATGATCTTTCCAATCTCCCCTATGTTTTCTTGCTATTTCAATTCAAGGATAGAGCAGAGTGACTCTAGTTGAGGCAAGCCCTCAACATACACTTTAAAAAAGAGATTTCAGCCTAACATCTTCATGTTACCACCACGTGTAATTTGAAGAATCACTGTCTGACCCTGGATTCACACACTTCCCAGAATGATGAAGATGATCAGAGGATTGGAGCACCTCTTCTGTTAAGGCAGGCTGAGTGAGTTGGGGATATTCAGCCTGGAGAAGAGAAGATTCATAGTGGCCTTGTAGAAACTGAAGGAGAAGACATTCATCACCATGAGGGTGATGAGGTACTGTAACAGGTTGCCCAGAGAGATGGTGGAGTCCCATTCCTGGAGACATTCAAAGCTAGCCTTGATGGGGCCCTGAACAACCTGGTCCATTTAAAGATGTTCCTTCTGGCTGCAGGGGGTGTTGGACTAGACAGCCTTTGAAGGTCCCTTCCAATTGATTGCATTCTGTGATTCTACTCTCTCTGGCTACTTTCATCTGATTCCAGACATTCTATTTGCACTGTTCTTCTACCAGCAACCTTCTCTGCTGCCAAAGTCTTGACCTCCAATGACCAGCACTGCTCAGAATGCTGCATGATTCTGCTGCTTTCAGCCTGCTAAAAGTGGGCTCCACCCTTGAACATAAGAGTATCTGGATATCCGTGTCATCCCTAGAGGGCTTTTTCCACATGCTTGAACATTTGCAAGTTGTGTATCTTTGATTTTCAGGCACTTGAGTCAGAGAATGCATCATTCTCTTTGCACGATTAACACCACTTCAGACAATTACACTCAGAAAATAATACTCAGTATGCATATGCCTACATAAAAGCAGCGTGACATTGACATTTCAAATGCAGAATTACACTGATTTTGCCTTTATTTTCTAAGAGTACTTAAGACATTTTAACAATACAGCATCAGGTAAGCAAAAGATTTCAATGATGGGAACTGGAAATGATTTGCAAGTTAGGATTCTCTTGGTAGTACGTGCAAAACTCCCCTGATTTCAGTGGAAATGGAGCAAGGCCATTAAACAATAACATTTAAAAGTCCTTTCCAGGCAGAGTACCTTTAGAGGGTTTGGGGAAACATTGCCACATATAAGAATGTAAGAAAATTTAATTGAATCGGCGAGAAGAATCCTTCATTTTGAGTTAAGCACCCAACAGAAGGTGAAATACTTCTGGAGAAGTTGCTCTGCATTTAGCTAGGACATTTTCAAACCATCATACACAAAAATATGAGCTAATTATAATCTTTGCATCAAAGAGAAAAACTGCTCAATCTCTGTGCTTTTGTTTCAGCTAATCTATGTTCACTGCACTCTTCATGCAAATGAGTCTATTTGTCGCAAGTGGATTAAAATTGCTTTCCTAATCATCTAGTATTTTTTTATAACATAATTTCAGGCTTTAAATACCTTTTTTTGTGCTATACCTGTCTGGAGACCAAGGTATACTTTTGGCATCATCATGTGAGCAGTCTACACACCTGACTTTCTCAAGAAATGGAGAAGGAAAGATTGCTGATCTGGAAGCTAGGAGTACTTTGTGTCCCTTCTGACAGCAGATAGCCTCCAGGGAAGTCCCCACAATGCTTTGTGAAGGAAGAAAAACTTTCACCCTTGGCTCATGGTCCAGGCCCTAGGCAGGCTGTGTGGCACTTCTGTCCCTCTTTCCACCGAGGTGAAGGTCCAGTGCAGACAGTGTCCCATACACAAACAGATGCAGCAATGCAGAGAAGGATGGAGAGAATGTCTCATTTCTGCTCTGAGCTCACACCCAAAACAGGCAGCAGCTGTCCAGACTCCAACACAAGGATGCTGAAGCAGAGCTGCAGATGTTTACCACAGTCTGAGCTGAGAAGCTGAGCTACATCACAAGCCTAGTGAAATTCTGTGACAGAGGCACATTTGGCAGGTGACTACAGCTACTATTCTGTCTCTGGAGCAAGAAGGAATTTTTTTCAAGGGTATTATTCAGTATGTATTAAAAGAAAGGTGTTCCAGGACCAGGTGAACTAGCAAAGCCTGATTTCATCATCCACTCATAGAATCATAAAATCATGGTACAGTTTGTGTTAGAAAGTACCCTAAAAATCATCTGCCATCGACAGGGACACCTCCCACTAGATCATGTTGCTTAGAGCCTTGTCTGGCCTTGAATACCTCCAGAGAGGGGGCATCCACAACACAGAATCACAGAATATCCAGGGTTGGAAGGGACCTCAGGAGAGGGACCTCACCCAGGAAGGAAGTAAACTCTTTGAAAGGGCTGACAATAGCAGAACTAGGGGTAATGGATGCAAGTTGAAGGAGGGAAGATTTAGATTGGATAT
>VZTY01024681.1:79182-126606 GCA_013400935.1 Turnix velox
CCATGGCAGGGGGGTTGGACTAGATGATCTTTAAAGTCCCTTCCAACCCAAACCATTCTATAATCTATAATCTATACAAAGACAGCACTCTCTCTTTGATCAGCTTTTTTTATTTAAACAGGACAAGTACAGCTCAACTATCTCAGCAGACACAACCACCTCTCAAGGTAACAGCTGCAGGACCTTTTGAGTGTTTTGGACTTCATGTCCTCCTGCTGGTGTCCAACATCGTACCACCCATGACATGAAGTAGTATTCCAGATACACATTTTCTGTGTCACATTCTGCCTCACTAGTGGTCTTTGCGGCAGACATCACCAGTTACAACACACTGCAGTAGTAAAATCAGAGGTGTTAAAAAAGACGTAAGTGGTGAAAGTTTTACCATGTGTAGTCTGCTTTGAAACTAAGTGTTTTGCTGAAGCCTGTCTCTAGTAACTAGCACCCTTGTTCTTAAGATGACAGCATCATGCAGAAAGGGCAGGATTTGAGCTGTGGATTGAACCTGAATTGCACTTTCAGCTAGCATGGCACCAAAAATGTATTCTCAACAGCCTGCTAGTGGGAAGGACAACCATGTTGTGTAGAGATGGCTGCTGAAGGAACACCCTGGCAACCAAAAGTTTTTATCAAACATTGGGAGGTAAATAACAGGCTATTTGGGATGAAACTATGTCCCCCATCAGGGAAAATTCAGGAGTTGATGTTCATGGGCTTAGCACTCAGTCTGAAGCCAGAAAAACAACTTCAGAAAGCAAGTCCCTTCTGTGTATGTGTGTCCTACTGTACTAGGTCTGGCAGGGAGAGGGTTAACCATTGCAGACTGAGGTGTCTCATTACTGTCTAAGCCATGCCCACTGGCAGCCAGGACTCTCCAGGAAGGGGGGTGCTGGAAGCTAAGGGGTGGATGAGTGCATCCAGAATGGTCGACAGCCACAACAGTGGTGTTGTATTCATCTGTACATTCCCTCAGTCCTGTTATTATTCTTTCTTTCCTTGTTACCAAGGTTCTTCTACTAAATTTTGCTTTTTTTCCCCTCTGTCTCAACACACGAATTTTGTTTTGTTTTTTCTTTCCCTCACGAGTCTGCCCCCACNACTCAACCCATGAATTTTGTTTTGTTTTCTCTTTTCCCCACAAAGGGGGCAGCTGGAGTGAGACGTGGTTCTTCCTTCTCTCCAATGTCAAACCACAACACCTACATAACCAGAATGGGCCCACAAAGATCACAGCAAGGACACAAGTCTCTCTTCAGGACTGAAGGGAAAACTTAAAACTTTGGGAAATAATCTGAATCAAAACAGAGTCAATGGCAAGACTCTTCATCACTGAACCTGGCAATCCCCGACATACAGGGGCACTGAAGTTGTGATGGTAAAGGGCAGATGGCATTACACTTCTCCTTCCAGTGATGCTTATTTCTTCTGTCTAATGTGTAAAGTATGCAGCTACACAAAAACAAATTCAACAAGAGTTTTTGTAACTCTTTAAAAAACCCCAGTGATTTCCTGTTGATTAAACTTTTTATTATATTTTCAATATCAATCTCAAAGCTCTCAAGTTTCAAAAAATAGCCTACAAAATGGCCACTAAAAAATACTAAAAAAGGAAGGTAATTTTATACATAAGATAACCAGGGAGTCCTTGAAAAACATTTGCTGAAAGAGACATCTGGAGATCACCAGACACAACCTCCAGCCCAGGGCAGAGCCAAATAAACAAGGCTGCTCCAAGGTAGGAAGATCTTCAAGGTCTGGGCCTCACCCCAGATGGCAAACATCAAGAGGACAAAAGGCTCCTCTGAACATTCTGGTAATGTCCTGTATTGCAATTTCTGCTATTACCTTTGGAGCTGCCCCTGTGACAAGAGTCTAATATCATGATCTCCATGCCCTTCCTCCTGGGAGTTGACTGCAGTCACAAGGACTCCATGGTTCCTCACTCACATGCTAAAGTAAGGCACTAATGCCTGGTGACTGAAGACTCTTCATGGTTAACACAGAGGTCTGGAGATGGTCAGGTAAACAGATGCTGAGAATCTCTACCACATAATTTCTTAATCACTAATTTTTGGTAACTTATTTACTGTACATTCCCTCAGTCCTGTTATTATTCTTTCTTTCCTTGTTACCATCCTTAGACTATCTCATCACTCGCCAAGACATTGGATAATTGTCCCTGTGTGAAGTCCCATCAGGATTAGTCAACCAAAGAAACTCCTCTCTCAGTAGATCACACAGACTGAAGGTGCTTACCATCTGAAGGAGCATAGGGGTCATTTTGGGATGCACAGAGAAGATCACTTGGGGATTCTGAAGAAGTTATGGATTGTTTTTAAAGAAATGGATGGAACATGTATGACATTAGGTAACGCTTAGTGAAAGGACAAAAGTGGGTGTGGGGAAGAAGATCCAAATGGCTTGAGGAGAAACAAACATGGGGAATCAGAGAAAAACATGGATTAAAAGTGCTGATTGTGTTTAATTAGATTGCTAGTTAGTACATTTCTCTATGGAGCTCCTTCTTATCACTGTGTGCCTCATCCCCTCATTATATCCTGGGCCTTCTTTGCAAGTACATCTCCTCCTCTTAGGAATGTGTGAATACTAGTGAAGTTGAGCCTGGGCTCACCACTAAGTTAAGAGGTCTGCATAAGAGCAACTGCAGCATGGTAGCAAACCTCTGGGGTTCCCTTGTCTGGGTGCCAGCAGGAGGGTAAGATGCTGGGATTTGGGAGAGCTGTTGGTTATACCACCTCCTCCCAGCCATGGGCAGGAGTCAGGGTTTAGTCTTTACTTAGGCTGTACTCTAGGCTCCCAGTAGACCTTTTCTTCTCAGCAGTCAAAATCCTTCCAAAGCACTGCCTCCAGCATACCCTTCCACTTCTGTATCATCTCCAGTCCCTGGTGTTTTCATTCTCTCATCCAGCTTAAGATCTTAAGTTGCCTTGCCCTAGCACTGCACTTCTCCCAGACATACCAGTGCTCACCAGACAATTGTGAGACCTCAGGTCACTGAAGTCAACCTTCAAAGAGCTGTGATCCAGTCCACCTTCAATTCCACTGGTCCAGAGCCACATGAGCACTAAGTACACCATGCTGAAGGCCTCACTGAAATCACATTGTCTGACATCCAGTGCTTCCCTCCTCCACAGTCATCCCTTCAGAAAAAGCAAAATCAGCCACTAATCAAGCACAAGTTTTCCTGTAAGCCCCTCTTGGTCATTTCCTCTCCATCCAGTTCTTGTAAAATAATCTCACTATTTTCACTGTAAATAGTTGGGATGAGGAGAGCAGAGGAGGAACTAATATGTGAAATGAGAATTTGTATTCAGCCATTTGCTTTGTCTGTACCTTCAGATCAATTGCCAAAACTTTGTGTTGATTTAAAATAAACTGATTTTTATATTATTCCCCAGTTCAACTCTGCCTGTGATATGAACCAACCCATTCCTTCATTGCCTCAGCTTTGCAATGACAAAGCCCAAAAGCTGAGTTAGTTAAAATAGTGTTTTGTTTGCTTAGACCTAAAGAGAAAGAGTAAAATATAAAGAGAATAAAAATAGTAATTATGAAGTTGAAAGCACTGTGTGTTCTCAAACTATCACCCAAACTCCTGTGCTGTCCCAACACAAAAATCTAGTCCTTCTTCCTTCCTTTTCTTGCCTTGAAGCCCTAAATAACAAGAGTTTTTCTAGTCCATTTATTTTATCCTGGATTCAATCTGGACATCTTTCAACTTCAGAAAAGAATGTGACAATATGATTCTTTAACTAATTAATCTGAAGAAATACAACCTTAATAAACACCTAACTAGTTTTGATTCTACTATTTGATAAAATGTCTACGAGAGACACTGAAACAAGAAAATATTATAAGGAAGGAATTAACAATCTCATACTGTCACTCTATATTAAGATTGTGCAACGCAGAAACAGTTTCCCCTCCACCTCTTCTATCACTTCCAAGCAGCCTATATCTCCAAGTCAAATATCTTTAAGCGGTGTTATGTATGAACACTAGGAAAGATTTTTAGGAATTAACTAAGTAAGCAAATAGAGATAATGTCAATAATCCCCTTATGATTGCTAGGCAACAGCTATCCAGAAAAATACCCAAAATTATGAAAACAGTAAATGCATACAACATTCATCAATACAAACGGAATTAAGTATTCCATAATGTTTAATGAAAAAGAATTTATTAATTTTATTTCATTTTCAAAACTTCCAGCAGTTCACAGTGAATGACAAAGGTCCAGTAGTCTCTTCTCTAGGTGAACAGCAATATGCAGCAAGGCCCACTTTTTAGATATATACTCTATCTGAAACACAAGATGAAAAGTTTAGTAGTGATCCCAGCAAATGTGCTACACAGGCCTTAAAAGCTTTTTATTTTCAGCCTTTTAACAGGAGTTACTGTGTGCTTTTCTTGTGCTACACCTCTAACATGTTTAGGTTAAAACCTATTGACTGTTAACATGGACAAAAATATGAGGCAAAAAATCCCCCATAAAGAATACTAATACTCAGGACAGTCATCAATGTAGATCTGCCAGACAGAAGTGAGGAAACAACATTGTAAGAATTAATTATAACATGTTCAAGTGAGGTGGCTAGACAGGTCACTAGGGAGAAGATGGTGCAAACAGCTTTTATTCTGCTAACTTAGCTCATAAAACTATTTTCCTGCTCATAACTCTGTACCCTAGTGTGGAAAATATAATCAAATGCTCACTACGGCTGCCACAAGCCTAATTTAACTTTTATATATTAATATAAGGAAACAAGTAGAAGTGAAAAGATTCCACAGAAGAACCATTACTTTGTTAGACCCTTAGTGTTTCTCATTCAATGCCTGAAGAGCAGATCAAAATCCGCTGCAGAAAATGATTGCACTCATCTTTCAAAGAAAACAGAGCCTTTAAATAGAAATGCTGCCTAGGCAAAACAAACAAAAAAAATCTCTTACCTAAGATATCTGTACAATAACTCAGTAATAATTTCAATGCACACACTAGAAATAAACAAAAACATCCCCAGGGCTAATAAATACAAGATCTTGTAAACAGCACCAAGAAATCCTGAATTTTAGGATTCTGTAGTCTAGGAAGGTAAAAAATTGTATGTGAAAAATTTCTTTTCCATGCTCACAGTTGGATTTATATTAAGATATATGTTTTTAAATTCAAATAATGTTATATTGCTGATCTGTTATTTGAAGAGTGCTATACCAACAGGTATAAAACAAAAGTTATGCAGGAGAAAACAGTTAATTTCAACATTTTTAAAGCAAACTCAGTTTTTAAACAGGACAAGCCCTTCATATCCTGATCCTGACTAGGACAAGCAAGGTTGCTCTTCAAATTCTGCACGATTTAAAGTCATTCTTTTTCTTCTTCCATCCCAGTGACATGATGGGACATTCCAAAGCACACTTATTTTTCAATCTTGCACTTTGTAAGAGTGGTTCTGATCCATGGCTGTGAAGAGCAGACAGATCGTGGCTGTGATGAACACATGCACCCCCTCATAAAGTAGTTTTGGTGAGAAGACGCTCCATATGAACAGGTGGTAACGCAAACCTGTTACCAGAATGATGTAGATGGCAACTGGAATTGAATGCATTAGAGCATAGCAGAAACAGCCGTGACCCACTGCTGCTGAATTCCTGGTAATAGAAACAGAAGTTCATTCTCAGACAAACTTGGTAAAGGCATCAGTCTTCCTCTGCTCTTTAGCTTTATTTCACAACTCAAAGAATAATCACAGGTCTTCACTATGTGTTAAAAAACTGAACATTGATATGACAATGTAGGTAATAAGGCTTACCCTTATTACCTCACTATATTCTGCAATGTCTAAGTATGCTAAGTGTAAGCACAGAATCATAGAATAGTTTGGGTTGGAAGGGACCTTAAAGACAATAGAGTTCCAGCCCCCCTGCCATAGGCAGGGACACCTCCCACTAGACCAGGTTGCTCAATGCCCCCTATCCAGCCTGGCCTTAAACACCTCCAGTGATGGAGGGGGCATCCACAAGGTCCCTTCCAACCCAAACTATTCTATGATTTAATTATTAAAGTTCTCCATCAAGCAGTTTCAAGATAGCTTTGTTTCTTGCTGGCCTTCCACATAATCTGGATAGTAAAAGGCAGAGAAGAAAGATTTGAGTTTTCTTCACAAAGCTGTCTAACCCATACTATGGATAATCAAATGGAGTCTGCTCCCTTTGGAAAGGGCATAAAACTTGGCAGAGCACGCCGCTGCTCATTTGTACAAACCAACATAAAAACTGTGCTATTGGAAAAGTCTGCAAAGCTGGCTAACCTAATGTTCCCCAGAGAATACCATATACTATAACCTCATCCAAGTAAAACATTGCATTGCTGCAATGGCAGCTTAGCTCAGCTGGGGCCACTGTATTGTAAGGCACATCTGCTCCATACCTAACATACATGGTCCCAAATCTGCCACACTGAGGTGTTCTGTTGGCTGACAGGAGTCAGATGAAAATAGAAATGAAAGGGTTTTCTGCACTTTGTTCTCCCTCCCCTGAGGTGCCAATTCAGATCAATGATGCTAGGTTCCACTTTCCCCAGATGACGTCTGCAAATACTAATACCCACCAAATTCAGATGCTTATCTGTTCATATAAAAGGAAGGAATAAAGCTATTCACAGGGGCATTAAGCAGTTAAATTTCCTCTCCACATCAAAATATTTTGCATCATCAATTAAGAAAATAACACAGTAGCCCAAAGCAGAAGTGATTTTCACTGAAATTCTGATCTAAGAATCTGTTCTGCTCCTCCTGATTTCTAATTTTGATCTTGTTCCAAGTAATAAAAATTTAAGATGACAAGCACTTCTGAGATATGTAAATTAGTCAATTAAGACTACGTAAGCTACAGAATGCAATATGTTAGATAAACCATTAAACTTATTATTCTTTAAATCAAAATAATTAGGATACAGTTATATTTTCCATTGAAGTCAAAAGCGAAATTCCCAAACCATTCCACACTAGGAAGAACAGGTCATAAACGCAGAATTGAAAAATCTTCTAAGAACAGCAGGTGTGAATGGATATAAAACATACATCCAGTTCACAGAAAACTACTTCCCTCACTGCTTAACCAAGGAAACTGTGACCTAGGAGTGAACTAGACTGCTCCCTGCCTCTACATGACTGTCCTTGGTGACCCTTTGCAAATAATCAGCTTTGTTTAATAACTGATTTTATTAACAAGGATTAAACAAACTGCAGTTCACTTCTCTTAGGTGTTTTCATACCAATATAAGTAAAATCAGTAACTGTAGTAGTTGGATGATACAACTGAATTAAACAGTTTTTGAGTCAGATAAGCAAATAAGCAATTCAAAAACTATTTCTGGAGTGAAAAAATGTACTTGACAGACCAGCTAGATGAAGATTATCAGTTGTTGTGCCTATCACACTTACTAAGCTCAATATGAGATTTTGAAAGGAATCAAAAAATACTATACTAAGACTGTTACCTAACAAAGATCTTTCAAGAGCCCTGCTCTTTAAATTTCAGCTCACATCTTTTTCCCTTGTTTGTGCTCACCTAACATCATATTAAGCACCTAATTGTAAGAAAGCTCTTAAGTTTTTAAAAAAGGTTATTATATTAATTATGAAGAAACTTGGATGGAACATTACTTTGAAATGAATCTCCACGTATTCATCTTTTTGTCTCAGAAATTGGGCAGAAATAATATTTTACATAATCACATTTTTACTGGCATGAGAGGACAGTGTAACCTTTACCGGTAACATTTAAATTCTTCATTTTCATGAAGAATCATGATTAGTAGAAAAGAATCTCTAATCAAGTATTAAATAAACAGTATAAATTATTTCTGCATTCTGACAGAGTAAAATAATTAACTGCTTTCTGCTTATCTTTTCTTCCAAAAGGTTTCAGCACTTTGAATAAAAACATAGACACCTACCTGAAGAAATCTTCACAGTTTCACATTATAACACTACACTGCAGTGCAATTTAGAGAACTCAACAGAACTACACTGTATGCACAAGATTAAATTGTTAGTGAAGTTCAGTAGCAGGATAATTCATTTTATTTTGGAGCTAGTATAGGAGTTCACACTTGTGTTGCTGCAGAAACACCACAGGAATTACTGAGCACAAGCACTCAGTTGTTCTGATGCTACAGCAATGAATTATCCTTCAAGTACAGCACCATTCTTTCCTCTTGTTCTGCCAGGCACATCTGATGAATAACTTTGACTTTATATACTCTCTCTGCTCATTCTACACACACGGGGTGACTACAGGAGATAGGTCTTCACCAAGCCACAGGGAAAGCAGTGAGATGAGGCTGCTGCTGTTAAAATGACCAAGACAATACAGGCAGTTCACCTCATCCCTGAGTTAGTACCCCGGGAAGAGCATAGAACATGGGCCACTCATGTATCCTACTGTTTTTCAGGCAGCAATACAACCTCTCAGTGCTTAATCAGCTCTGATATAGACCATCAATTAGACTGATATTAATTCTACAGAGTCCCAGCTTTTGTCACCAAACCCTAACAACCAACAGAGATCAAAGAGAGCAGATGCCAGCAAGTTATAAGGGTTGTCGAGTATATTCTGTAACCACAGGGATGACCATGGGATAATCAGTGGAGAAACTACAACTACCTAAGCAAGGTCAAATGTTCACAGCAATAAGTGAACACTTACTGTAGTATGCATGAATGGTAGTAGAGGGGTCAGCAGGTTCTCATGAAGACTTAACTATAAAAGACTATTAAGACATGAAAGTTCAGTTCTCTTAATTTCTGTATTATGAGTGGGCAAAGTAAGATTGTGCCAATGTTTCTTCCCATTTTCACTGCTGGCATCAGTTGTACTGCGAGTTTCCTGACAGAGTAGTCTCAGTCACCCATCAGAGGTAACTCCTCACTGACATCCACTACTAGCTAACCTGCTCAGAACAGAGCTCTAAAATGCAGAAAATATGTAGATTAAGTTCCAAATTCCTTTTCTTCAGGCAAGCTTGGACCTTGAAAATAGCTGCAGAGGAACTTCTTGAATTGGACACCTAAGAAAGATTTATATTAGGATGGAAACAGAAATCCAGTTATGCTGGCATTGAGTCACAAAGTCTGAACAGCCAGAATGGCTACTACCACCATTTAACCTGCTAGGGCAAGGAATAAAACACACTTTTAGTAAAGGCTTCTAAAAATCTAGGCAATCTAACTGGAAAAATGCCCACTAGAACCAATTCATGCCACAGAAGTGCTCCTTTCCCCAAAAACTGTTGCAATCAACTTAGAAAAGGATTGGAAACACTCTGGTTTCCATTCTGACCTGGTCATTCCTCACGGTCCCTTATAGAAAAAACTTCACAAGCTCAAAAATCCATGTCTGTTTGAGGACTGCAGGGAGAAAGGCACCTCAACAGCCCTATAGGCAATGTAGCTTTCTCCCTGTAAGCTAAAAGAGCTATTTATGAGTTCCAGCCATTCCTCTAAGACTGGATTTACATGAAATTCTCAGTTCTCTGCTTGAAATGTTTTTTCTCACTACTTCCAGGGCAGGCCTTAATGGTATTTACGCAGTAACTGTTCCTGCCTGTTATCAGTGCCTCTACTTTTCCCATAAGTTCTTGCTCATGTTAATTCTTAGCATGTGCTACTCTGCTCAACTCTAGAAAAAAACATAAATTGGTCTGCTCCTGCTAATACTCAGTCTTCAAAGCCTGTGAAATCTGTAACTAGAAAAACATAAATCATAATTATTTCAAGGCCCAGCATTACTCAATTTTGTGCAAGCCTTGTTCTGAAATCCCCTTAACACTTCTGATGACTACTGGAACAAAAAAGCCTGGAGCATTTTTCACTGGCAACATATATGCAGGGAATGACAAGGAAACTTAGAGTTTGATTTTCTGTTATGGTGCATTTACAGGGTTTCCTGCCTACCTTTGTAAACAAACAGCTCTTGATCATTTTGGGTAATGGTGTAAAGAGAAACTGCTTCCAACCATTATTCTGGACAAGCAGACCATGAAGAGACTTAAAATAGACTATGATGATGCTATTTCATTAAATTAAAAATTTCCAATTTGGAATATACCAGTCTAATAGGACACAAACAGCATCACAAATTTCTAGAGACCTGAGGCACTTAATTAAGTGAAAAATAGGGAATTATTTAAGTATAGGTAGGAAACTGGCAAGGAAGGTCAAGTTACATGATGAGGACTTTTACTCAGACTGGCAGCCTGTCATAAGTAGGGATCCCCAGGGTACCAAGTCATTCAACATAAAATTTTAGAATCATAAATGTTGAAAGGGACTTCCAAAGGTCATCTCATCCAACCCCCCTGCAGTGAGCATGGACATACTCAATTACACTAGGCTGCTCAGAGCCTAATCAAGTCTGGCTTTGAGTGCCTCCATGGATAGGGCCTCCACCACCACTTCAGGCAACCTGTTCCAGTGCTTCACATTCCTCATGGTGAAGAATTTCTCTCTAGTATCTAATCTAAATCTGCCCTGCTCTAGTTTAAAACCCTTTGCCCTATCACTGTTTGCTCTGCCCAACTGTCCCTCCTCAGCTTTTTTGTAGGCACTATCTTCATGAACAATCTGCATAAGATTGAAATACCCTCACCAAGTCTGCTCATGTCACTAAACCTGCTGATGAGGTGGACGTGTCAGATAGGCTGGAAGGACAGGTGGACAGGCTGAAACAGTAGGCTAGCAAGAACCATTTGAATTTTATCAAAGACAAGTGCAAAGTCCTGTGCTTGGGACAGAACAACCAAAGTGTCTGCTACAGCTAGGGTCTGTGTGGCTGGGGAATAGCTTTGCTGAAAGGGACCTGGGGTGGTGGTGGTGATGAACATGAGCCAACAAAGCACTGATGCAGCAACAAAGGTAAATCAGGTGCTGGGCTGCATCCACGAGGGCATTACTAGCAGAGGCAAAGATGTGATTATCCCACTACACTAGGGTCTTGTCCTGCCACACCTTGAATACCGCATTCAATTTTGATCCTTACAAAAGACATGGACAGACCGGAGAAGGTCCAAAGGAGGTGACCAAAGGGCTATAAAGCCTGCCCTACAACCCAAGGCTATAGGAGTTAGGTCTCTCCTCTCTGGAAAACATTCAGAAAGATCTCAACATAGTATTCTTTACTTAAGGGGTAGCTCTCTTCATCAAGTGCCACATGGAGAAGATAAAAGGCTATGGGGAAAAACTGCATGGGGAGAGATGACATCTCAGTATAAAAAAGGATTTTTTACAGTGAGAACAATCAATCACTGGAACAAACTCCCTAGGGATATGGTAGAGTTCCCATCACTGGAGGTTTTCAAGATGTGAGTGGACAGGATGACAGATGATCTATTGAAGTGAGGCTCACTTTCCTTTGAAAGGTTGGAACAGATGATCTTTTGAGGTCCCTTCCAACCTGAGCTGTTCTATGGTTCTGTAAAGCAATGCTTGCTCTTCTGCTCTAAAAGCAGACTCAGTTCTTTCTGGTATTTTTCCATTACAGTCACTATTTTTAAACTTGTGATTTAACAGCTCTTCCCTCAAACTACTCCTGCCATCCCAGTGTGTATCAAACATACACATTTGATAAGAACTTGTGCACTTCAAGAAAACGTGTAAGAAAACAGATGTAAAAATCCTAAATAATTGCATAAGGACAGCATTCCATGGCCCCATCCACATCTACAAGAACTAAGAAGTCAGTTAGGTTAGCTACAGAACAGTCAAGGACAGAAAAGTAATTGTGAAAATGAAAAAACCTGCAAGTAAAAAGAGTAAGACAAGGCTATGAACAGAAACAATGTACATTACATCCAGAAACATTCCCAGAAGAAGCATAAAAACAGAAGTCTACACATCACAGAATTACAGAATATCAGGGATTGGAAGGGACCTCAAGAGATCATCTGGTCCAATCCCTCTGCCAGAGCAGGAACACCTAGACCAGGACACACAGGATCTCGTCCACGTGGGTTTTGAATGTCTCCAGAGAAGGAGATTCCACAAGCTCTCTGGGAAGCCAGTGTTCAGTCACCCTCACTGGGGAAAAGGTTTTTTTTGTACTCCCGTGGAACCTCCTGTGTTCCAAGTTTGCACCCACTGCCCCAAGTCCTATCATTGGAGGTCACTGAGAAGAGCATGGTTCTATCCTCCTGACACTCACCCTTTACATATTCATAGACATAAATGAGGTTATCCTTCAGTCTCCTTTATTCCAGGCTAAAGAGACTCAGCTCCCTCAGCCATTCTTCATAAGGGAGATGCTCCAATCCATTCACCATCTTCGTGGTGTGCACTGGACTCTCTCAAGTAGTCCTCTGTCCTTCTTGAACCGAGGGCCCCACAACTGGACACAATCTTCCTGATGTTGTCTCACCAGGACAGAGCAAAGGGGGAGAACTTCTCTCAACCTATCAACTACACCCCTTCTTAATACACTGCAGGATGCCATTGGCCTTCCTGGCCACAATCGCCCATTGCTGGCTCATGCTCATCCTGCTGTCCACCAGGACCTCTGGGTCCCTTTCCCCTACACTGCTCTCTAACAGGTGAATCTTATGCTGATATATGGGTTGTTCTTGCTCATATGTAAGACTCTACCCTTTCCTTTGTCATATTTCATTGAATCTCTTCCCACCCAACTCTCCAGGCTGTCCAGGTCTTACTGGATGTCAACACAGCCTTCTGGCATACTGGCCAATCCTCCCAGTTTGGTATCATCAGCAAATTTGCTGACAGTGCATTCTAGTCCCTCATCTAAGTCACTGACAAATATACTGAACAGTACTGGTCCCAGTACTGATCCTTGAGGGACTCCACAAGGCATGGGCTTCCAGATAGACTCTGTCCCATTGACCACACTTATCTGGCTTCTTTCCTTCAGCGAATTCACAGTCCACCTCACTACCTGATTGTCCAGACCACATTTTCTCAGTTTACCTGTGAGAATGCTGTGGGAGACAGTATCAGATGCTTTACGGAAATCAAGACAGACCACATCCACTGCTTTACCATTATCTGCACATTTGGTTGTGTCCATAGAGGGTTATCAGGTTGGTCAAGCATGACTTCCCCTTGGTGAATCCATGTTGACTGCTCCTAATGGCCTGCATATCCTTGATGTGCCTAGAGACAGCACAACAACAGGATAAGTTGTTCCATCACCTTTCCAGGGATGGAGGTGAGGCTGACCTGTCTATAGTTACTGGAGCCTCCTTCTTGCCCTTTTTGAAGACTGGAGTGATATTTGCTTTTCTTCAGCCCTCAGGCACCTCTCCTCTTCCCCAGGACTTAGCAAAGATGATAGAGAGTGGCCTAGCAATGATTTCCAACTCAGCTCCCTCAGCACCCTCAGGTGCATCCCATCAAGACCCATGGATTTGTGAATGTTCTGATTGCTTAACTGGTCCCTAACCCAATCCTCATCAACTAAGGAACATTCCTCCCTTTATCCCAACATTCTCTGGGCTCCTCACGACAGCCTCCAGCAGTATAGACAGAAACAAAGAATGCCTTAAGCAACTCTGCCTTCTTTGTATCTTCTGTCACCAGATTGCTCACTTCATTCATCAGTGGCCCCACACTGCCTCTAGTGCTAGTTTTATTTGCCATATATTTAAAGAAGCCCTTCCTGTTGTCCTTGACTCCACTTGCAAGGATTAAATCTAAGGAGGCCTTAGCTTGTAGTACAATGAGATGAATTCTGGGATCAAGCAAGGATACTTGTACTAAGCCAAACTGCCATACATACTTTTTACTTTGACAGGTTTTGAGGAATACTTGACTTATGAATAATTTGCATGAAGTTGGATAATTAAAAACAACAATAGTCAACATCAGCAAAAAGAAAGGAGCCCTGCCGCCTCCTTTCTCCTGCAAGCAAAATAGACTACTGCAGGATCTGTGAACTCAGACCCTAGGATCTTTGCAAAGGATGAGACAATGCTAATATCACAAAGCACAAAGGGAACAAATGAAAATGGTCTCCCCTTGGCAAGAAACTGAGAAAATGGAGAGACAGCAAGAGGTACTGAGACAGCTGACAGAGAGCACAAAGGAAAGACAATTAGAAGTAGACAGGAGAGGTTGCACAAGTAAGAGCAATTAGGAAGGACAGAGCACAAAGAGTGTAAGGGAAGGGCACAGGGCAAGAAGTATTTGAGAAAGGAAAAAAATGAAAGAGAAAACCAAAATGTAAAAGTGAATAGTCAAGCAATGGGGAGAGAAGAGGCAGAGAGGGAAGGGGATAAGATGGCATAATTGAGTGACGAGACAGAAAGAAGGGAAGAGTGGAAGAGAGCAACTAAGTAAATACAGAAGAGAGCAAAAGTCAAACAAGCAGAACAAAAGAGAGCAGCCAAGAGGGACAGAGAAAGTGAGCATGGAGAGAGAGAGGGGAGCAAAGTAAGTGGAAAAGAGAGGGACAGAAACGCAGCAGTGAAGAGACAAAGAGCACAAGAGGGAAAAAGAGTGAGATGAAGGATGAATGGACAAAAACTGAAAGAGAGAACAAAGAAAAGTAAGAGGCAAAGACTAAACTGTAGGGAAGGAGGGAAAACAAGTGAAACAGAAGGGAAATCAAGCAAAAGAGGCAAGGCATTATGGAAAAGTGAACAAGAAGGCAAGAGTAAAAACAAAAGAGAGAAAGAGAAAGAAACAAGTAGAAAGAATCATCATGAGGACTGGAATGTGAGAGAAGATGAGGACAAGTGAGAGGGAAAAGAGGAAGCCAGAGAAAAGAGAGAGGATAAACAAGTTGCAGGGGTTATTAGGCAAGAGCTAATGAAAGAATGAACACAACAGAATGAGGGAAAGCACATCAGTTTTCTTCTCTCATGGTTACATACTCCCAGTAAGTTTTCTGTGCTGTGCTCTTTTCCTCTCTCTTATGCTGATCCTTTTGATTTCTCATTATCCCCCCTCTTGGTTTCTCTTCCCTCTCTTTTCCTGTTCTGCTTCCTGTTTCTGTGTGTCTCCCCCACTGTGTTCTCATCTCTCCTTGTCTCTACCTCATTTCCCTCTTTCCATCTTGCCTCCTCTCCCTTGCTCTCTCTCTCTGATACACATTTTCTGTTTTCACTGTTCCCCCTCCAATCACGTTTTTCCTCTCTACTGTTCTTTTTCCTCTCTCCCTCATTTCATCCCCCTTTCATCCCCCCCATGTCAGACTTGGGCAGGATGGGAGGCAGCAGGGGAAGATCGAGAGAGAAAACTGTGGGGAAGAGGGGTGAGAACGTCAGAGAGAAAACTTGCCTAAGGCAATGGGAAATCAGGAAAGACAATAAGGATGACATAGTAAGAGAAAGAGAGAGAAACAGGGATAAGAAGCAACAGAAAGAGAGCAAAACAATGGAAGTAAGGAAACCTCCATTGAGAGACAAATCATTACGAACAGCGAAAGTAGAAAAGACAGTAGAAAAAGGCAGTAGAAAAATATGTTAAGAGATGGAGAGCACCTAGAAAGTGAGTGGGGAGAGAAGTGCAATAAAAAGTAAAAGCACACAAGACAGGAATGTGAGAGGGATAAAGGACATGAGAGAAATAGTGTGAGAGAGACATTAAGTGGAACGAAGAGGAGACTTTCTTAAAGACAAGTGGGGAAATAAATGAGTGAAAGAGGAAAGTGTTTGAGAAAAAGCAAGGTGGGTCAAGAGAGACACCAGAGTGGGGAGATGACCCCCACTCTTTGGGGTTAGCCATCCAGCATTTTTTTTACCCTTCAAAAGGTAATATATGTCCAAGGCATGAAGAGGCAGTTTCCTTAAGAGTATGCTGTGGGAAACAGCTTTCTAAGGTCTACATGGACAACATCCACAGATATCTTACCTAGATCATTGTATGTACAAGGATATACATAATCATGAGAAGGACAGAATCACAGCGTGGATACCACAAGAGCAGGGAAGCCCATGAGAGAGGGTTAAGTATGTGCAAGGAGGGAAATCACATACACCAGAGGTTGAAAATGCCTGAGAGACAGGGAGCACCCATACATGTGAAATGATGAAAGCCCAGGCATGAGAGATGGGGAAAGAGCAAGAAGAGAGATGAGGAAAGATGCATCTGTGAGAGGGTGCAAAAGTAAGAGAGAGAGAGAAGTAGAGTGGAGGAGAAAGGGAGAAGGGAATACAAGTGTCAAGCAAGTCAGACAGACAATGAGGAGGGGTCTGAGGATGGCAAGAGAGAACCATGAGCAAAGGTACAAGAACCCTGTAAAAAGTCAAATGCAGGGTACCTCAGTTTGGCTTGAATGTCTCATGCACACAAATAACTGTTTTTTCTTGCAGGTCTACAGTATGCACCAGTCCTGAGCCAGCACAGGCCAGTTGTGAGTTTTTTTGACAGGATGGAAAAGGTGCAAGAGAGAAGGCAAGTGTGAGGAGGAAGTAAGGGACATATCAAAGAGGTGTAAAGTGTGTCCAAGTGAGGAGGGAACCCTGCAGGGCAAGGGGTGCTGAGGGGATAGCACTAGAAAAAGAAGCATGGGGAAGATACCAAGTGAGGTAAGGAGAAAAGATGTCAAGTGATATTGGTACAGCAAGTAAGAGACAAAGGAGTGACAATGAGTCAGAGACAGAAAGAATGCATACAGAAAAGTGTAAATTCATTTTCTAGCAGCACCAATTCAGGGTCCTTCCTCTACTATTTCTGTGGACTAATCAAAGAAAACTTCTTAGATGGCAGCACAGACAAAACTAATCCCTTTCATCCCAGTTCACTCAGATTCCTTAAATTGCGCAACCATGATTTTTGAAAGTAATGTATCACATGACCACTTCCTATCTTGCAACTCCAATGCTAGTTAGCTTTCCTCTGATAAGTTCCAACAAGCCCTGGTAGAATAATAATGGGAAGGACTAACCAGCATTTTTTTACAAGACACAAAATTTAAATAACTTTTGTTACTTTTGTTTTTTAGATTTTAAGAAGTATTTTAAATCATTCTAGATTCCTGTATTGATAACTATTTGAAAAAATTCTGGCTGCTTACCATCAGTGGATCCCAAAATTCCTGTTTGAAATTCATGACCAATGTAATTAAGATTAAACAAGCTTAAGGTTTTATTACATTTATTAATTGTTTTGTGTAAGCAGTATTTGTACATTTAGACATACAGAGTTGCAGGAAAATATTGTATCACAATGAAGTGGTTCCAACCAAAACTAAAGGTCAAATACTGACCCTTTTGTACAGCAAATACTACATACCTGCACTCTAGGTAGCAAGTAGAAATTTATAATTCTACAGACACAGTAAGAACTAAGATGCTGTACCATCAACTCAGCTACGTGTTTTTGAAAATACCTCTGAAAGACCTACAAAATCCAGAAGAGCAAGGGGAGGAAGACAATGTAATCATCAATCCTCACATCACAGCTTGTGCATGAATAAAATAGACAAGCTCCTTTCAAGTCAAGATTATCCACAGAAGAACACTGACAGGCCACTTAAACATAAAAAAAGTCTATTAGATGTGCTTACTTAAAGTGCCTTCTAACTAAGCCAACAGTTCTGTTGATAAGAATGGTCTCAGGGCAATGGCAGAACAAGAAAGTCATTAAAAGCTATGTGGCCAACTCCACAATGCATTTGGGCAAGAGTTAGCACACTAGAGAACAAATTCAGTCATTACTAGAAACCTAGTGCTATAAAACTCATCTCACAGTTCTTCCATCTTTCAGACAGACAAATTCTTACAAACTCTTATGAATTCACATTGCTTGCATTTCCCACTCTTGCACTTTCAGCCTCTTACATGGGTTCTCCTCTCTCCCACCTGCTCTACCACTTGCTTTTACTTTCTTTTGCCTTCCTTCCTTCATCCTCCCTTTGCCTGTTTCTCTCTTGCTTCCCCTCTCCTTTTATGCTTTCCTGTCTCTTTGTGCTATTTCCCTTCCTTTTTTCTAGTAATGACTCTATCAGATCTATCAACCCTATCAAAAAGTAGAATATAATTTGTAAAAATTTCAGATGTGTTCAGATGCTTAGTTCTATCTTGATAAAGTAAAAATAAACTAATTGATCCCAGATCCATGTATTTGTAAATTCTGTGCATACAAATTTACTTAACATTTACATAGAAAGAGTTTCAGTTCCTAAAGCACGGTTGCACAGTGCATCCATGGAGCCGGAGGATGGTATTTATTTTGCAAATTGTTTTGATGCTACTTGTGATTTCTTTTTTAGCTTAGATGCAACTGCCAGCATCAACCTACCAGCATCACAAAGATGTAACCATCATGGAACACTAATGTTATCTTAGAGAAGCCTCCATCCATCACTGCAGTGACAGCTAGATATCTAAACACATCAGGAGAAACCTAAGCAAGCAAAATAATCTTCTGGCTTATGGAAACAGAATCCCATTCTAATTTTATCAAATCATTCCCAGATTTCTGTGCACATCAATGAACAATTAGATGCTTTCTCCTGTAAATTTATTTTTTTTTTATAATTAGAGAATGGGATTGCTGGCAGATGCAACAGATAACAGGTACTGCCATTTTAGAGAGCACAGCAGCACATTCATCATGGCAAGCATTTTTTCAGCTTCAATTAAAATAAAGGACTGTGATAGAAGTGAAACTAGAAGAATTTAAAACTGATATGAAATACCAAAGGCCTCAGGACAAAGGTTTTGATTGTTCCTTTATCTTTAAGGAAGGCTATACTTTCTACTCCTGACTTGAAAAAAATAATACCGAAACAATAAAAAATACCGAAACACTCTCTGCATCCAGCACATGTCAGACAGAAAAGGAATCAATGTATTGACATTGACTGTGAGTGGGGACCTCAATGAATCAAACACATTATGTTGCAGACAGCAAAGAACTGAGGTTAACTGCCAATATTTCGTTAGCAAGCATGCCTTCCTAATTCTGTCTTGATCAGCATTATAAAGGAATTTGGAGTAAAATCTTAAGTGTGCTGTGCCAGCATTCTGCACTAATGAAGTCAAGGCACAACATTAAGAGTTCTGCAACTACCAAAACTCTCCTGCTGTTGGGCATAACTTCCATTTTCAAAACTGGAAAGCCACTTACTAACATGAAAGTATTGTTGTAACTTT
Source organism: Turnix velox (assembly GCA_013400935.1). Taxonomy (NCBI): domain Eukaryota; kingdom Metazoa; phylum Chordata; class Aves; order Charadriiformes; family Turnicidae; genus Turnix; species Turnix velox. The sequence continues at coordinate 98,315 of VZTY01024681.1, forward strand.
TGATCACTAAGCACACAGCCTTCAATTATAAGAGAGATTCACCAGTTCACCATGATACTTTACACATTAAACCAACTAAAGCACAGATTTCAGCCAGAAGTAATCTGTGAAGTAATTATTGTGATGCCTAGATAAAGAGTGGCAGTTACACAATACTGTCAACGGCATCCACGTGACAATACTGTCAACAGCATCCACGTGACAATTTTGTTTGGGTAGGAGCTTGAAAACAGAATCCTTCTAGAGTATATGCACAGCGAGATTGTATAATATGGGTCAGATTATCAAAAGAATTTGTAAGAATCTCAAGATGTAAAGCTTTACTTTAGAGGAATATAACAGTCCCTGTAAAACCTTACTCTTCCCATGAATTAGGGACTCTCTGGAATTTATGCGAGTCACACTCAGAATATGTGGTTAAGTTTAGGCATTACTTTAATCAGTACTCCCTGTCACAAAAATAGTTTCAAGAGTTATTGGCTTCAGTCTCCATGGAAACTGGGCAAAGAGATCTGCTTACTGTTTCTGTCTGTGAAAATCCCTTCACATTTAAGCTGTTAAGTTTCTTTGGAGAGCCTAAAGAACTAAAAGTAGCAGTAATATCCATGGTACTGTCTATCACATCACTTAATTATGTTAGAAACACATTTAACTTTCTATATGAGGAGACTATTTTATATTCCCTCATGTTTGATTAGATGGAAGTAAATTGTTTAAGGATTTCCAACCAGACTTACAGAACAAATGTACTTCAAAATTTCAAAATCTCTTCTATTCCACCACACCATATTGGACAGATACATGGGCTACATGTATGTAACTAAGACAGTTTCATTTCTCAAGGAGGCTTTTAACATCACCTCCAATAACATCCTCACAAGAAAAGTGATGCAGTCCAGGCTAAAAAAGCCAACAGCAAGGTTCACTAAAATCTGCTCAAATGCCAGAGTCAAATGGTGGTGATCAAAGGTACAAAGTCCATATGGAAGTCAATAACCAGTAATCAACCACAGAGCTTGATAATGTGGCCAATATTCTTTGACATCTTCATTAATGACCTGGACAATGGGACAGAATCTGCATACTGTACAGAACTGTGAGAAATGGCTGATACAGCAGCTGGCAGGCTAGATAAATGGGCCAACAAGGAACTCAAGAAGTTTAACAGAAGGAGATGCCAAACCCTGCACATGGAAGAAAATAAACTCATGCACAGGACATATATGGGGCCGACAGGTTCGAAAATAGCTTGGCAAAAAGCTGTTCCTGGTGGACAACAAGTAGGACATGAGCAAGTAATATTCCCTCAAATCAGTCCTGGGCTTCAGTGGCAAAACTAAAGCCAGAAGGTTGAGAAAGGGGATATGGGCTGCTGGATCCCATTCTGGGCTCTCCAGCATGAGACTGATATCAGTGTAAGGCAGCAAGTCCACTAAAAGGTCACAAAGATGAAAAAGGGATCAGATCATCCCACATAAAACGAGACTCTCAGAAAGCTGAGATTGTTTAACCTTCATCAGAAGCAGCTGAGCAGGGATCTCTCCAATGTTCATAGAAACTTGATGGCAAAAAGCAAATTAATACTACTACAGAGGCACACTCTATGAAACAATGGTAAACAAGCACATACCCTCAAAGGTCCCATTAATGAAAGGTTTTTTTGATATTTTGTTAGAAGAGCTTAAAAAACCGCTATAGGATAGCACTTTCTATTCATTGTATGTTAATGTTCAGCAGTCTGCAGTCCAGGGTTTAAAGACACTTAATACTTCAGTCTTTTAAAACCATCTTTCAAAACCATTAAAGGGAGCTCTTATTCTTTCCCTGTCCATCTCCAGATAATGGCACTGAAATGGTTTACTTCACTGTGCTTAGAGTCTTCAAAGAACAAGCAAAAAGCCTCAGCCCTAAGTGCCGACTTTGTAATAATGACAAATGGGAAGTGGGACTCCTAAAAAAAACCCACCATCATAGGAACATGGAAGTGGCCAGTGAAACTGTCTAGTGTTATTTTAAGCAAAGCCTGGCAGAGATATAAAGGAATAGGGAGAACCAGTAGTTTAATAGAAAAAAAGTAGTACTTAAGATCATGAGTCACACATTTACTAGAAGACAGAGAGTTGAAGGAATGGAGAAAACAGTTAAAAATTTTGTTTGGTGGCAAGATACTAAGAAGCAGAGAAAACTCAGGAAAGGTTTTTTGTAGTTATACAAATCCAGACATCAATTATTATTTCATAGCACACCTACTCCTTCTGAAAATAAAAATAGTATATGAATGGACAGAGAAATTCAGACAGATACCACATAAAGACCAGTACTTAGACAGTAAGATCAGATGACTTCAAGGTAGCTGGCCTCAGACTGAGATAACATTCCAGAGAGAATTTCAATCTACCCAAAGGAGTTCATCACTAGGCCAATACAGTAGTCTGGCACTAGGCTGCATCATCTCAGTATGATGAAGGAGAGAGATCTAGATATCTTTAGAGAGCAATATGGCAGGCAGACAGATCAACAAATAAGGTGACTCTGTGTGGTCAAGATGCCTGTTAAAATAGAACAATGGACTGCATTTAGCTAGTTAGAATGAGTCCTTCCTGGTTCAAAAATTTCCACTAGTCTATCTTGATCAGCTGGAGATCCCATCTCCTCAGACCTCTGATGAACACTTAACGTGCCAAGACAAGCTCACAGCACAGGTATAGCCAAAGCAAACAACTGGAAGGAAAAAAGCCAGAGAAAAAGAAAACCCTGAGGATAAGAAAGGGTAATGCTACATACATTAAGGGAAGTCAGAGGTTTATAAAGGATGACAACAGACTCAACAATAACCTGTGATAAGCTAAATATTGTTGAAAATTGCACCTGCCAAGTCTGCTGCATCACTTTGTTCCCCATTTAAAAAAAAAAAAAAGTACATTTAAATTCCATAGACAGTAAATACTCTGGGATGGTAAGAATTTAATAACTGCCAGAATGTATCAAGCTTTTGCCTTTGTGCAGTGATATACATGATGCAGAATTTATCACTCCTATCTCTATTTTAACATACTGCATCCCTCAGTTTGAAACTGGATGATGAGTTAAATGCAATACTAGAGAGTCCAGTTGGATGTTACATGCATAGTCCAAGTTATGTAAGGATTTTTCCAACCATGTTTTCTTAAAATTCCAGAAGCACTAATTAATTTTACATTAGCTCATCCACTACATCAGGTACCCAAAAGCAAAAATATTTTAGCTACAAATGATGCAGTAGCCAGTGACACACAATAAAATAAATCTGGTTTATTTATAAAATGTGTATGTCACAATGGCAAACAAGGAGAGATGTTCAAAGAATAGCATGTTAGTTAACTCTGAATTCTATTTCATTACTTTAAAAAAGTCCTTCTCAGGTTTCCTAGTTAAGACATTCCAAGAAGAATGTTTTTAGGATGTATGTGCTGTTTCAACAAAAGGTAATAAAATTTTAAGTAATTAGTGTATCAAACTGAAAACTCATTAAGAAACAAAGTTAGTAGAACCTACATGTATTTTCCCAGTGCAAAAATTCCATGGACAAAATAAAACTGGAAAAGTGAGGTGATAGAAACTCATACCAAAAAAAGAACATTTTCTTAACAGAAGACTAGCTTCCATGGAAAAAAATGCTTAGAATGAAATTGTTTGAAAAGGTACACACTATATGGATGGTATTTATATCTGTAGTACATACAGGAGCATTACTTTAGTTCAAATTATGATTACCTGCTAACTTCAGAACTCAAGTAGCAAAGAAGATGAATGGCCCAAAGCAAAGGTCCTGCATATGTTGCAAATACTGTAAGTAAGATAGCTGGTATCTCCACATAGCTTTCCAGTCCCACAAAACCTGCTGAGATATCCACAGTTGCAATACCATTTGAATTTCCCTGAAAATAAGAATAAAAAAAGTATTTAAATATCTCCAAAGAAACATTCAGAATATATTAGAATAATACTAATTAATGCACTGTTTAAAGACTTACTCTTTAAGCCACTTTACAGTATAGCCATAATTCTTTATATTTGTATTTCAGTAAAGTATCTCACCAAACAAGAGTTTTTCCTTAGGATTTACAAATTAATGAAGGCATAAACAGTACGGTCTTTTGCTTGTCTTATTTTTGTCTGCAAATTAACATGTTGTTTAATAAATTACAAGGGAAAAAGAAAATTTTAAGCAAACAGCCACATGTGAAGATTTAAGTCACAGTAAGGAAAAAAGTGCATTCTTCACCACACATTGTTCAAACACAGGATGTTAGTCCTCTTTCCTAAAATTACACCAGGAAATAAGTATTTCTTATACAAATATAAGGAGTTTCACCACTGTTAGCCTCAGACCAGACTCAGCAGCCCGTGAGGAGTGAGTTTCTCTCCAAACTGGCCTACCCTTAACTTAGTCACTGCAATCTTCTTGAACTGCATATTACTTCAGCTATCAAATATACATCTCAGTTGCACAGAAAATCCAACGCACACATGGAAGTGTGAAAAACAGTTACCTGTTTCTTTACCTAAGAAACAAAGCACTGGGGACAGCAAAAACCCTGTGTCTGAAATGGATCTAAACTTTAAGAGGAAAAAATACTTCTGTTGATCGAATGATTCAGACCCCACTATCAGTAGTCACTAGCCCTGTTAACTTTACCATGAAGGTATCCCCCCAGGGTGATCAGAACATGTGAGATAACAACATGTGAGAAAAGTGTAAAGCAAGGCTCCTCTCTAGGTTTCAGGAGTGAAACTTTGGACATAAAATGTCAGATGCAGCACTTCAAGAGCAGGGCAGGGTGCTGCTTCTCAACAGGGCAAAGTTTGGAAGGAAAAGGTAGGAAGAGAATGTGCTCTCTTTTTCTCCAATCCCTGCTCACAGCAACACATCTTTTCCCCACTGTATCTGCTTGTTTTCCACTTTCTCCTCTGTGTGATGTGTTCAGAGCAAAAAAGCTGATATACCAGGCTTAGGAAGCAAGATGTCTCCACACTGTTTGCTCCACCTGCACAAAGACAGAATTGACCTATGGCAGACTGGGGCAATTTACCATCTGACTGTATATGAGAAGGAACAAGAATAAATGCAGCACCTAGGTATGCACACCAATTGGTCCTGCATGACAGAACAAAAAGCTGTACTCTCCTCTGGAGGGTAGTAAGGCCAGAGGGAGGAAGCAGTAATAGTGCTTTCAATCTTCAACCCAACTACCTGCAGTTCCCTTCACACAGGGCTGACTCCACCTATTTTTGACTTTGCTTGAAGTCTAAGTGGGTGGTGTTCCTGTCCATAGCAGGGGATTGGAACTAAATGATCTTTAAGGACTCTTCCAACCTAAACTGTTCTATGATTCTATGCTTCTAAAGCAATATAGCTGTAGAACAAGGAAAGCAAAGATGCATGCACTTGCATTCACACTTCTACAACTCCAACTACACTAGATGATTAGTGTCCAAATACCCAGTTCTCACCAGGAGTCTGCCAAGCCTCAAAAATGACTGCACAACTACTATTGAAAGAATCCTGCTATGCTGTAAAAAGCAATGTTTTTCACATTTGGTAAAGGAATTTGTACTGAAACTTCATAGCTTACAACTTGCAGTACTCCACATAGTTCATAAATAACTGACAGATCAGAGTGCCTGCTTTCATTTTGAAGTACTTCATACTGTGCAATAGCCAATTGTGGTAAGGGTAGGAAATGACAGGAGACAATGCACTATTGCACAAAAGCATTCTGTGATAACCTGTCAAGATCTAGATTAACAAAGCACAAATATAAGAACACTGGCTACAGAAACTACCCAGCATAGTAAGAGAATCCCTCCAGACAGGAATGAAAAAAACCCTAAAACCCTCTTCAAAGTTTTTTCTGAAAACTTTTCAGATACCACATCATTCACTGGATATGAGCTATTCCATGCAGTAGAGAGGTGCAGGACAAAACACTCACACATCTGGCTTGTTTAATGATTGATTTAACACAGCAAACTGTCACTGCACTTTCACTGAGCTCTTCATATAATTTGATGCCTTTTTACTAATTTGTACTATACTACAAATAAATATAGAGTGAGGAATTTTTTTAATCGCTTCAAGCAAAAGAATTATGCAAAAAAATTAAAATCATTGGGAAGAGTTGGAAAAAAGGTTCTGCTGCATCCATCTTTGGAGGTTTCAAGACCTTAAGCAACCTGATCTGACTTCATAGCTGACACTGCTTTGGAATGAACTGTGGACCTTCTGTGGTCCTCTCCAACATCCTATTATGCTTTGAAATGATAATAAGAGAAAACTACAAGCCTCATAAAAAATGTGACTCAATATATCTCTTATCTTAATACTCTTATCTTAAGTAAAGGCACAAAAAGAATTAGATCTTTAACAAATTATTCTGAAAGAATGCAAAAGCTATCTTGCTCTCCTTCAAAGGAAGGTGTAAAAGTCTCAAAAGTTTCCAGGCAGTATTTTATTTATCTTGTTCTGTTTGTAGAGTCCCAGTCTGGGAACAAAATAGCCACAGGACTAATAAATGCATACATGGAATTTTTAGTAAATTATGACTTCTTATCCAAGGCAATATTAAGGAATATCTATGGCAACATACATTTTTTAGGAGCTGCTATAGTTAAGAAAGAGAATCAAAATACTTATTTATATTCTCAATACATTTGAAGGGCAAGTAGCAATGATAAAAATAAAACGTACTTTTGGGAACTGACTGATGACTTATGAGGCGCGGACAGCTCAGAGCTTAGGAAAAAACAACCAACCATTCAAGCTTGTTGAAAAATTCATCAAAAGATTCTCAAGCTTGGAACAATATCCTGACAAGTAAGTAGCATTCTGACAAGACGCATTCATTTCACATCTGACTGACAAAACTGGAGTATTTTTAACTTTGCTTCTCTTTGCATATAGCAATAAATAAAGCAAAGACTCTAACTACTAAAACAAGACTAAAAAACAAATTGATTTTACTGAGCTTCACATAAATAACACAGAACTTCATCCAGTCCAGTTCTGAAAACCTCCAAGCATGAAGAATGCACAGCCTCTGTGAGCAACCTTTTTCACTTCTTGTTATTCACAGCAGTCTTGCCCAATGACTGTAAAAACAAGTTCATGTTTAGTCTTCCCATATTACCTACAACTGTTTAATAGATTTGCCTTATATGTTCCTGCTGTCAGAGAGCAACAAGGGCCAGGTAATTTTGAAAGAAAAGGTAAACTGGGTGAATACAATGCAGGTGAGAGCATGAATTAGGACTGAGAATGGTCAACGTCACGTCCTGGCTAGGACTGGATCCAGAGATCCCATTGCAAGGGTAGTTGAAAATGCAAAAAATTAGTAATTAAAATATTAAAATATATTTTCATACTAACAGGAGTACAAAAGCACTAAGTAAACCAACACACTAACAGATCTAAATGTTACCTTTCTCTGGTCTTGAATAAATACATTTTTATTGGTATTAAAAAAAAACCCAAACATTTAACCCAAATAAAAACAGGTATCATGCTCTTGGCAGCCTCTAATAGCTGATTTCTGAAGCAGCTCTGTATGTTCCAAAGCTCATGAAAATTGTTATCTCTTGGATATATTATTAACAGAAAAAGTTAACTCCCCAATTTCTTGCAGTATTTAGATCGGAGATGACACAAAATTTCACATGGCAAATTACACTCCCAGAGTAAATGTATTATTTCACACTTCCTTATCTTCTGCCTCACTACATCACATTGAGAGAGAATACATGAGCTACATGTACTAAACTGTATTTTCACCTTACAAGGAGGCTTTTAACACTACCTCCAATAACATCCTCACAGGAAAACTGATGCTAGAGGCCAGAAAAGCAGACAAAGAGGTGCGCTGAAAACTGCTGGGCTCACAGGGTTGAGACAAGCAGTACGAAATGCATCTGGAGGCCAATAAGTAGAATTTAACCCCAGGGCTTAACATCAGGGCCAATCCTTTTTGACATCTTCATTAATGACTTGGACAGTAACATGGAAACTCTGCACACAATACAGGAAGGAGTGGCTGATACAGTAGATGGGTCCGCGGCCATTCAAAGGCAATTCACCAGGCTAAAGAAATGAGCTGACAAGAAACTCAGAAAGTTCAGGAACTGAAAATGTCAAATACAACACCTGAGAAGATATAAATCCATGCCCTGTGCCAGGTTTAGAGATAACTATATTGAAAGCAGCTTTTCAAAGATAGATACGGAGGGCTTGGTGGATGCTGTATTGCCTCTCCACCATCCATTTGCCCTTTGTACAAAGATCAACATCTAGAATCTAGAAATACATGAGGGGGAGCACCACTAGCCAGTTAAAGGAGATGCTCTATTGCTTCCACTAGGCAGTGGTGATACTGCATCTGGGCTCCTGCGGCAAGTTCTGGGGTCCTCAGTACAAAACAGACATGGATGCATTGGATAAAGTCCACTGTGGTGCAACAATGATGATGACGGGAATGAAGCATCTGTTCTACAAATATTGATTTGAAAGTGATGGGTCCGTTTACTCTTAAAAAGCAAGAGCTCAACAGGGATCATAAAACCCATGTCCCCTGATGAAGAGGAGTAAAGAAGATGTTGCTAGACTCTAACCTTCTCAATCACTCAGTAGTAACTAGTGAGAGGATGCATACAAACTGAAATCCAAGAAGTTCTATCTAACATCCGAAAAAGCATTTCTACTCACTAAGGCAGTCAAGCACTTAGACTAAGTGCTCAGAGAAGTTGCAGTCATCATCCTTGCAGGTATTTAAAATTGGACTGGACACAGTCCAGAAGAGCCTAATCTGGTTGACCTGCTGTTGGACAGGGGGAGGTCGGACTGAACAATCTCCAGAGATGCCTCAACTCTTCTGTTAATTGGTAGTTCTACAAAATTCCCAGCCAACTGTACTGAGAATTCATCAACACTGACAATCAGTTTCAAGAAAACATTCAGCTCATTCTTTATTACTCCCTTTTCCATAACCAGAGTTTTCCACTGTTTAAGAACCATACAGTTTCTGGTAGCTGCTTTTGCTTTGTACGTCACTACTGAGAGGGCCCTGCCTTCAGTCTCTTGCCAGTCCCGCTAAGGACTACTCTCAAAATGCCACGGTCACAGCTGACTCCCTGGACAGTAACATTCAAGACACACAAAACTCATCCAACCAAGAAATATTCCATCCCCTGAGCAGGGAAACTGGGTAGGAAGGGATGAATCATGATGATCTCATCCCAATCAGCAATTCCCTATTCTGGCACATACTCTCAAAGCAAAGTAAAGTCAATCCTCAGTCAGAACTAACAGGATTAGAAACACAGAAGTACTCTAAGCTTGACTGCACTCATCTTCACTCATACCTCAAAAATAAAGCCTACAGAAGCCTTACTTTTAACACAATACTTTTAACTCTTTCAGAAATACATACTGAGATGTGAAGTCTGCTTCTTTCCCTAATTCTGGAAACAAAACATTAATACCACAGTCAGAAACTAAACCCTTCTGAGAACTTGGTAAAAGCTTCCACTGTGAGATTTAGCTCACATTTTACTCACAATGGACAGCACTTCTTTCAAAACTACTCCCTGCCCCAAACCAGTAGCTGGTAAAGTGTTCAGCTTACCTGAAAATAGAAGAAAGCTTGGCCAAACCAGTAGTGCATGATAGTAATCTGTGCCACATCAGATTTCAAAGGTCTCCATATGTATTTTGTCATCATTGTCTGAATCAGCAGACAAAACACCAAGACTGGTAAATTGTGAGGTCTAAATAGAAGGGCTGCTAATAGAACCAATCCACTGTACACTTCCCACAGTCCTGTACTCTTCATGCTGGAGTCTGCAGAGATAACCTGTGACTTTAGTAAATCTTTAGTGCCAGTGAAGATTATGCCAAGAACAAAGACATAAACAAAACGAGCTTCTGTAATCCCCCTAAAGAGGAAATTAAAAAAAAAAAGAATAAATAAATAAAACAGAAAGATGAGCTACTTTCTAGAGGTGACACTCAGACATACTTCAAACACACAGCAAAATCCTGCAGACTAAGCAAAGGTTACCACAACTTTCACATCCAGTAGATCTAGCACATAATGTTAACACTAGTTTATCTTTAGGCTTAGGAGAGATCACTTGGAATGCACATAAATATATCTAGATATACAGACAAGTGTTATAAAACATGCCTCATTAGCAAATTTGATCTTAGATATGTGCTAAGATCATCTGCAGGGTTGTTTCCATCTCTGCACTTCTCAAACCCTAACCCCAGATTAGGAAGTACCAACAGAAACCATCTGTAGCCACATCAAATTCAACATGAGTACAAGAGGAAGTTTACTACATGCAGAAAACAATTGTTCTACAACTTCTCTTCCATGATTTCTTCCTCCTCACCAAATCCCTTAACTGAGTCTGTAAGTTTTCTGCAGATCTCCGATATTTAGAAAAGCTTGAAGATGTGGAGACAGGCAAAATCCAAGTAGTATTACAGGAAAGCTAAAGTTACTTAGCCACATTTCAAAAGTAGCCATTCTTGAAAAAGCTAATAGTTTCCTTTCAATTACATACCACTTATAAGAAATGTCCATCTACAACAAGAGGACATGGTCCATTTGTAGTTTCTTTGTAGTAAAACCACAGGGTATGACTATTAGATTTTTCCCACACTAACTCCTATCTAAATGGCACAGCCAAAACACACACTACAATGGTACACATCACAAAAAAATGAGTGCCTGCCATTTACAAAACAGTGGTTTATTCATAAGAATGTGATACCAGCCTGTACATAATGTCCCCTAAAATCTTATCTTCTGACATGCAAAGTGTTACTACCTCTCTAGAAATAGATTTACATATGTGTTGATTAACTTACTTTGAAATATCTTTGCTGTCATGTTGCCATGGAAATACGACATTTCCAATAGCTGCCCGGTAACTGTAGACTCCCAGGAGCCCCAGCACCATAGCAATTTTTGAAACCAGGGAGCATCGTCTTTGAACCAGAAAGAAGATTACAAGTAGGCAGATTGCAGCCAAGGAAGAGAGTTCAGTTTTATGTTCAGAGCTGTAGGGGAGAAAAAAAAAAAAAAAAAAGAAAAAACCCACTTGAAACCACTGTAATTACTGCTAAATACATTTGACAGAGCAGCACTGTATTTCCAAATTAATCACTGCACTGACATCTGTTATGAACTTTCCAAGAGGTATGGTAAAACATTCTAGTCTTTTAAGAAAAGTGGTTTTATTAATGAGCTTTTCTATTCAAGCATGTTTGAAAGTGTAATTATTGTGTTCTACCATATGCAAGTTATTCTCTTAATCATATCAAAACCAAGCTGCATACTCCATAATGGAAAAGGGTCTAATGCTTTTAATCGAGGGGTTTTGTTAAATATACAGTTTGAAACAATACATTTTGTTTAGATTTCATGTATTACAGTATTTAATTTCCTAGGATAAAGCAGAAAAGATTTTTTGCGCTACAGAATTACAACTATTATGACTTTTCAAATAACTGCACATGTATTTGATTTGTTTAATTTTAGCCATACAAAAACATTACTACCTGAAAGAAGTAATTGCTGGTGTTATATCAAACATGACACTAACAGCTGTAATTCCCCACAGAGAACATTTGAAATCATATCCAAACACATACACACAAGCTCCCCAAGAGAAAGAAAACACAGCCCAGTAGACAGCAAGGTCATGTGCATATTGATCACTAATGGTGCATCCCTGAGTGCTAGCAAAGCAGTTTTTATCCATTTCATGTACAGGTTTTCTGGTAACAGTTGCCTGTGATTCATGTCTTGAATTTATCTAAACCATGCAAATTTGTTGCAAAAAACCCTTCCCCAAACAAAACAAAAAAACATACTCCAGCATTTCACAAAATTTACTGAAGAAGCAATAAAAGGATTTATAGCAAGTAAAGTCAGGTGAGTGTAAATCACCTACAGAAGGGGGCCTACAGAAAGGCTGGGGGAGGACTTTTTAATAGGACATATGATGGAAGGACTACGAATAATGGATGTAAATTGAAAGAGAGGAGATTCAGGCTACATATAAAACAGAAATTCTTTACAGTGAGGGTAGTAAAACACTGGAACAGGTTGCCCAGAGAGGCTGTGGATGGCCCCTCTCTGGAGGTGTTTAAGGTCAAGGCACTGAGCAACCTGATCAGAGGTTGCCTAAGGTAGGGTGTTTGGAACTAGATGATCTTTAAGGTCCCTTCAACCCAAGCTATTCTATGATTCTACTCTGATCTCAGTAGAAATGTAGTGTATTTTGCCCAAACCATAAAACTGAAAGCAAAGAACCAGTTCTCTTCCAAGAAAGAACCTGGTTAGAGGGGAAATAAGAAGAAAGCTTTGTCTACATATCCTTACTCTAAGACCCTGTAGCTGACCAGTAGACATTTCTTTCCATTGCTTTGACTTCATCTCACTACTGCAAATACAAATACAGTGAAAGCAACTGTAAATGTGCACATGCTACATATTTTATATGGATAAGGCCCTTTTCAATTCTTTACTTTCATTCTGCTATATGCAATAGTACAGGAGTCACTTGGTATGCTAGCTTTGAGGGAAAGGGGATCTGGGGATGGTTAAATCCTTCAGAAAATACCATAATCTTCCCCCATACGTCTGATTCTCATTACTTCAAGCTGATGCTTCATTGACAGCTCTGCCTCTTTCAGCAAGCCATGTAGCATCTCTGATACCTTCCAAGCATCAGCTGGCCTATAGTAGAACCAAAGAATTATAGAACTGAGTTGGAAGTGACCTCCAAAAGCTATCTAGCTCGGTCTCCGTACAGTTGGCAGGGACATCCTGGACTAGATCAGGTTGCTGAGAGCTTCATCAAGCCTGGCCTTGAATGTCTCCAGGAATGGGGACTCTACCACCAGTCTGGGCCACCTGTTACAGTGCCTCGCCACCCTCATGGTGAAGAACTTCTTTCTAACATGTACTCTAAACATGCCCTGCTCCTGTTTAGAACCACTGCTCCTCATCCTCCAGCTACATGTCATGGCAAATTGCCCATCCCTAGCTTTCTTGCTGGTCCACTTCCAATTCTCGGAGGTCACTATGAAGCTTCCCCAGAGCCTTCTCTTCTCCAGGCCCAACTCTGCTAATAAATCTAAATACTAACTAATTAAAAAGAAAAGTCAAGTTCCATGCAAGTATAGGGATTGCATGTTTTCTTCCACTTCAACTACTATTTAATTTTCTTTTGCTCTTTTTCCCACTAGTAATATTTGTCATAGCAGGTTTTGCAGAGTTTCTCTGCAAATAATAGAGAACATTTTCCCTATTTCAGCACTGTTGAATGCATCCTTAGTAAGCAAATTCAAAAAAGCAATCTTCCTGTAGTACTTTGTGGTTAGCTGCATCTCCACAAAAAACCTGAAAAATAGTCCCTTTGTCTCAAATGATGAGCATCACTTAAGCACCACCCAGATAAGCAAAATATTAGTCTGAGCATAAACACAATTGCCCAAAAGACTGATATAGGGGGGAGAAAAATGGGCAGGTTTTTTTCATTAGTTTATCTTAGAAAATAAACAGAAAGCTAGATACAAAAAGCTTGAGTAGCTTTAACCAAAACAAGCAAGTTACACATTATCTAAGTGTTTTTATTGCTAAAAGAATTGCTATAAAGACATAGTTATGCAAATGAAACACATACTAAAAGTAGAATAACAGTGAACTTTACAGACTAGCAATGCATTTTGAGAAGAGGAATGGGTGGTTTATGTACCTCAGCTTGCCACCAGCTTTTAAATTTATGCTACAAGGAAAACAGATCATCTCAGCCCTGATCAAAACAGGTATCACCGTGCTCTCTCATGAAGGAGAAGTATCAAAGACATTAAACTTCCAACTAATGTCTGCTTGCCAAACAGGTATCCTCAGATGCTCTACAAACCACAGGATTTGCAAAGATTTTGTTGTACCCTTGAACGATCCTTCCAAAGCCTGTCCTGTGAACCATCTAAGAACTCATCTACACCCCATCACTCAAGTCCAAGAACTGCATAGTTAAAATACTATTCAGGTAAACTTTCAATCTCATAAAGCAACTGATATCAGAGTAGGTGACATATAATATAAACTCAAGCTAAAAACCATCCTGTTGATTTGTGTTAGGATGTACCTCCACAGCAGCCAAAGACAACCTATGCTGGAGCCACCAGGATTCTGCTCTTTCATTTGCTCCCTAAATCCAGCAGAATTAGCTACTCCACTAAGAGAAGGCAGAACTCTGGTAGCCCAAGTGACACATTCTTAGTGCATCATGGCATGGCTCTCCAGAGCATTCCTTTTGGAGGCTTTAAAAAGATTGTGCAAAGTTTGTGTCTTGTTGCTTGTTTCTCAATCAGATTTGAAAGCTACATCCATTTTTGTAAGGAATGCTTGACAATGGTAGAATTAAAAAACTGTTTACGTCAGCAGCACTTCAAAAGATGTAGACAGTTTCATATGCTGCTTCTACAGGAGCTTCAACAGCAGCAGTGTCATCTTGCACACTCCTCTCTTCCTGAACCCTTGCTACTAAGCCAGCCCATTTGCTTGTGAAGATGGACAGTAAAGCAGAGTGAGAAGCAATCCACCTTAAAACCAAGAACTGTCCTGGATTATTTTTTCAGCTACATCAATTGTTTAGTTCACTAGTCTGACAAAGCAACAGCTGTGCTGGTAAAATACAAGGTGAGCAAGGGAAGGACCAAGACAGCAGCTACCTTGCTCTGTAAAGCAAGAGTGGGTTCAGCATTCTATGCAAACCAAACAAAGAAACAGTTGTAGCTCAAGACCACAACTGTAAGATTTTTCTACTCTAAGACCCAAGCAAATACATGCAGTATCAGGCTATAATTCAGTGAGGATGCACAGCGTTTTGCCTGTAAAATTCTGATATTTTAGCTTTGATGTCTAGCTGATGTAGTTTATTGAAGGGAGAGGCAGAGGGCTTTTAATAATAGGGCTGTGATGACTTCACGAAGCAGAAGAAACACTTAATCAATCTGACAGGTTTCATTGTTGACTAGCTCAGTGGAATAGCCTTTAACGAGGGTTTTAATACCATCTCCCACAACAAGCTAACTGCTGCACTCTAGACTAGGAAAGTGGACAGTGAGATGCACTGAAAATTGGCTTGTGTGCTGGGCTCACACAGCTGCAAAGAGCACTACAGCGTCCACCTTGAGGCCAGTAATAAGCAATCAGTGCTGGATTCTGACACTGGGAACAATATTGTTGGACCTGGACAATGGGGGCAATTCTACCTCCGATGGGCAGAGTGGTTCAGAGCACAGGAGTCTGCTGCCACTCAGAGGCACTTCAACAGACTGCAGAAGTGGCCCAACAAAAACATTATATAGTTCAACAAGGGGAAGAAGCCAGTCCCACAGCTTGGAACAAATCAAACAACACATCGGGTCAAAGCGACACATCAAGACAAACAAAAAGGGGGCTCTGAACGGTCCTGGTGGACACTGAAGTGATCAACAGCTAGCCTTGTGCCCTTGCCAGCAAAGATGATACAGCATTTGGGGCTACATTATTAAAAAAATGTACCAGCATATTGAGAAAGGTCTTTTTCCCATGGTGCATAGCTCAGCACAGAGAAAGATATGTGCACATCTTAGCAATGACAGACTACAGAAACAATGAGCATCTGTCAGACATGAAAAACTCAAGGCAGTGGGACTGTTTAGCTTTAAGAGTACAAGGCTCAGAATGGGTCTTACCAGCCTGATTTGAGGTAGAAAATGAAGCCACATTCTTATCAGCAGTGCCCAGGAGGAAAGACACAAATTGAAATGAAATAAATTCTACTTAAGCAAAATGAAATTTTCGAGCAGCAGAAGAAGATGGGTTATCCAGAATAGTCGTGGACTCCTCATACTTAGAGATACCAAAAACCTAGCCCAAGCAGGATCTGTGAAATTTGTTCCACATCACTCTATCCTCATAAGGAGCAGTGAGCCAAACAGTTTCCAGAGGTCCTCTCCAACCTTAACCATCTAGCTATTTTACTGCTCTCAAAGATGGATAGGAGCTCTGCAAAAGACATCAATTCCAATTCACAGGATTAAAAAAAACCCTAAAACCATAAAACCAGATAGACACATCTCTTCTATCCCTTTCCTTCTCAACAGAAAAAAACAGGTGTAAAAGAACCTTGGTCTATGAGAGGGAGGTCCTGACAGGCAATAGCGTTAGAGCTGGGCATACAGGATTTCCCAGCTTCTGTTATAAAACAGAAGCCCTAGTAGTAGCACCTGCTGTAGCTGCAGACTATGTTCTTTCTACCTGTGCTATCTCCCTCAGTCCCCACAGCCCACAGATATTTGTATAGAGCAGCAAGAGGTGCTACATCTACCATCAGGAAATCAGAAATAGGAGCATCCTTACCAAGACAGAATCTTTGGAAGTTATATCCAGATATGGACACTGAATTCTTAGAAGGATGGTAACACAAGTATTAATAAACATTCCTGGGGTACCACTCAAGCAAGGTTGTATCTTTGAAACAAATGCAATTTTTTAACTGTAAGAACATCAAGTCCTTGTTTGTGAACTAGCGCACTGCACTGGAGGCTCTACTGCACTCCAAATTAACCAGCACCCTCCAAAGAAAAGGGCTGACAGTCTGAAGAAGATAAATGTCTCATCGAGTTATATGGCAAACAGATCTTTGGAAGATGATCAGGATTAATTATAGAAGTCCTCTCAGTCACACCAACCCTGCACACATACTGCAATGGAAGAGTTTTCTATCACATAGACTTTATACTGAGAATATAACATTATTTCCTCAAGCCCTCACCTCACCTCAAGAGGAGGAACACACAGTGAAAGCTTTGGTATAGGACAAGTGTTATAATGTGATAAATTCCCTTATAAGGCATGTCTTTCAGCACTTAGGCCTGTCACACACAGCATTTTAGCATTTCATCTGTGAGGCTGCCAACAAATAACAAGTCTTTCATTAGTTCATTTGCTCATGTTGCTTTTAATGAATGACACTTCATCCATATATTGTAAGATTCTGGCAAGAAATTATCTTACACAGCACAGCCTCCTCATCTGCTGCCTGCAAAACCATAACTAGTCAGTCACAAGGCACTGCCTCTTTGTCCACCAGCTGAAGTACAAAAGTCAGTTCGAAAATCAAGTAATCACTGAAAAATTGCCATGGCTCTTCACAATAGTGGAAAGTAGCAGAAAAAGTAGAACCCCTTCTCCAGTGTACTTCAAATTGTAAAAAATTCTTTCTTGTTTACATACTACAGGTTAAAAATTCTGAAAGTTTTCCAGCTACACATTAAAAGCCTTGCCAAACAAGAAAGAATTCTATATGTAGCATGTTCTCCTGCAACCTCATAAAATTTGAAATTGAGCATAACTTTCTGCTGTAATTCCAAAGTTTTACTTCTATTAAGTGACTTTCCATTTCTTAGACAAGACATATGTGTTTTTGCATGGAAAAAGTTGCTTTTTGCCTCTTTGATCTTGGTATAAATTAGAGTTATGGTGCAGGGGAAAGATTATAAAATATAGGAAGTGCACAGAGAACTACTCCTGCATGAAGTAACAGTGGAAAATTCTTTGTTACTCCAGCGATTTCCTGCTTTACAAGCTTATAATACTTTCTGAACAGACACTGTATAAAAATTAATACATATTTCAACAAATAAAGCATACATTTATTTTGTAAATAAGACCGAAAATATGACAATAAGAAACTCACCTTGTCAACCAATGTCCAAAGTCCTCTCGATGAGCCCACTGGACACCTGTCTGATTCAACGATCGAAGTAGCCGACAACAAATGAGAATGATCAATGGACTTGCTAAGCTTATCCACTTCTCTGATCCTTTTATGAATTCAGCTGAAGAGGTGCCCTTGCCCAATTTTGAATTATCTGCTGCTGGAATATCTATACTCTTGCACTCAGAGACTTCCCCAACACTATCAAAATTTCGTTTCACATTGGTACTATGAAGACCATCACATTCTTTCAGAAGAAAATTATTTCTCCCAAGTTCCTGACACAGCACCAGACAAAGTGTATTGATAAGAAAATACCAGGTTTGATGTTCCTCTTCTATAAAACTGCTTGCTCCCAAGCTCAAAACATGGCCAACTGTTCCAGCCAGAATCAGCACATCTATTTCTGACCAGATGGAATTCGACACAACTGAATTCTGCAAACGAAAGCAAAAAAAGTGGTGAAATTGTGTAACCATTGTGAAAATTTACAGCATGCTTCTGCTAAGAAAATAGTGAAGCAAATTATTTTTACCTTGATAAATCCACAAAAAATTATAAAATCATAATTTCATTATAAGCTACTTAGCATTACATTACAACGTAATTATAGTTTTTAAAATTATATTCTGTTTAAGGGGAAAAAAACCTCTCTATGAATAATCATCACAACTATACAGATTCAGATTCCCTACCACCTTGTAACAAAAGCTCTGAAAATAGCTCTCTACTCACTGTGCATTTGTAGCAGTAAAAATAGAAGATCTGTAGATAACTAATTTGAGACACTGATTTTAATTTTCTAGTAGTTTAAACCTGTGCTACACACAGTACAGTAACAGCCTTCACCACTCAAACTAACAAACGTTACTTGCATACTGTCTGATTAATGTCTGATTAGCCTTGGTTAGGTTGAAGTGCACTTTTCATCACAAGATCTGCTATAAAACTTAGCCATCCATCTTTTTCTCCACATGCTGTGCCTCTCTAAACCCACAACATTCTTTGCTTAATGACTCCCTAAATTTGATTTCCTGTTCATAGTATACACTTGGAATTGCATCACCTTCATTGTTCACTATAATAAAGCTAAAAAGAGAGCACAAGGGCATGCAGAAGGTGAGAGCATCTGGTTCATTGACATTACAAGGTTAAGGACCTGAAGGAGCTGAAAAGGCTTACGGGGAGTACAAAGTAACTGAGAAAGCCATAAAAAGACCACAAACCCCATAAGGAAGCAGTAATGGAGATAACAAAGATGACTAAAACTCCACAGTCATTAACCAAGAAGACATTAAGACCATGAACCAACCTAGCCTTTGTAATAGATAAGCTGAAAGAGACAGAATATGAGTACTAAGGATACTGGATGGTGCTTGCAAGAAGCAATATTCCAGGAAAGTACCAAAGACTGGGGAGAGAGGGTGGTGAGGTCAGTGCAGTTGCCTGAGTCATGTGGCTGGTCACTGCTGTCTTGTTCCAGTGTTCTGTCACTCTCACTGTGGAAAAGCTTTTTCTCATATTTCTGTGGAACCTCTTGTGTTTAGGCTTGCACCCATTGCCCCTCCTCCTGTCACAGGACATCACTGAGAAGAGCCTGGCTCCATCCTCCTGACACTTACCCTTTACATATTTATAAAAATTAATTAGATCAGCCCTCAGTCTCCTCCAAGCTAAAGAGAACCAGCTCCCTCAGCCTTTCCTCATAAGGAAGATGGTCCAATCCCTTCACTGTCTTCGAGGCTCTGCACTAGACTCTCTCAAGTAGTTCTCTGTGCTTCTTGAACAGAGAATTGGACAAAGTATTCCAGATGTGGTCTCACCAGCGCAGAGCAGAGAGGGAGGAGAACCTCTCTTGACCTACAGACCATGCACCTTCTAATACACCCCAGGATGCCACTGGCCTTCTTGGCTGCAGGAGAACATGGCTGGCTCATGCTCATCCTGCTGTCCACCAGGACTTCTGGGTCGATTTCCCCTACACTGCTCTCTAACAGGTGGATCCCCAGCTTATAGTGATACATGGGGTTGTTCTTGCCCATATGTAAGACTCTACAACTGCCCATGTTGTAATTCATCGAATTTCTCCTCACTCAACACTCCAGCATATCCAGGTCTCACTAGATGGCAGCAAAGCCTTCTGGCATGTTGGCCACTCATCCCAGCTTTGTCATCAGCAAACCTGCTGACAATGCACTCTAGTCCCTCATCCAAATTTTAAAAAACATTCTTACAAATTTTAAAAAACATTCTTGAACAGATGAAGCTCACAGAAAACATACTCACATTCAAAGATGCACAGTGTACAGCTGAACTATTTAAATAACTTGTTAGAAAAATACAGAAAACTCACTAACCCTAGAGCAGGTAACAAGGAAGTGCTACAAATACAACTATATCTGAGCATCTTGGATGCAAGTCTCACTTATGCCTTAGGTCTACTAACAGCATATATATACTTTTTCAATAAACTAAACCATCTAACACTAGAGAATAAGCATACACACTTGATGAAAGAAGCAAGCTAATGCTGTCTGGAATTTTTCTTCCAAGAAACAAACTTTAGCAAAAGTAAAATTTTGTAATATCTACGTGAAAGAATGAGAAGGTATAGCTAAAGTTATCACCTTTTCACATCACCTCCATTTCTTGTGTTGATAGATTTATTATACCAGTCACTTTAAAAATTTTAAAAATCCCACATAAAAAAACCACACAATAAAAAAGCACCCAAGAGGTTACAAACAGCAATAAGGAGGAAAAAAAAGTATCTGAAATTTCTTTGGTGTTCTAAAAACCAATCCTTTTCATTCAGTACTTCCCTCTGAAAATCATGAGCTGGTATTTGGAAAAAAGAATGATGTACAGATGTAGTCTGTGCAGAGACCAAACATCATGAAATTCACAAAGCTGACATTAAAAAAGTACATGATTAAACTACAGAAAGTTTGAACTGCAAAATTTCATCATGCTGACATTGAAAGACTTTATTTATAAATGTAACTTTATACCAAAAATTATCTCCATCTGCAAGCACATAAGCAACACTTGCTTGAAGAGACAAAGGAATCTGAGATCCTCAACAAATGAAAATTAAACTCTTCATTGTGCCTTCTTTACCAACTGTAACATAAAATCTGTACCAGGATTGTACTTTCTTATCTATTTGCTGTCAGTACTGATATGAAAACCGAAGAAATTATGTATTATCAACAGGAAATCAGCGAAAACCTCATGAAAATTATGGCATTAGTATAAAATATTCCAGTGTCAGAAATGTGCATTTCATTCATGCCTGTCTGACCCTCTCAACTCAAAAGAAAAAAAATTTACTCCTACATTCATAAAGGATTAAAGTTCAGTGGAATTTATTGACAAACTAAATTTTGTACTAGACTCTACTATGAGTACATAGTACTAGAGCTACTATGCAGAATGAAAAATTATCTTGCAAAAATTATCTCCTGTAGGTCCCTCTTCTGAGCCTTAATATTCTAAGAAATACTGAAAAGCGCATCATGGTTTTCTTAATTTATTGGTAATCCCTCATATATAAGCAACGCCTTATCAGGAATGTAATCATTATGGTTCTTTATACCTTAGATTTCTTAAATTGTCCTCATTTTTCAGTTCTTGTTTACAGGCATACAAATGCCTGTAGGTCCCACTCTGATAAGCCCAACTGTGTCTTTGTGGGTGTTGAATACCTCCATTCATAGTTAATGTCTAGGCAATTTTTCCATCGCTTTTCAGATGAGAAATGTTTTGTTCCGTATGCTCATCATGACTCAAAATTTGAATACTTGTTATCCAGCTCCTTTCTGGTATTTGAGATCCCAGCTCTGAGTCTTGATTCCTAGTGATGGTAACTTCCCTATGGCACAATACTAATTTTTCAAAGCAGCTTGGGGTCATTTTTGAAAGCTACCCTGTAAAGGCAACATCCAGTCATCTTCCCCTCATCCTGAAGTCAAAAATCACAAAAAAAACCAAACATCCCAACAAAAAAATTTTACACAATTTCATTAAAATGTTTCTTAATTCAGTAAAGAGTATGATGTGGATGAAGAAAAAAAACACCTTCAAAATGAACATGCTATTTTAAGATAAATAGAAAATAAATAAATAAAAAATAATTCCCACTATAATTTTGTATAATGAAAATTCTCTAAAGATGCATTTGAGACAAGCTTTAACTTTTGTGTTAAATTTTCCAAAACCTACTGGTTTTGATTTCTATCATGAAAAAAATACAACGACTAATAGTAAACACCATACTTAAGTCAACTACCATGCAATTACAGTGAAGCTAGGAAAAGAAGTTATTTTTTTTATGACTTACTGGAATTCTTAAAGGGCTACAAAACTATTTAAAGCCTGAAGTGTCACTGAAAGAAGTGACTAGTGCTGCTAGAAACACAGTAATCACAACCTATAAATAACAGCCAGGAAGCTGATGCTAACACTGCCTGCACTGGTCCTCAGAAAATTCATTAATTTAGTAATCAGTTTCTATATTCAGCCATGGTGGGAAAAAAGCATTAGAAATGAGGAGCACTTCAGAGAAATCTTTAGATGCTGAATGGAAACAATCTGAAAGAAAAAAGCTCTGAAGCCACTCTCAGCGAGCTTATCTCAATTACTTCAAAAATACCTGCAATTTATTGTACGGCAGGAGCTTAGAAGAAAAGGCTTTTCAGCTTTTTTAATTGGCACAACACCAATTCAACACTCTGCTCCTGCTATCAGAAAAGCAGGACTTCAAAGCTCTTTCAAAAGTGGAGCCCATATGCAGATTTGCACTGTCGAAATCCAAGCCACAGAAACTTGAATTCAGTGATATTTTAGTCTAAGTAACACACCTAACTAACACAGAAGGTCCTTCAACACACAAGAAGGACATACAGACAAACAGTTTCCCCCCTAAGGTCCTGACCTTCCACTGGAAAACA
Source organism: Turnix velox (assembly GCA_013400935.1). NCBI lineage: Eukaryota > Metazoa > Chordata > Aves > Charadriiformes > Turnicidae > Turnix > Turnix velox. Next base: position 121,090 of record VZTY01024681.1, read on the forward strand.
GGTTAGAAGATGGAACATGAATGTTTTTGAGTTATATTGCTAGTGCAAATAAAAACATCCACACTGCAAGCAGTATCATTCTCTAATAGGCCTGAGAATGGTGAAAATGTAAATTAAACCCAGGTCACTAATTCCACACATGTCTAAAATGAAGTAATTTACCAACTTAACCAACAAAATATTGCAAGCTTGCTTTGGATCTTCAACAGAGGCAGCAAATCTGTGAAGTTTGATTGATAAAAATCAAATGCTTGGAAGATTCTATACTTATAACTAAGCTTGGGAATCACAACCTATAGGTGCAGAGTCTGCATTATCCCCACTCATGAGGAGTGAAATTTTTCAATTATAGGAAATACAGCAGCTTCTTCATGTCAGTAAATTTGCTTTTTAGCTGGAAGGGGAGTAAGTCATTGTATCATGAAAGCAATGTAATTGCCACATGTTGTCACAGTTTAAAAAAAAAAAAAAAAAAAGAGGTATTAAAACCCCAAACATGACCCAAAGAAACCAAGACTAACAAAGGATGGTGCTGCACAGAGGTTGCACAATTAAATAGAGCACTATGAGCATCAAAGTTACTGAATTTGAAAGTTTGAAACGTAGCACTAACAAAAATTGGAGAAAACAGCTAAAAACTGATACTATGGTGCAACAGACAGTTCTTGGCATACAAAGTTCCACACGAGAGCAAAGTAAGATATTGCAAATACTATTTCCTTGGAATTACCCAAATACAACAATAAAAGACATCAGGTACGTTACAGAAGGTAACTACTCACACAACTAAACATTTCTGAGCATTCCCAAAGATTTTAACAAATTCAGTTTTTTAAGCTTAAAAAAAAAATATTACCAAATTTTACTTAGTAGAAAAATGTTTTGTTTTGCTATCTGTCACGGTTTCAAAACTGAAAATCATTAGGAGTATCAACACAAGAAAGGGTACTGGCAAAGTATCTTCTTAGTTATCTTAGAACATTAGTGTGGTATGTGGAAAAGGACAGATCATCAGGTGCATCTTACAGCAAAATATCATGCATCTTACTTTCATTGTACTTGCAAAATATCACTGTGTAACAGCATAAGATTTGCACATAGCATCACTGTTTACAACCTCATAAAATCAGCTGCGAAGTAATTTACACTAATTAAGACACTTTTCAAAGTAATGTAGAAATAAGCACTTTTATATTCTTCATTATAGCACACATGCCACAGTGAACACGCTGCATTTCAATTACAATTCTGAATTATTCAAATTACATTACAAATAACAATTAAAGTTCACACTAAGAAAAAGTATATAAAACCATAACAAACAGTGTGCCATAAAGAGCAAAAGACTTTGAACTAAAAATTAATGCATGCTCTCACCTTCAATGGAAGTCTGGAATTCTCAAAGATCTTTGCAATGGCAGACAAAATACCACACATGAGTGCAGAAATCAGCATCATCACCCCAACTGCTGTTAACCAGGACATACTGCAGAAGTAGCATGAACTTTGGGCTGATGTGCATACAATGACATGAACTGCACATAGCATCAAACACATCAAATAAAACAACAGAGAGAACAGCAAGGGGGAGAGGGGCACTTCAAATTCTCCTTGGCTGCTCAGGGCTTTTGGAACACTAAGCAAAAGCAGCAGCAGAGCCTAGGGGAAAAACAAAAAAAGAAATTAAAGAATTTGAGTTAGTTAAAACATACAGTGAGAATGGACACAGAATTACCACATAAATGGGAGAATCAAAGATTGTGTTTTCATTTATTAAGGACATGGATACATAAATCACCAGAGTTTAACAAATTACCATACACCTCCTGAGCTGTGGCGACTCATCACATGAATTATCTTAATTCCCTGCAAAAATAAAAGCTTTAACTCTAAATATCGAAATAGTCCTAAGCAAAAAAAGTGACCCATTATCATCTGTAAATGCCTAAATACATACACTCTGTCAAAGGCCATTTATCTCACAGTGTGTGAGATACACAGACAGCCTGCTGAAGTCAATAGCCTCAAGGTAAAGTTACACTATTATGCAAGTACATGCCGGATTCCAGGCTTTTGAATTCTTAAAATATTTATATTTGTATCTCTTCTCATTTTAGTTTTACTTATTGGTTTTGCTTTTGCTTAGATCTAACATGCACACAGATTAGGCAGAATTCCAGGTTCCCTTTCAGGTAATCACAGCAGTGAAGAATAATTTCTGCAGCTCAAATACAAACCTTTACAAGTAAAAATTCAGCCCCACGCTAAAATGCTTTACAAAGGGCACAGATGAATGTGGGACTCTACTACTCAATCAGCTTGCACTAGGGCAATATCAAATGTACTTGTGCACATGTACTGTACCAGGGACAGGGCAAGAACTGGTATAGTGCTCCAGCAATTACAGTTTTAAACACAGCACAGCACAGCACATGTGCAAGGACTGAATTGAGCTTCCAGTAGATACTTGCATCCTAAAGATCAACCCTCATTCTTACAAATGCTCACAATTACATCATTTAGAAGGTCAGTGCAAGCTTCTGTTTCAGTGTTCTGCATAGTTCACTAAATATTACCAGAGAGGATATTTCCAGCATCTGGGATTTGCCCAAAACAGCTACTGCAGAGAGCCACATAAAATTCCACACAGGGGATATCGTACCTTTATTATATATGTGATATGAAGTAGTCAACCAGCACCTTAGAGCAAGTACTTGTTTTAAGACTTGCCTGTTAGTAATAAGAACAGCCCTTGGAATTTTGAAAATTGTCCAAATAAGAGCATCCACTCCCACTCTTAAATAAAGAGGAACCAGTAAGAAATTACCTGCCAGACTTCTTTGGGTTTTTTTGAAGTGGTAAAGCTACTCTGAAAGTTAAAGTCTAGCTAATATGGGAGAAATTGAGTTGTAGCACATCTGCACATTTACTGCAACTAGTTACAGCAAAACACAAGCACCTCAAAAGGTAGCTCATTTTAAAGGTCACTTTATACTTCAGAATGAATTCCAACTTCATCTAAGCAGAACAGCATCTATGCATCTCAAACAACTCCAAGAGCTCATATTCAGTAATTCTGAAGACCTGTAAGAGTACAGACTAAGTAGTCAAAATCCACAAATCCTTTGTTCATTTAGCTTTTTCACAGAATGTTGTTTTCATACCTCCATAATGATCACAGTCCCCACCATCATTGAATACACGTCATACTGTGCCACTTGTTTGGTTAGTGAGGAACTCAGAGTCTTCAGGGCCTCCAAATATTGCTTCAGGACCTTTTTGCCAAGATTTAAGAGTACTTCTGAATTATTCCCCTCCAAGTACAATTTTATCCAATTACCATGGGATTTTTCTGCTAGCTTAAAGTGTTCATATCCAGGATCTGATGAGGGACCAAAAAGATGAAAGAAAAAAACAAGAGAAACAAAAAAAAAGGAAAAAAAAAGTAGTAAGAGGATCCATGAACAAAGAAGAATTAGAGTGGCTGTACTTCTGTAATTCCTCATTTAGTATTTTAAAAATTAGCTTTGGGTGTTGAAACTTTTTTCACACCTATAAAGCCACATTACCTTCCTTACAGCAAGATCATTGTGACCCAGTTACACAGAATAAAAGCAATCAACCCCTAACCTGACAAAATGTCAAGACCTCAAAAACTGTCAAATATATCAAAACATCCATTTACTCTTAGGAAATATTTCCCAGACAAACCAATTCAAATTCTTTAAATGGTGAAAAAAGACACATTTCCCATTGGAAGTTACTAATTTTCCAGGTCACACTGTACAAGTCCAGTGGGAAATGATCAAATAGCTGATTTGTGGAGGAAACATCAAAGGACACACAGACCCCATATTAGGTGCCTCAATTTTGCTGCAAAGCTAATGAGATTTGCTTGGTAGCACAAAGTTAAACATGTACGATGTGGGACTTTAACACAGTAATAGAAAAAAGCTAGTAGCTGAAGTGCACAGGTTGTTTTGCAGTGTTTAGACTATGAAGCTGATGCAAGAAGCTTAGCAGTGAAACTTTGCAATTGTGCTTTAGTGTAACAATAGTCAACCATCTAATCTGACTAAAAAAGAGAAAAATTTATACTGAAATCAATCTATGGAAGCAAGACTCTCACAGCAAAAGGTGATTTCCTACTGGCCTTACCTAAAGAAATTTTGACCTGAAGAAAAAACCAAAACAAAACAAATAGCTAAACCAAAACCAAACAAGTAATAAACGAGAAAAAAGTAAACACTTCCTAGAAGCATGAAAATTTAAAAAAAATTATATAATTCTGTCACAATCATTCCAGTAGAGCCTATGTTCATCTGAGGAGCACTCTATTCACTTAATGTAGGTTGTAATTTCAAGAGCATTCACCCAAAATAGATCAATTAGGTCAGTGTCTGTGTTTTATTGTAAATGTGGAAAACAGCCCTCCTGAAAGCACTTTCCTAAGTGCATTACCTCATACTCCAACATGCCCTATGACATTTAAAATACTCATCATTTAGTATGCAATCACAACATAAATTCAGTCAACACCACAAGGACAGTAAGAGAGTAACTTTCAGAAACTTGTATTTGACATACAATAATGCTGTGCATGAACACTGACGTATATCTGTTTTCTGCAAGAATTAAGCATTTAGTTTCACTTTGTATCAATAATGCTTGCTATTTCCCTGTAATTTCACTCGAATGTGAATGAAAATTTAAGGCCAAAAAAGCCAAATTGGATATTTTTAATGTAATGAGCCTATCATTACCTTCCTACCATGACATCCTTACCTTCTTAGCTAACAGCTAAAGCAACGACTGAAGTAAAGCTTGACGTCATTAACACTTAGTTGTAGCTTGTAATTTGTCCTGGTAGATCCGTAGCATCAGATTTAAAAAAAAACCCTGCTTCCTCTGAAAAGGCTTAACAAATAACACGCATATTATTACATTCAGAAATATTTTTAGGTTTTTTCAAGTGAATTGATGAAGTACTTCTCTTCACAATTCTTGAACAGTTACAGAAGAACTGCACTTACCATTTCTGTATGTCTTATCACTGCAATACACTTTGTAACCTACTCACCACGGAATTCAAAGTGAGAGTTTCAGAAAGCAATGTTCGACCTAAAATGTCCAGTCTGGACTCCCAAGACTTCTAACAGACTCCAAACCATCCTGATCCTCCTACATAAGATGGTTGCACGTATCAGTTAGAAAGTACAATTTGGGAAGCAGCAAACATTTGTATGTCACGAAAGCTGCCAGCCTGCAGCATGCAGACTCTCATAGAAGCATAGAATAGTTTGGGTTGGAAGGGACCTCAAAGATCGAGTTCCAACCCCCCTGCCATAGGCAGGGACACCTCCCACTAGACCAGGCTGCCCAGTGCCTTGTCCAGCCTAGTCTTGAACACCTCCAGAGAGGGGGCATACACAACCTCTCTGGGCAACCTGTTCCAGTGTTTCACCACCCTCACTGTAAAGAATTTCTTTCTTATGTCAAGTCTAAATCTACCCCCCT